>OX383278.1:9029226-9356823 GCA_947522985.1 Lithophane socia
ATTCTATTATCTGTTTTTTTTTCGCGATTTTATATGTTTGGTCCCATTGTAAGAGTTGTTCGTAATGATGAGCACAATGACCCCCTAAGAGCATGCCCATGGATTCAATGTCACCATGTATAAGAGAAAATCAAAGTTGAAGACAGCACTTGGTTTTGGCAAGTTGAGAGTTAATGCACGAAAAGAACGCTAAACGAAAACGAACTAATATCGCGGGCAGGCAGTGCGATGTGACGTCGGGGGAAAATGAAATTTGACGCGGACGAAGTTGCGGGCAGAAGCTAGTATTACTTATTATATAAGAGTTTTCTTTTTGTTCTTTAGCTAAAACTTGTTTGGTATCAAAAATGTCAAACGCTCGTCCATATATTAGACAGTGACAGCGCCTTTATTGCGTTGCAGTAAAGGCGGTTTTTGTGGTTCCAGTGTGACGTACGGCTGGCCGTACCAATAAGTAGAAAAGCGCGTGTCGTTTTGTAAGCTAAATCTGGGGGCACGGTAGTGCCCCCGCCAAGACGAGGCAAGCGAAGCGCAAAGTCCAAACCCAAGTTATGAGGGTTCAAAAAGTGCTTTTTGAACCAAGGTGGAAAGTTCCTCCATCCATAGAAAAGGGACGATCCTTCGACCAGGCGGGTGTTGTGTCTGGTGGGCTACGGCCCAATGGTGGGTGTCGGTATGTTGTATATATAAAAATTTGCGGTGAACTTTGCTTGAGCAATGAAATGCCCATGAATTGCAGATTTACAACATTTTAATGCAGATAAAGTTTTTACAACTCAATCTTTTACACCCTTCAACTTAACGTGATAGCTGCGTTGTGGTACGACTATTTGGATTCGTCTTGACAAGTACATTAGCCCAAGGTGTATTCCAGGGTCACATGATGGAGCAGAAAGGTAGCCACAGGAACTCCTCATCTGAACAAAATAGCCCCGTTGTGTTTGGACTCGTCAAAGTCAAAGTTTTTATTTGTAAAACTTAAGTGGGTGTAAAAATAGGTGTTGAATAAAATGTATACAGAGATGACGTTTTGCCGCTGAGGGAACACAAATACCAATGAAGTACTTAAGTCTAAAATTAAACTCAAAATTACTTTTTAGTTAAAATTAAATGACAAAGTCTGTTAACACAAAATCAAAGACAAACAATTTATTTCAAATAGGCACATAAAAGGCACTATTGAAAGCAAACTTTACAAAAAAAATGATTCTAGTACCCTTCCAAAACTTAGTTTTCATATGGAGAAGAATGGGCAAGAAACTCCACCGTTACTCTTTTAAAATGTTTTTGTTACGGCCCCGCCGCGGTATTTACTGCGGCCATTCCCCGAGTTGTCGCTTCGCGCTGCCAGGGGCGCCAGCGCTAGTGGCAACACTGCTCGCAGGGCGGGCCTGCGTCGCATCGCGCCGCACCGCTCGACATCGGCCGTTCCATTTAAAATCATCACAATTCATCCATCACGACCATCATACAGAAACCAACAGAAAACCATTTATTCAGAATACATAGTATAACCAGCAGCAGTCTATTATTTATTTCGAAGTACACAGCGGCAACAGCCGAAACAGTTTTACACTATTTTGTATAGATTCATTATATAATAAGATGTGAAGAATACTATACCAGAATAGGTAAAAATAATTAAAAATGAAAGCAATGACATATAAATTAATTATGTGATAGAAACATGGTGCTCACATAATATGTACAAACATTGTAAAAGTATACGATATTCCTAAATTTTTTACAAGTAATACTAATAAGATTAACGCTAAATTACTTATCTTAAAACAAAGTATTTTGCGTACATTTTTAGACATATTTAAATTATTACTAAAACAACGTTTCTGATACATAATCCGTATTGTTTTATTGTGAATGTGAGGACTATGTGGATATTTATTTTTCGTTCTGTTAGTTTTAGCGAAGGTCTGACAATTTGAGAACTTTATGCGACCTACCCAAATGTCCTTTCTTTGGTATTGTTCGTCGAGTCGTTGAGCTCCTTAAGTTCTGAGTTGAGCTCCACTATTACTGACAAATGCTTGCACTGACTGGACAGGTCCACTCAAATCTGTGTGGTTCTTTCCTCAAAAGACCATTTCAGACTCTAATCTACATGGTCCTCATATGGCCTGACCAAGATTATGTCTGGACTTTAAAGGAGACGGTGACCTCTGAGTTTGTTTCGGTCTTTCTTCTCAGAGCAGTCAGATAGGAAACGCCGACCTCATCTAGCTTATTTTTACAACTTTTTAATATGACGTGTAAAAGTGATTCCAATATCCTATTTACAGAATAAACAATTTCATTTCATTTCATCCTAAGTAATACATACATAATATTAGAAAAAGACAAATATAATTACAGCTCTTACTAACTAACTCTTCATGCACAAAATTCACTCCTTATTTACTAGACTATTCCATTACCATAGGTCTCATTGTTAGTGGCGGGCAATTGGACCACATTTGCCTATTGTCTTTTTGTTGGCAATTAAATGCGTAACACACATACAATGTTAATCGATGGCAATGTCTTTAATTTTGAAAGCTCAGACACGTTCATATCGATTTTAACGTTGTTGTCGGATCTATGAAGTAATCGATTACAAATTTCATTCGAAACCCTCGGATTACGATTACAGGTGTGTTACGCAATTAGGTATAGGGCGCTGGCCGGCTGTCAAGAGGTTCTCGAATATCTCTCTCATACATATCGATATCGTGATGCCTCTCTGATAACCATTGATTTAATTTACGTTCATAAAACTTGCACCACATTTCTCGATTACTTTTAACTAAGACCAAAAAAAATGACAATACGATTGGATTTATGAAAAGATTTAGTAATTCTAGATATTTGTATAATATTCCGCGATAGGTAAGCGCGTTCATTGTATAATTAGGAGACCATAAAAATATGTATTTTGTCAGTGTCTCGTTAGCGTCTGGGAGAAAATCCACAAGTACGTTAAAAAAGAAATGTGCTTTTCCTTGATTAAAAAACAGTACAATATAAGTAGACAACATTGCGACATCGCCCAATATGAATATCACCGTGGCGATGTACAAGCGACGCCATTTGTTAGTAGCAGTAGGTGCGCTCGTGTTGGAGCCACGAAAAAGTGAAAACACAATTACAATGTATAGTAAAATGTTCAGTAACATGGGTAACATTAAAATAACATAACCTATAGGCCAGTCGTTTATATCAATATAATTGAATTCAAGTATAACAAAACCAACAGATACATGTAAAACGATTAACATTAAAGAACCACCCCAAGCAAAGAGATTACTTTTTAAATATCTTCTTTGAAAATGCCCGTTAAAAACTTTAACTATATCAACGTAAAACATATGACATAGCACGAGTAACCAATGGTGCTTCACTGCGGCAAAGTAATCAGATGTAATGTAAGTTACCATCATGCACACCCGAAACATTCCATAATCCAAATTTTTATAGTAAAGCGACCAGAAATAATGTAAGTTCTGATAAAGGGCAACGTATAAAAGATTTGCCAAAACTGTGTTAAGGCACACGTAGTTTCTGTAATTGCGAAATGTCTTTATAGAGCACCAGGATACCGCTCCGTATATCAACGAAGCTATTGTCAGCGCATACATAGTGTATGCTATAGTTGACACCACAGTTTCGTGTAATTCCTCCATGCGGAATGTCACTGCCACAGTGTTGATTGATTAAGTTAACGAAAAAGTTTTTATGAACAGCCGCCACTAAGCACTGCAATGCTCCTAATACAGGTGTTGCCTTCAAAACTGTCGATGGAACAATATGTTTTAGATTATATACAAGCGCTACAAAACTAATGAAATGAGTTTTTTTTTATTGCACTCAACAAACTTGTTTGACCTTTCCTGTTTTTCATCTATATTTATATATATACTAATAATAAAGCTAATAAGTTTGTTTGTATATTTGAGAGCGCTAATCTGTGGAACTACCAGTCGTATTTGAATAAATCTTTTAGCATTTCATAGCCTAATTCCTGTGTAAGGCTATAGGCTATTTTATATCTCGCTAGGACCCTTAGGACCCGAGCCAAAAGAAAAAAAGTCTGCAAAAGCATTCGTAAGTAATAGCGCGGGCGGGCGATGCGATACGTTTTCATGAGATGCGGTGAACAAGAAATTTCACGCAGACGAAGTCGCGGGCAGAAGTCAGTATTATTATATAAGATTTTAATTATTGCAATCCAGTCAAAACTTGTTAACCATTCATATTTATGTTTTCATTCATTCATGTTTTTCATATTTATTATTTTTGGTATTCAAACGCACATCCATTGTAACTATTAGACAATGACAGCGCCATTATAACGTAGCAGTAAAGGCGGTTTTCGTAGTACGGCTGTCCGTACCAATTAGTAGCTAGACCGTGGCCATGACCAACGCCTTAGAAACAACAACAACCAAAATTTTCCCAAAAGACAACCGGCAAATGTGGTCCAAATGTCCACCACAAACGAGACCTACGAGTATGTAACTGGATGAATTGTCTATTAATTATGGAGTAATTTTATTAGGAGACTCATCATTCTCCTGTCCTTATCTCAATTTATTAGTGATCGGCGCAACATGTCTTTTTCTTCCATACTTTTCTATTAGTCGTCATCTCGTCACTCCCTTTCTAGCTATAAAATCTCTAACACAGTCCGTCCGTTTCTTTGGTCATTTTATTAGGAGACTCGTGAAAAAATATCGATCACATAGCTGAATGAAAATAGAACTCCTTGTTTCTTTTGTATGTTATTTGGTTAGCAAACAATCTGATATGGTCGCTGGATGATAAGTGGTCACCGTATGAAATATCGCATCATCCTGTAATAACTCGGTCACCCATTTAAGGGGCATTTATTTCAAATAAACCAATTACAGGCACTCTTGAATTGTCATGGGGTCGGTCAGTCAGAAAGATGAAGATAGTTGCCCATTACAAAGCGTAGTAGGTTCCTATGGACAAGAACAAGTTCTCTCAAGTTTCACAATGCCATATGATCCACTGCCACGGATATCTCCACTGCACTAATCATAACCAGAAAAATATATGATATTCATCAGGATAATGCTAGTTAGATAGTGTGTTCAAAACTCAATACAACTAATTTGATCTGATAGAAAAAATCATGAAGATACCTCTAAATTTTAATTTTGAAGATTAAAAACCATGTTTTATTAATATACATGCAATCATTCTGATTTTTTGTCAAATTATTCTACAAGCAACATTTAACGTAATAGTCCAATCAATAGCTTATTTATAAAGTCAAAGATTTATAATAATTAATAATAATATGATTACAAAAATTCTTGCAATGGTAGTATAATAGTAGCTTAACATAAATTAATCATAACATAATGACATGTAAATTTTTGGCATACAATTAGATCATTTTAATTTAAACTGAAGGAATTATTTTATAGTATAGAAGGAATGAGGAATGTAAATAGATGATTGCTTCACATTTTGCAATATTACCATATGGGTGTCATCTCGCTTCTCTTTCTTTTCTATGCAGTCCGACAGTGACCGCGCTTTAGCTCTTGTCAGCCTCTTAAACCGGAACAGAGTAACCTTTTGCAATTTGAGAACTTTATGCGGCCTACCCAAACGTCCTTTCTTTGGTATTGTTCGTCGAGTCGTTGAGCTCCTCAAGTTCTGAGTTGAGCTCCACTATTACTGACAAATGCTTGCACTGACTGGACAGGTACACTCAAATCTGTGTTGTTCTTTCCTCAAAAGACCATTTCGGACTCTAATCTACATGGTGCTACCAATCTATATGGCCTGACCAAGATTATGTCTGGACTTTAAAAGAGACTGTGACCTCTGAATTTGTTTCGGTCTTTCTTCTCAGAGTAGTCAGATAGGAAACGCCGACCTCATCTAGCTTTTTTTTACAACTTTTTAATATGACGTGTAAAAGTGATTCCAATATCCAATTTATAGAATAAACAATTTCATTTCATTCCATTTCATTTCTTGCTTTATGGAAGAAATAGTTCTGGTGGTAGTGCACAATCAGATACTAATACATGTTGCAAGTCGCGTCGCATCGCAACCCTCTCAAATTCTCAATATATCACGCTGGCCAGATGGGTTTTTATAGGGATTTGTTACGAATTTTCCTATTTAACTGACTTCAAAAATGAGGAGGTTCTCAATTCGTCTGTTTTTTTTGTATGTTTTGTATGTTAAACGATTACTCCGCCAATTATGAATTGATTTTGATGAATCTTTTTTGTTTAGTAGGTCATGCTTTAGAGGTGAAACATTTTAATAACTTGGCTTGCGTTGTTTTTGAGTTAGCTTCAATAATACGTATTTTTCCCACATAGCCTATATAGACGATGTTTTAAGTTCATATTCACTGGTATTTACGTAGTTGTATTCGACTTTGTGTGGGTAGGTACCACAAATGAAAAGTGAAAAAAAAAATCAAAATCAAAGACACCTACTTCCGAAATTAAAGTTATTTGTCACTTCTTAGTGTTTTTTTTTGGAAGTTTTTTGTAAAACGTTTTTATTCTTGTCTTAAAGTGATCTTGTCGGTTTAGGTTAAGTCTATTCTAAATAACCTTAACTCAATTTATTGCATTGTGTAGTACGTGTAATCTTTAGGGAAATAATAGTGTAAAAAAAGAAATGCCCAAGAATTGCAGATTTACAAAATTTTAATGCAGATTTAGTTTTTACAATAGCTTTTGGCGAGATATACACTCACAATTTGGACAGGAACTCATTTTAACAAGTTAGCTGCGTTGTGTTTCGACTATTTGGATTTGTCTTAACCATTAGCCCAAGGTGTTGTCCAAGGTCCGATGATGGAGCAGGAAGGTAGCTTAAGTAGCCACAGGAAGTCCTCAACTAAACAGGGTAGCCCCGTTGTTTTTAGGCTTGTCAAAGTTAAAGTTTTTATTTGTAAAACATAAGTTGTTGTAAAAATTGGTGTTCTAAATAAAATACTTATACAACATGTAACAGAATAAGCGCAAGACCTGAAAGTAGTTTGCTCAGAATCGGCTTCTGAATCGATTTCCATCATTATTTATATGTGTTAATTTTTCATGAAAAAAATCTTTTCTTTAACTGAAATTAGAACCACCGCGTCTTACCAAGGTAATAAGATATTTTATTTAAGGAAATTTAAGCCTTATCTCAAAGGAATAAAGCCTATTCAAATGCATAAACAAATTTGTAATACGCTCATAGCTATCCTATGTTTCATGTTTAGTCAGGAAGTCTATTTTGTAAAAAAAAACTAGGTGTCGTTTAATTAAATTAAATTACAGATATTATTTTAGTCTTATAATTTAATATTCTAATTGGGGTGTATGAGCTCTTGCGTTTATTCCGTTACAGGTTGTATAAAGACATGCCGCTGACGGCGCGGCGAAAAATATAAAAAAAAAGTGTTTTATTGGTACAGGAAAAATCATTCACAATGTTAAGGATCTACATAAGTGGTACAATATTCACAGGATTTGGTGAAACTGGTTCCCAAATTAAGCTATCGCTTGTATTTTGGGACACAGTGTTCAGTCGTGGATTTTGTTACAATTTATTGGTTTAATTAGGTACATGTGTTGTGAATGTGATTTTTTATTATTTTTTATATATGTATGTATTTACTTTTATTTTTCTTTTAATATAATTTTAATTTTAAGGGGTTATATTAAGGTGAAGAAGTGATTGTGCGTGCGTGTGAGTGATTAAGTGTAAGTGTGAGTGAGTGTGGGTGGGTGAGATGGAGGTCATGGATTACACTGTGACTTTTAGCAATTCTTCAGTTTTTTGATAGTCCATTTTGAGTAGTCAATTAGTAATCAATGTAGTACTTAGGTCTAAAATTACACTTAAGTAAGTAAATTAAAAGACAAAATGTGTAAGCGCTAAATTACTTACACTTATCCTAAAACAAAGTTAACAATTTTGAAAACATGTTGAAGCTTATTTAAATTATTAGAAAAACATAACGTTTCTGATACATTATTTAGATACCTACCTATACACATATGCTATAAATAATATATATTTAGAGAACGACAAATATTTACTAAACTATTCAATTACATAGGTCTTTTTGTAATGTTGTGCAATGCCTTTAATTTTGCCACGTTAATTTCGTTATTTACGTTGTTGAGCAGAAGAATTTCTCAAACCTATGAGGCAATTGAACTAAGCCTTCAATACCCTCGAATCTCCATTACAAGTGTGTTTCGCAATTAGCATGTTGTGTAGCAAGCATCGCTGGCGCCGGCCGGCTGTCAGCACCAGACTGTCGAATAACTCTCTCATGTAGTTTATCTCTCTTATCGTGATGCCTCGCTGATAACCATTGATTTAATTTATGTTCATAAAACGTGTACCACATGTTTCGATTATTTTTAACAACGAAGAAAAAAACTGATAAGGCTATTGGATTCATGAAAAGATTTAGTAATTCTATATATTTGCTTAATATTCCGGTATTGGCATGCATCCATATTGTATAATTAGGAGACCACATATATAACAATTGAGATCCTATATCATATCGTTTCCATTCTTCAACGTGTGACAATAAATACTCTTTACTTTCTTGTTTAATAAACAGTACAACATAAGTAGACAACAATGAGACGTCGCTCAACATGAATATCAACGTAGTGATGTACAAGCGACGCCATTTGTTAGTAGCAGTAGGTGCGCTCGTGTCGGAGCCACGAAAAAGTGAATATACAATTACAATGTAAAGTAAAATGTTCAGTAACATGGGTAACATTAAAATAACATAAGCTATAGGCCAGTCTTCTTGATCAACATTTAAGTCGAATTTAATTATAACTAAACCAACAGAAACATGTAAAACGATTATCATTAAAGACGCACCCCAACCAAAGAGGAAACTTTTTAAATATCTTCTTTGCATATGCCCGTTAAAAACATGAACAATATCAACGTAAAACATATGACATAACACGAGTAACCAGTGGTGCTTCACTGCTGCAAGGTAATCAATTGTAATAAAATATGCTAAAAACGACTCCATATTCCAGTCGTCGGGCACAAAATTTTCGATTTTCGCCGTTAAATACCATGTGTTCCGATAAAGGGTAACGTATAAAAGGTTTGCCAGAATAGTGTTAAGGCACACGTAGTTTCTGTAGTTGCAAAATTTCTTTATAGTGCACCAGGATACCGCTCCGTATATCAACGAAGCTATTGTCAGTGCGTACATAATGTATTCTACAGTTAACACTAGAGGTTGGTGTAATTCACGATACATGCTGAATGTCACTGGCACAGTGTTGATTGTTTCACTTTAAGTCACGTGAACAGCCGCTACTAAGCACTGCACTGCTCTCAATACAGGTGTTGCCTTCAAAACTGTCGATGGAACAATATGTTTAAGTTCATATACAAGCGCTCCAAAACTAATTAAATGTTTTTTTGATTGCACTTTATTCATCACATTCAACAAACTTGTTTAACTTTTCCTGTTTCTCATCTATATCTATATTATACTAATAATAAAGCTGAAGAGTATGTTTGTATGTTTTAACGCGCTAATTTCTGAAACTAACAGTCGGATATGAAAAAATCTTTTTGCATTTGATAGCCTAATTCTTGTGGAAGGCTATAGGCTATTTAACATCACGCCAGGCACATAATACCGAAATCCCACGATCCGCAATTTTGCGGAGGGACACCGATGAGCCCGGACGACGGACCGTGGGAAGGTGTACATGCTGGGTATCTCAGACATCGGAAATTCCTCGATGCTCGGGCATGGCGGTCTGTGGTCGTCTGCCGTGCGTGTCCGTCTGCAATATTGCCGATCGTCGGATTCCACCATAAGGAGCCGACCACAAAAAAAATTTAAAACCCAAAATTTCACGCCTCATCAAAAATTGAATTAGCCATTTTAAATACGAAGTCAGGTGAAGCAGAAGAAAAAAAAAACTCGTTATGTGGAATATTTCGGACGTTATCGTAGCCTTACACGGGATCCATACGCACAGACACACGGACGTTAGTTTTTACTTAAATCAGTTTTTTAATTGTGTTAAAAGGGTAGTTTTTCTACATATCAGTGTACTCATATCTGTATTTTTTTTTCGCAATTTCATATGTTTGGTCCCATAGTAAAAGTTGTTCATAATGATGAGTAGAATTACCCCTTCCTCTAAACAACTGGCCGGAGCGCGAGCGCAACCAATTAAGTATTTAGTTATTTAACAAAGATGTTTACCGGTGAAGAACATGCCCATTAATTCAATTTCACTGAGTGTAATGCCGAGATCCGCCGATCCGCGATTTTGCGGACGGACACGCACGGCAGACGACCACAGACCGCCACGCACCGCGGAACTTCCGATGTCTGCGATACCGCACGTACACCTTCCCACGGTGTATCGTACGGGCTCGTCTGCGTCTGTCCGCAATATGGCGCACCGTCGGATCACGGCATGAGAGGCAATTAAAGTTGAAGACTGCACTGGTTTTTGGCAAATTGAGAGTTAATGCACGAAAAGAACGCTATAAACGAAAACGAAGTAATAGCGCGGGCAGGCAGTGTGACGCTACGACGGGGGAAAATAAATGTCACGCGGACGAAGTAGAAGCTAGTATTACTTATTAAATAAGAGTTTTATTATTTTACTTTAGCCAAAACTTGTCTAACATTTCCTGTTTTTCATAGACCAGTCCATAGTAACTATTAGACAATTACAGCGCCTTTATTGTGTTGCAGTAAAGGCGGTTTTTGTAGTTCCAGTCTGACGTACGGCTGCCCGTTCAAATAATTAGCTCTAGAAGTCTAGACCGTGACCTTGACTAGCGTCTTAGAAACAATAACCAAATTAGCCCAAAAGTCAATCGGCAGTGGTCCAAACGACCACGATACGAGACCTTCATAACTGAATAGTGTATTAAATAAGGAGTCATTATTATTAGGAGACTCATCATTCTCCTACCCTTATCACAATTTATTTGGGGTCGGCGCAACATGTCTTTTTCTTCCATACTTTTCTATTAGTCGTCATCTCGGTACTCACTCCCTTTCTAGCGATATCATCTTTCACTCAGTCCGTCCGTTTCTTTGGTCGTTTTATTAGGAGACTCATGAAAAAATATCGAACACTAAAAAGTTATAGTTAAATGAAAATAGAACTTCTTGGTACTTTTGTATGTTGTTTGGTTATCAAACACGCCGATAAGCTCGCTGACTGAAGAAAATAAGGTTTCGTCGTCAAGGATGATGGAGCAGGAAGTTAGCCACAGGAACTCCTCAACTAAACAAGGTAGCCCCGTTGTGTTTGGGCTCGTCAAAGTGGGTGTAAAAATAGGTGTTGTAAATAAAATAAGTACCTATAGATGTCAATATGTTTTTCCGGTGACGGCGTACATCTATATCTATCTACATATACATATAATAAATCTGTAGACGAGTCATTTCTGTACATTGAAAATATTTAAAAAAAAATTGTTAGTATGCTAAAGGATAACCAACCGATGCCATTTCTACCATTTTTAGAATGTTTGTCTGTTTGTATATTAACATTTCTGTGTGCTCCTTTAAAAAAAGATGTAAGGGATGAGATATAAAAAGTCTGCGGTAGTATGTTGTAGTACGGTACGTTCCCGTGAGACGATATCCGACATCCACGCGGACTAAAATTACACATAAGTAACAAAAATAATTGTTAGATAAAATTAAATGACAAAGTTTGCTAACGCTAAATAATTTACACTTATCCTATAATAAAGTTAACAATTATGCGTACTTATATGAAAAAAAAAAAACAAAACCAGATATTTGACTTAGGTAATAATAGCCATCGAATTATCGATGGCTATTAACTATTATTACATAATATTATTTATATCAGACAGATTACAACGAAATATGTACATTATGAGTCTAAGTACTACTTAAACAGCAATAAACTCAACTAAAATTAAACAAAAAAGTACCTACTTAATTAGCTATCTAACTACTAAACATAGGTGCATCATTCATTAGTCTAACAAATATAATAACTTAAAAATTAAATTAAATAAATATAAAGAGAGAGCCCTTCTAATAATTAAACTAAAAAGTCTTCACATATTTAGGTACTTATCATAAACTAGTACATTTGATAGAACTTTTGCGAATTCACTCAAATTGCACGGAAATATTAGGTTTAAAGAACTTTAAAGAACTTTATTTCTCATAAGAACTTAACAGTTCGCTTACAATGAGATACTTAGTGATTATAGCTATGTGGTACATTAGTTAGTTACCTCTAGGGTGTTGGAGACATAATTATTATTAATCGACTTCCAAAAAAAAAAAGGAATCGGATGTTTGCATTCTAAGACACAGATTACGGCAACACACCGCAACACCTAGAATAAACTAAAACTTTCAGTTCACCTCGGATGCTGCGATGTATTGCCCCAATCTGCGTTTGAATGTGTTTATATTGTCACATTTTTTCAAATCCTCCGGTAAACTATTGAACAGCCGTGCGCCCTCAACCAATATCGTTTTTTTACCATAATTAGTGCGAGCGTGCGCTGGTTGTATCTGGATTTTGGTTTTATTCCTTACGTTATAAGTTATGTTTTTCATATGTAGTTGTATGTTTGATTGAACAGATTTGGTGATGATTTTTTTAATAAGAATGCATGTGTAGTATTTATAAAGATGAGTTATATTTAGGAGTTT
This sequence comes from Lithophane socia, assembly GCA_947522985.1. NCBI lineage: Eukaryota > Metazoa > Arthropoda > Insecta > Lepidoptera > Noctuidae > Lithophane > Lithophane socia. Next base: position 9,041,951 of record OX383278.1, read on the forward strand.
GGTTTTTTTGTATAGTATTCTTGTCGGAGTTAAATAGTGATAGTGAAATAGTGTTTTTATAATTTTGTTTTGTGTTCTTTGTAGTGGGTCTAGGTAAGTTTTCGCAGCTGACCCCCATAGCTCAACTAAATATTCAAGATGAGATTTAACCAGAGAGTTATATATTATTTTACGTACTTTTTTTGGAATGCAGTTTGAAACTTTACGCAGTGCTGCCAGTAATGACATCAATTTTGTTTTGATATGGTTGATGTGATGTTTCCAAGTTAGTTTGTCGTCTACATGTAATCCTAGGTATTTTTCATAGGTTGACCGTTTGAGAACTTCTTTATCTATTGTGAGTGGTGTGAACTCTGGTAACGGTTTGTTTTTGGCGCAAAAAATCATGAAAGATGTTTTTGCGGCGTTAATAGTAAGTAAATTACATTTTAGCCATTCGTTCAGCAGGTTAAGGTCGCTTTGTGCGTCCGTTATAATATCATGAATAGATTTATTGAAATAGAATAGACATGTGTCATCTGCGTATAGAGTTAAGTGCCCTCTAAGTCCTATGTTATTAATATTATTAATATAGATTAGGAAGAGTAGTGAGCTAATAACGGAGCCTTGGGGACAGCCATACGTAATGTTTTGAACAGAGCTAGTGAAGTTGTCTAATTTAACTACTTGGCGCCTATTCTGTAGATATGATGTAAACATATCGAGTGCGCTGCCTGTGATACCTATATTATTTAGTTTCTGGATGAGCTTTTGATGACTTACTGTGTCGAATGCTTTTTTTAAATCAATAAATATCCCTAAAACCACATTTTTTTCATCAATATTTGTTTTTATTTTTGTTATTAGGTCTACTGCAGCTGTTAGGGTACTTGACTTAGCTCGAAAGCCATACTGTTGATCTATCAAGAAATTCTTGTCATTTAGGTATTTACTTAGCCGATTATATAGAGCTCTTTCGAATATCTTTGATAGCACTGGCAAGACCGACACCGGCCTATAGTTACTCGGGTCAGTTCTACTCCCGGATTTATAAATAGGGCTGACCCTAGCAATTTTAAGCGTATCGGGAAAAATGCCTCGAGATAAGCACACGTTTATACAGTCAGTTAATCTCCTAATTATTATAAGTTTTAAACATTTGATCGCCTTAGTGCTGATGCCATCTAGGCCTGTGCTTGTGTTGCTGTCAAGGTCGTCAATAATTCTAGATATTTCATCTGTACTACATGGGGAAAGCTCGGGTAGCGTTATGCTATGTGTGTAATTATGGTCGTACATAAAAATATTATCGGTGTTTACGTGGTATGTGATGGGGATTTTGTTAGCTAGGTCTGCGCCTATTGATGAAAAAAATGAGTTAAATGAGTCACATATTGCATTACCTTCTGTAATCAGGTCTGAGTTCGACATCAGTTTAGGAGGGGCACGGTTGTTGTCCTTAATTTTATTTAAAGCTAAATTATTAATAAGGTTCCACATTTTCTTCGGTTGATTGAGATTAATTTTAAATAAGTTAAGGTAGTACTTCTTCTTTTGTGTCTTGATTAGATTTATTACTTTGTGTTGTTCTTCGTTGAAGTTTTTCTTTAGGTCATCGTTTTTTGGATGTGATTTTGTTTGTTGCCATAATATGTTTCGTGAGTTTATTGAATCGATAATATCTCGGTTTATCCAGTCTTTTTGTGGTAGGTTTAATATTTTAGTTTTGTCTATTTCGCTCTCATTGACTTGTTCCGAAATAAATCTCTCTAGATAATTATAGTCATTATCTTCATTGCTGTAGGCAGCTGTCAGAGCGCAATTATATAACTTTGCGTAGTCCAGTGCTTTATAATGTTTTTTCTTGTTTATTTGCGGCTCCAAGCTGCCTATTTCCAGAAATATTTGTTTATGATCTGATAGGCTCGATTCCACTATTGACATACTGAATGAATGGTTGCTTATATTTGTACATATGTGGTCTAGTATAGTATTTGTTGTATCGGTTTCACGAGTACTATATAGTTTATTTATATTATTTAATACTTCGTAGCCAGTTTCTTTAATTTCATTTAGGTATTTTGTGCTTTGAGTGTCCTTGTTCAGAAGGTCTATATTGAAGTCGCCAAACACTATCGCTCTTCTTCTTTGTTCTAATTGCAGTGTGTACGTTTCTAAAAAGTTATTTATATTTGACTCACCAGGCTTATATATTGCTCCTACGTTCAGCGATAATTTCTCTATGTATATCCATAAGTAGTGGTTTCCATTTTCACATAAGTCTGCTGTTGTTTCATAAACTATACTGTTGTGCACGTATATGGAAACGCCTCCACCTTTGCGATTTCGTCTGTAGTTGTAAACATGGCTATAGTTAGGTAATTGATATAATTTTGCGTCGTTTTCTGAAGTAATCCATGTCTCGGTGAATATTAATAGATGTACGGCCCGTGGGATCGATTTCACTATGCACCTAATCTCATCTAGTTTGCCAGTTTTCCGGATGCTACGTAAATTAGCATAAAAGAATCGTAACGAGGACGGGTGAAGTGGAATGTCTTCGTATTTTTTTGCTAAATGATGGCTTAGTCTACTTGTATATTTTGTATTTAGTATTTGTGCAGTTACTGGTTTTTTTGGTAGGTTTTGTTTTCAATGATGGTTGGTGTTCCTTTAATATATTTAATAACAATGTTATTTTCGCCGTCTGCTACACGTTTGTTGAATTCCTCCTTTAAGGACTGTAAATATCGTTTTTGTGTTGGGGTTTGGTCAGAGTAAATGTTTATATTCTCAGGTAACTTTTTCTTATTCTTTAGTAGGTATCTCGGAGTTTCTGAGTCGCTGAAGCATACTTTTATAGGCCTGTTTCTATCTGGTACATATTTTCCCAGTCTAATGGTTTTAATCAGCTTGGGACATTCCTCATAAAGTGTTAACAATACTTTCGTGACTTCATCGTTATCGTAATTTCTCCTTGAGTTGAAATCTTTGTTGTTTTTTTCCAATATACCCACCAGTACAATATTTTTTTCGCGTTCACATCTGTCCTTGAGTTCAAGGATGAGGTCTTGGTGACATAAGACGGGCGGTTCTGTTAATGTACTTTTTATGTGTTGTTGATTTTGATTTTTAATCTGAGATATCTCAGTTTCTATTATTTGAATTTTGTTTTCGTTTTCGCTATTTTTGCATTTAATATGTTCTATTTCGTTGTTTATTATATAAATTAAACATATTTAAATTATTAGAAAACCATAAAATCATTTAGATTAAGAGAAAGACAAATATAATTAAGGTTCTTACTACCTAACTCTTCATCTTAGCTCTTCATGCACAAATTGCATGCACAAATTTTTTATAATAAAATAAACCAAAAATTAAAGTTCCACCATGAGGTCTCACACGTTTGCAAAAAGGTAATAACCGAGTGGCTTAAAACCTTAACATACGAGGAAACTGAGCAAGTTTTGGTTAGACTTGGTTAAATCATTTCTTCTTCCTCCGTAATCCAAACACATCGGCACTTTAAAGAAGATATTCACATTCACACACACAAACACATTTATACACACACACACACACACACACACACACACACACACACACTAACACACACACAACACTACAAACAAGACGCACATACATACAGTTTTTTTAGGCATACAACTTCAGCTACACAAAGAGCTGCTAATTAGTTTATAAGTAATTTACTGTTCATTTTTCAACTTTTGTTACGTTACCTATTGAAATATTTTGTGCATTAGTCTCAATATTGTTAATATTATGGGAAGGAGCGAGATGGCCCCAACACAGGTATTATCAATTACCTACTGGGGATGTCTCATTATGTTATCTATGTAACTGTTTTGGGACAAATAAACATTTTTCATTTTTTTTTTTTTTTTTTTTCAAATTTATTCATTTTTATATGAGTGTAAAAATGACAGTTATTCACTCCTTATTTACTAAACTATTCAATTACACAGGCCTCGTTGATAGTGTGGACATTTGGTACACATTAACCAACACACATACAAATAAATAAATAAAACTTTCAATGGCCATCGATGGCGATGCCATTAATTTTGACTACCACGTTTATTTCGATAATACGTTGTTGAGCAGAAGAATTTACCAAAACGATGAGGCAATCGATTACATATTTCCTTCAAAACCTTCGAATTACAAGTGTGTGACGTAATTAGGTTGTTGTATAGCAAGCACATCCGTTGCCGGCCGGCTGTCAGCAGGCTCTCGAGTATCTGTCCCATGTATATTGATAGACATATTCTAGAGCCTGCTGACAGCTGGCCGGGGCGCCAGAAGTGCTTGCTGCACTTCTGTTGCCGGGCGGCTGTCAGCAGGCTCTCGAGTATCTCTCTGATATATATTGACATAGTGATGCCTTGCTGATAACCATTGATTTAATTTACGTACATAAAACTCATGCCACACTTCTCGATTACTTTTAACAAATACCAAAAAAAATGACAATACCATTGGATTTACGAAAAGATTAAATAATTCTAGGTATTTGTATATTGATGTACGGAAATAGGCAAGTTCCCTTATTGTAAAACTAGGAGACCAGTAAAACATAAATTGAAGTATTTCTTTATGATGTCCTGGAACGAATATAGATAGACCTCGTGGTCGTCCTTGATTAATATACACTGTAATATAAGTAGAAAACAATGCGACATCGCTCAATATGAATATCAACGTAGCGATGTACAAGCGACGCCATTTGTTAGTAGCAGTAGGTGCGCTCGTGTTGGAGCCACGAAAAAGTGAATATACAATTACAATGTAAAGTAAAATGTTCAGTAACATGGGTGACATTAAAATAATAAAAGTTATAGGAAAATCTGTATCAACATATATATCGAATATAATTGTAACAAAACCAACAGAAACATGTAAAACGATTATCATTAAAGACGCACCCCAACCAAAGAGGAAACTTTTTAAATATCTTCTTTGCATATGCCCGTTAAAAACGTGAACAATATCAACGTAAAACATATGACATAGCACGAGTAACCAGTGGTGCTTCACTGCAGCAAGGTAGTCAATTGTAATAACAATTGCTAATACGCATAAAAAATAAGTATCCTCTTGCACAATTTTTTGGATTAACAAGTTCAAATTACGTGAGTTCCGATAAAGGGCCATGTATAAAAGGTTTGCCAAAATAGTGTAAAGGCACACGTAGTTTCTGTAATTGCGAAACTTATTTAAAATGCACCAGGATACCGCGCCATATATCAACGAAGCTATTGTCAGCGCATACATAATGTAACTAATAGTTAACACCACCGTTTCATGTAATTCCTCCATGCTGAATGTCACTGGCACAGAGTTTATTGATTCACTATAAGTTGATTTACTTATATCATTTATTTATTTTCACTTCAAGACAGAAACATCAGTGTAGCCCTGGCTCTTGTTCTGCGATTACCTGTATCACAAAAGTCAAACGAAAAAGTTTTTGTGAACAGCTTGCCACTAAGATCTTCTGATCTTAATACAGGTGTTGCCTTCAAAACTGTCGATGGAACAATATGTTTAATCTTATAGAATGAAATGAGTTTTTTTATTGCACTGTATTCAAAACTTGTTTGACCTTTCCTGTTTTTCATCTGTCTATATCTATACTGATTTAAGCTTGTTTGTTTGTATGTTTGAACACGCTAATCTTTGGAACTACAATCGGATTAAAAAGGAATCTTTTATAGCGCGTAAGATAAATCATAATAATCATTCGCCACGAGCCCGTACTACTCACTTACTCAGCCCCCCCAACCGAGTCGTCGCTCTGCCCGCCTCAGCGCTCGAGTCGGTGCCGCGCGACGACGACGCCGGTGCGATCCCCGCGCGCCACTTAGAGTTAGTAAGTAACAATCACGCGAGCTACCGATGAGCACGTACGTGCTATGGCTGCGAGCCGACCCGGTCGTCACCTAGTTTTTTTACATTAAGTTTTACATACTTAGTAACAAAAATAAATTTTAGATACAAATTAAATCACAAGTTTGCTAACGCTAAATAACTTACACTTATCCTACAACAAAGTTAACAATTATGCGTACTTATATGAAAATAAATACCAGATCTTTGGCCTAATTCGATAGGGTGGCTATCAACTATTATTACCTAATATTATTTATATCAGACACATTACAACGAAATATGTACATTATAAATCTACTACTGAAACAGCAATAAACTCAACTAAAATAAAACAAAAAAATACCTACTTAATTAGCTATCTAACTACTAAACATAGGTGCATCATTCATTAGTCTAACAAATATAATAACTTAAAAATTAAATTAAATAAATATAAAGAGAGAGCCCTTTTATTAATTAAACTAAAAAGTCTTCACATATTTAGGTACTTATCATAACTTAGTACACTTAATAGAACTTTTGCGAATTCACTCAAATTGCACGAAAATATTATATAAATTAAACATATTAAAGCCATAAAATCATTTAGATTAAGAGAAAGACAAATATAATTACAGCTCTCACTACCTAACTCTTCATCTTAGCTCTTCATGCACAATTCATTTTTATATGAGTGTAAAAATGACAGTTATTCCCTCCTTATTTACTAAACTATTCAATTACACAGGCCTCGTTGTTAGTGTGGACATTTGGTACACATTCACCAACACACATACAAATAAATAAATAAAACTTTCAATGGCCATCGATGGCGATGCCATTAATTTTGACTACCACGTTTATTTCGATAATACGTTGTTGAGCAGAAGAATTTACCAAAACGATGAGGCAATCGATTACATATTTCCTTCAAAACCTTCGAATTACAAGTGTGTTACGCAATTAGGTTGTTGTATAGCAAGCACATCCGTTGCCGGCCGGCTGTCAGCAGGCTCTCGAGTATCTGTCCCATGCATATTGATAGACATATTCTAGAGCCTGCTGACAGCTGGCCGGGGCGCCAGAAATGCTTGCTGCACTTCTGTTGCCGGGCGGCTGTCAGCAGGCTCTCGAGTATCTCTCTCATATATATTGATATCGTGATGCCTTGCTGATAACCATTGATTTAATTTAAGTACATAAAACTCATGCCACACTTCTCGATTACTTTTAACAAATACCAAAAACAGTGACAATACCATTGGATTTACGAAAAGATTAAATAATTCTAGGTATTTGTATATTGTTGTACGGAAATAGGCAAGTTCCCTTATTGTAAAACTAGGAGACCAGTAAAATGTAAATTGAAGTATTTCTTTATGATGTCCTGGAACGAATATAGATAGACCTCGTGGTCGTCCTTGATTAATATACACTGTAATATAAGTAGAAAACAATGCGACATCGGTCAATATGAATATCAACGTAGCGATGTACAAGCGACGCCATTTGTTAGTAGCAGTAGGTGCGCTCGTGTTGGAGCCACGAAAAAGTGAATATACAATTACAATGTAAAGTAAAATGTTCAGTAACATGGGTGACATTAAAATAATAAAAGTTATAGGAAAATCTGTATCAACATATATATCGAATATAATTGTAACAAAACCAACAGAAACATGTAAAACGATTATCATTAAAGACGCACCCCAACCAAACAGGAAACTTTTTAAATATCTTCTTTGCATATGCACGTTGAAAACTTTCACAATATCAACGTAAAACATATGACATAACACGAGTAACATGTGGTGCTTCACTGCAGCAAGGTAGTCAATTGTAATAACAATTGCTAATACGCATAAAAAATAAGTATCCCTCTGCACAATTTTTTGGATTAACAAGTTCAAATTACGTGAGTTCCGATAAAGGGCAATGTATAAAAGGTTTGCCAAAATAGTGTTAAGGCACACGTAGTTTCTGTAATTGCGAAACTTATTTAAAATGCACCAGGATACCGCGCCATATATCAACGAAGCTATTGTCAGCGCATACATAATGTAACTAATAGTTAACACCACCGTTTCATGTAATTCCTCCATGCTGAATGTCACTGGCACAGAGTTTATTGATTCACTATAAGTTGATTTACTTATATCATTTATTTATTTTCACTTCAAGACACAAACATCAGTGTAGCCCTGGCTCTTGTTCTGCGATTACCTGTATCACAAAAGTCAAACGAAAAAGTTTTTGTGAACAGCTTGCCACTAAGATCTTCTGATCTTAATACAGGTGTTGCCTTCAAAACTGTCGATGGAACAATATGTTTAATCTTATAGAATGAAATGAGTTTTTTTATTGCACTGTATTCAAAACTTGTTTGACCTTTCCTGTTTTTCATCTGTCTATATCTATACTGATTTAAGCTTGTTTGTTTGTATGTTTGAACACGCTAATCTTTGGAACTACAATCGGATTAAAAAGGAATCTTTTATAACGCGTAAGATAAATCATAATAATCATTCGCCACGAGCCCGTACTACTCAGCCCCCCAACCGATTCGTCGCTCTGCCCGCCTCAGCGCTCGAGTCGGTGCCGCGCGACGACGACGCCGGTGCGATCCCCGCGCGCCACTTAGAGTTAGTAAGTAACAATCACGCGAGCTACCGATGAGCACGTACGTGCTATGGCTGCGAGCCGACCCGGTCGTCACCTAGTTTTTTTACATTAAGTGCTTTCAAGTGTTCTGCATTATCTAGAATAGGTACCTACTTACTGTTGTTCACCCTTACTGTGCTCACTCTGATTGATTACAATCGTAAAATAGTATAACATGGTTTAATTTCTCCAAACCTAACACTATATTTTTCGTATTTGATAACCCAATTCTTGAGGAAAGCTATAATAGCCTAAAGCTTTCACCAAGGATTAGGGTATCAAAAGCTTTAACATCACGCTAGGGCCCTTAGGAGCCGAGCAAAAGGCAAAAAGTCTAAAAGAATGCTAAGCGAAAACGAAGTAATAACGCGGGCAGGCAATGCGATGCGACGCGGTGGGAAATATGAAATTTCACGTGGTTTCAGTCGCAGGCAGAATCCAGTATTATTATTCATAAGATTTTTTTATTGGAATTCAATCAAAACTTGTTAACCTTTTCTGTATTCAAACGCACATCCATAGTAACTATTAGATAATGGTAGCGCCTTTATTGCGTTGCAGTAAAGGCGGTTTTAGTAGTTCCAGTCTGACGTACGGCTGCCCGTACCAATAATTAGCTCTAGAAGTCTAGACCGTGACCTTGACTAGCGTCTTGGAAACATAACTAATAATAATACAAATTAGCCCAAAAGTCAATCGGCAGTGGTCCAAACGACCACGATACGAGACCTTCATAACTGAATAGTGTATTAAATAAGGAGTCATTATTATTAGGAGACTCATCATTCTCCTACCCTTATCACAATTTATTTGGGGTCGGCGCAACATGTCTTTTTCTTCCATACTTTTCTATTAGTCGTCATCTCGGTACTCACTCCCATTTCTAGCCTTACCATCTTTCACATTCCAGTCTCCGTCCGTTTCTTTGGTCGTTTTATTAGGAGACTCATGAAAAAATGTCGATCACTAAAAAGTTATAGTTAAATGAAAATAGTACTCCTTGGTACTTATGTATGTTGTTTGGTTAACAAACACGCCGATAAGCTCGCTGACTGAAAAAAATATGTCCAGGGCCAGATGGAGCAGGAAGGTAGCCACGGGAACTCTTCAACTAAACAAGTTAGCCCCGTTGTGTTTGGGCTCGCCAAAGTGGGTGTAAAAATAGGTGTCGTAAATAAAATAAGTACCTATAGATATCAATATGTTTTTCCGGTGACGGCGTACATCTATATCTATCTATATATATAATAAATCTGTAGACTATTCATTTCTGTACATTGATAATTTTTTTTTTTTTTAAACAGCTGGTTTGCTAAATGGTAACCAACAGATGCCATTTCTACCATTTTTGGATTTTTTGTCTGTTTTTCCGTTTGTCTGTTTGTATGTGAGAGATTAATTTGTTAAGGTATTGGTTTACTGCGCATTTGTAAAATCATCTCCCAAGGGGGTAGTATAGGGGATGATTTTAAAATGTATATGTAATATTAACATTTTTGTGTGCTTCTTTATAAAAAGATTTAAGGGATGGGATATATAGTCTGCGGTAGTACGTCATCCGACATCCACGCGGACGAAGCCGCGGGCGAAAGATAGTATATCAATAAAGTACTTAGGTCTAAAATTACACATACTTAGTAACAAAAATAAATTTTAGATACAAATTAAATCACAAGTTTGCTAACGCTAAATAACTTACACTTATCCTACAACAAAGTTAACAATTATGCGTACTTATATGAAAATAAATACCAGATCTTTGGCCTAATTCGATAGGGTGGCTATCAACTATTATTACCTAATATTATTTATATCAGACACATTACAACGAAATATGTACATTATAAATCTACTACTGAAACAGCAATAAACTCAACTAAAATTAAACAAATAAATACCACATATGATGTGCATCATTCATTAGTCTAACAAATATAATAACTTAAAAATTAAATTAAATAAATATAAAGAGAGCTCTTTTATTAATTAAACTAAAAAGTCTTCACATATTTAGGTACTTATCATTACTTAGTACACTTAATAGAACTTTTGCGAATTCACTCAAATTGCACGAAAATATTATATAAATTAAACATATTAAAGCCATAAAATCATTTAGATTAAGAGAAAGACAAATATAATTACAGCTCTCACTACCTAACTCTTCATCTTAGCTCTTCATGCACAATTCATTTTTATATGAGTGTAAAAATGACAGTTATTCCCTCCTTATTTACTAGATTATTCAATTACACAGGCCTCGTTGTTAGTGTGGACATTTGGTACACATTAACCAACACACATACAAATAAATAAATAAAACTTTCAATGGTCATCGATGGCGATGCCGTTAATTTTGACTACCACGTTTATTTCGATAATACGTTGTTGAGCAGAAGAATTTACCAAAACTATGAGGCAATCGATTACATATTTCCTTCAAAACCTTCGAATTACAAGTGTGTGACGTAATTAGGTTCTTGTATAGCAAGCACTTCTGTTGCCGGGTGGCTGTCAGCAGGCTCTCGAGTATCTCTCTGATATATATTGACATCGTGATGCCTTGCTGATAACCATTGATTTAGTTTACGTACATAAAACTCATGCCACACTTCTCGATTACTTTTAACAAATACCAAAAAAAATGACAATACCATTGGATTTACGAAAAGATTAAATAATTCTAGGTATTTGTATATTGTTGTACGGTAATAGGCAAGTTCCCTAATCGTAACATTAGGAGACCAGTAAAGTGTAAATTGATTTATTTCTTTATATTGCCCTGCAACGAATATAGATCTATCTCGTCGTCGTCCTTGATTAATATACACTGTAACATAAGTAGAAAACAATGCGACGTCGCCCAATATGAATATCAACGTGGCGATGTACAAGTGACGCCATTTGTTAGTAGCAGTAGGTGCGCTCGTGTTGGAGCCACGAAAAAGTGAATATACAATTACAATGTAAAGTAAAATGTTCAGTAACATGGGTAACATTAAAATAATAAAAGTTAAAGGAAAATCTGTATCAACATATATATCGAATATAATTGTTACAAAACCAACAGAAACATGTAAAACGATTATCAGTAAAGACGCACCCCAACCAAAGAGGAAACTTTTTAAATATCTTCTTTGAAAATGCCTGGTAAAAACTTTAACAATGTCAACGTAAAACATATGACATATCACGACTAACCAGTTGTGCTTCACTGTTGAAAAGTAATCAATTGTAATATGAATTGCTAATACGCACAAAGCATAAGTATCCTCTTGCACATTTTTTTGGATTAGCATGTTCACATTACGGGCGTTCCGATAGAGGGTAATGTATAAAAGGTTTGCCAAAATTGCGTTAAGGCACACGAAGTTTCTGTAATTGCTAAACTTTTTTATCATGCGCCAGGATATCACTCCGTGTATCAATGTAGCTGTTGTAAGCGCATACATAATGTATGCTATAGTTGACTGCGCCGGAGTTTCGGTAAATGCCATGCTGAATGTCACTGACAGTGTTGATAGATTAACTAAAGTTAACGAAAAAGTTTTTTATGATCAGCCGCCACTAAGCACAGCACTGCTTTTAATACAGGTGTTTCCTTCAAAACTGTCGATGCAACAATATGTTTAAGTTTATATACAACCGCTCCAAAACGAATAAAATGAGTTTTATTATTGCTCTTTATGCAAAATTTGTTTGACCTTTCCTGTATTTCATCTATATCTAAACTAATAATAAATCTGAAGAGTCTGTTTGTTTGCTTGTATGTTTGAATGCGCTAATCTCTGGAACAACCAGTACGCAAATACTTGCGACTTTTTTATTCTAACTCAAAGGAAAAAGAGACAGACATAGGACGCCGGTAGAAAAAAACTTAAGAAAAGAGAACAGTGATTACAGTGTCGTACATTGCATATATATGAAAGTGTGAATTTGGTCAAAATGAAAATCTAAGATAAATCTGTGAATTTTTTCGTCATGGGTGTCGTTTTCATAGTTTTCGAGGGTGCTAAAGCCGATCGTGAAGTCAAAATGTAAACCTTTATGCTCTGTGTTTGTCGGGGGTTTTTATTAATTTTAATTTATAGCCATATCATCTTTCACATATTCCGTCCATCGTTTTTTTGGTCGTCTGCGATGTGATATTTTATACGAAAAGAACAAGTTATTTTCGTAGAAAATATCGCATCATCATCTGCATAGACTTTTCCCAGCTACGTTGGGGTTGGCTTCCAGTCTAGCCGGATGCAGCTGAATGCCTCCGTGCTGCACCCATCTACAGACGCGCGCGATAAGTTGTTACAAAGTGTACCAACACACTGGGTATGTGTGTGTAAGCGCAGGAGCTCTCCGCAACGTCCGAGACAATGGCGAATTCGGAAGTGTTTGTGTTGTGCTGACGCTACTTGTCCTCACATACACATTCATACCACAAGCAAAGCGCGCGTCGCTTCGTGAGATAAATATACTATACAAATATTTTTACTTATATATCTTGAGCATAGAGTACCAACAAGGTGGAAAGTTCCTCCATCTTCCATAGAAAAGGGAGGATCCTCCGAGCACGCGGGTGTTGTGTCTGGTGGGCTTCGGCCACCAATGGTCGGTATGTTGTATACATAATGATTTTACGGTGAACTTTGCTTGAGTAATGTAGCATTTGTGTGACGTCAGATGTCATGCCTAGTACGTGTAATAAGGATATAATAGTGTAAAAAATAAATGCCCAAGAATTGCAGATTTACAACATTTTAATGCAGATAAAGTTTTTACAATAGCTTTTGGCGAGATAAGAAGGACAGGAACTCTTCAACTTAAAGATATAGCTCCGTTGTGTTTCGACTATTTGGATTTGTCTTGACAAGTACATTAACCCAAGGTGTAGGCCAGGGTCTGATGATGGAGCAGGAAGGTAGCCACAGAAGTTCCTCAACTAAACAAGGTAGCCCCGTTGTGTTTGGGCTCTTCAAAGTCAAAGTTTATATTAGTAAAACATAAGTGGGAGTAAAAAGGTGCTGTAAATAAAATATGTATAGACATCAACATTTGTATTGCCGCTGTTATCGTACAAATATCAATGAAGTACTTAAGGCTAAAATTACACTTAAGTAACAAAATTAAAGCTTAGTTAAAATTAAATGACAAAGTCTGAGAACGCTAAATTACTTACACTTATCTTAAAATATTCATTTAAATATATTTTATTTATTGGCACATAATTATGTGTATATTAAATAAATAATAAAAAATAAAAGTGTGCTATTAAAGGTATGCTGTATTAGAGGCTTCGCTCTTAAAAAAATAAGTAATTCAAAAATTATTATCATAACATAGGTCTCATTGTTAGCGGTGGGCAATTGGATGCATTATATTGTCTTTTGGTTGACACATACAATGGCAATCAATGGCAATGCCTTTAATTTTGACAGCTCGGCCACGTTTATTTCGTTATTTACTTTGTTGAGCAGAAGTAGTATTTAGCTTAAAGGTGTTGTAAATAAAATAAGTACTTATAGACTTCAATATGTTTTTCCGCTGAAGGCGCGGTACCTACATCCATACTAATTTCATAAATTAGAAAGTAGCTCTGTCGGTCTGAATGTTATCTTTTATTTACGGACTCTTTTAACCTGCACGTTTTTCTACATTGTACTCACATGTATGATTCCAACATTAATGATTTAAACAACATATTGTAACAATATTCTGATTTAAAACAGTGTCCGTGGAGTTTCTTGCCCGTTCTTCTCCATAGGAACCTACGCTTTGGAATGGGCAACTAGCTTCATATTTTCTGACTGACAATTCAAAAGTGCCTGTAATTGGTTTATTTGAAATAAATGCTTTGAGTTTGAGTTTGAGTTTGACCCTTTCACGCCTAAATCACTGGACGGATTTCGAAAAAAATTGGCAAGTAGATAGATGGCATCCAAAAATAATCCTATAGGGGGTGATATAGGGGATGAAAGTTTGTATAGAAAACCCAGCATTTCTTAAGATAGGCATATGAAAATTAAAATTTATGGTTACCTACAGCGTTTGTGTAAAATCATCCCCCAAGGGAGTAAAATAGTGGATGATTTTAAAATTTCCATGTAATATTAACAGTTTTGTGTACTTCTGTACAAAAAGATTTAAGGGTGGGATATATAGTCTGCGGTAGTACGTTATAGTCCGTTCCCGTGTGTCGATATCTGACATCCACGCGGCCTAAGCCGCGGGAAAAAGATAGTATATCAATAAAGTACTTAGGTCTAAAATTACACAAACATAAGTAACAAAAATAAATTTAAGATAAAAATTTAATCACAAGTTTGCTAACGCTAAATAACTTACACTTATCCTATAACAAAGTTAACAATTATGCGTACTTATATGAAAAAAAATATCAGATCTTTGGCCTAATTCGATAGGGTGGCTATCAACTATTATTACCTAATGTTATTTTTATCAGACAGATTACAACGAAATTTGTACATTATAAATCTACTACTTAAACAGCAATAAACTCAACTAAAATTAAACAAATAAATACCTGCTTAATTAGCTATCTAACTACTAAACATAATGTGCATCATTCATTAGTCTAACAAATATAATAACTTAAAAATTAAATTAAATAAATATAAAGAGAGCTCTTTTATTAATTAAACTAAAAAGTCTTCACATATTTAGGTACTTATCATTACTTAGTACACTTAATAGAACTTTTGCGAATTCACTCAAATTGCACGAAAATATTATATAAATTAAACATATTAAAGCCATAAAATCATTTAGATTAAGAGAAAGACAAATATAATTACAGCTCTCACTACCTAACTCTTCATCTTAGCTCTTCATGCACAATTCATTTTTATATGAGTGTAAAAATGACAGTTATTCCCTCCTTATTTACTAGATTATTCAATTACACAGGCCTCGTTGTTAGTGTGGACATTTGGTACACATTAACCAACACACATACAAATAAATAAATAAAACTTTCAATGGTCATCGATGGCGATGCCGTTAATTTTGACTACCACGTTTATTTCGATAATACGTTGTTGAGCAGAAGAATTTACCAAAACTATGAGGCAATCGATTACATATTTCCTTCAAAACCTTCGAATTACAAGTGTGTGACGTAATTAGGTTCTTGTATAGCAAGCACTTCTGTTGCCGGGCGGCTGTCAGCAGGCTCTCCAGTATCTCTCTGATATATATTGACATCGTGATGCCTTGCTGATAACCATTGATTTAGTTTACGTACATAAAACTCATGCCACACTTCTCGATTACTTTTAACAAATACCAAAAAAAATGACAATACCATTGGATTTACGAAAAGATTAAATAATTCTAGGTATTTGTATATTGTTGTACGGTAATAGGCAAGTTCCCTAATCGTAACATTAGGAGACCAGTAAAGTGTAAATTGATTTATTTCTTTATATTGCCCTGCAACGAATATAGATCTATCTCGTCGTCGTCCTTGATTAATATACACTGTAACATAAGTAGAAAACAATGCGACGTCGCCCAATATGAATATCAACGTGGCGATGTACAAGCGACGCCATTTGTTAGTAGCAGTAGGTGCGCTCGTGTTGGAGCCACGAAAAAGTGAATATACAATTACAATGTAAAGTAAAATGTTCAGTAACATGGGTAACATTAAAATAATAAAAGTTAAAGGAAAATCTGTATCAACATATATATCGAATATAATTGTAACAAAACCAACAGAAACATGTAAAACGATTATCAGTAAAGACGCACCCCAACCAAAGAGGAAACTTTTTAAATATCTTCTTTGAAAATGCCTGTTAAAAACTTTAACAATGTCAACGTAAAACATATGACATATCACGACTAACCAGTTGTGCTTCACTGTTGAAAAGTAATCAATTGTAATATCAATTGCTAATACACATAAAAAATAAGTATCCGTTTGCACATTTTTTTGGATTAGCATGTTCACATTACGTACGTTCCGATAGAGGGTAATGTATAAAAGGTTTGCCAAAATTGCGTTAAGGCACACGAAGTTTCTGTAATTGCTAAACTTTTTTATCATGCGCCAGGATATCACTCCGTGTATCAATGTAGCTGTTGTAAGCGCATACATAATGTTTGCTATAGTTGACTGCGCCGGAGATTCCGTAAATGTCATGCTGAATGTCACTGACAGTGTTGATAGATTAACTAAAGTTAACAAAAAAGTTTTTTATGAACAGCTTCCACTAAGCACTGCACTGTTTTTAATACAGGTGTTTCCTTCAAAACTGTCGATGCAACAATATGTTTAAGTTTATATACAACCGCTCCAAAACGAATAAAATGAGTTTTATTATTGCTCTTCATGCAAAATTTGTTTGACCTTTCCTGTCTTTCATCTATATCTAAACTAATAATAAATCTGAAGAGTCTGTTTGTTTGCTTGTATGTTTGAATGCGCTAATCTTTGGAACAACCAGTATGCAAATACTTGCGACTTTTGTATTCTAATTCAAAGGAAAAAAAGACAGACATAGGACGTCGGTAGAAAAAAACTTAAGAAAAGAGAACAGTGATTACAGTGTCCTACATTGCATATATATAGAGAGAGAGAAAGTGTGAATTTGTTCAAAATGAATATCTAAGATAAATCTGTGAAATTTTTCGTCATGGGTGTCGTTTTCATAGTTTTCGAGGGTGCTAAAACCGATCGTGAAGTCAAAATGTAAACCTTTATGCTCTGTGTTTGTCGGGGGTTTTTATTAATTTAAATTTATAGCCATATCATCTTTCACATATTCCGTCCATCGTTTTTTTGGTCGTCTGCGATGCGATATTTTATACGAAAAGTACAAGTTATTTTCGTAGAAAATATCGCATCATCATCTGCATAGACTTTTCCCAACTACGTTGGGGTTGGCTTCCAGTCTAGCCGGATGCAGCTGAATGCCTCCGTGCTGCACCCATCTACAGATGCGCGCGATTAGTTGTTACAAAGTGTACAAACACACTGGGAATGTGTGTGTAAGCGCAGGAGCTCTCCGCTACGTCCGAGACAATGGCGAATTCGGGAGTGTTTGTGTTGTGCTGACGCTACTTGTCCTCACATACACATTCATACCTCAAGCAAAGCGCGCGTCGCTTCGTGAGATAAATATACTATACAAATATTTTTACTTACATATCTTGAGCATAGAGTACCAACAAGGTGGAAAGTTCCTCCATCTTCCATAGAAAAGGGAGGATCCTCCGAGCACGCGGGTGTTGTGTCTGGTGGGCTTCGGCCACCAATGGTAGGTGTCGGTATGTTGTATACATAATGATTTTACGGTGAACTTTGCTTGAGTAATGTAGCATTTGTGTGACGTCAGATGTCATGCCTAGTACGTGGAATAGGGATATAATGGTGTAAAAAATAAATGCCCAAGAATTGCAGATTTACAACATTTTAATGCAGATAAAGTTTTTACAATAGCTTTTGGCGAGATAAGAAGGACAGGAACTCTTCAACTTAAAGATATAGCTCCGTTGTGTTTCGACTATTTGGATTTGTCTTGACAAGTACATTAACCCAAGGTGTAGGCCAGGGTTTGATGATAGAGCAGGAAGGTAGCCACAGAAGTTCTTCAACTAAACAAGGTAGCCCCGTTGTGTTTGGGCTCTTCAAAGTCAAAGTTTATATTAGTAAAACATAAGTGGGAGTAAAAAGGTGCTGTAAATAAAATATGTATAGACATCAACATTTGTATTGCCGCTGTCGTCGTACAAATATCAATGATGTACTTAAGTCTAAAATTACACTTAAGTAACTAAATTAAAGCTTAGTTAAAATTAAATGACAAAGTCTGATAACGCTAAATTACTTACACTTATCTTAAATATTTATTTAAATATATTTTATTTATTGGCACATAATTATGTGTATATTAAATAAATAATAAAAAATAAAAGTGTGCTATTAAAGGTATGCTGTATTAGAGGCTTCGCTCTTAAAAAAATAAGTAATTCAAAAATTATTATCATAACATAGGTCTCATTGTTAGCGGTGGGCAATTGGATGCATTATATTGTCTTTTGGTTGACACATACAATGGCAATCAATGGCAATGCCTTTAATTTTGACAGCTCGGCCACGTTTATTTCGTTATTTACGTTGTTGAGCAGAAGTAGTATTTTTCGAACCTATGATGCAATCGATTAAAACTTTCCTTCAAAACCCTCGGACTGCGATTACAAGTGTGTTACGCAATTAGGTTGTGGTATAGCTAGCTCTGCTGGCGCCCGGCCGGCTGTCAGCAGGCTCTCGAATAACGATCTCATGTATTTTGATGTCGTTATGCCTTGCTGGCAACCATTGATTTAATTTACGTACATAAAACTCGTACCAAAGTTCTCGATTACTTTTAACAATAAACAAAAAAACTGACAATACTATTGGATTTATGAAAAGATTTACTAATTCCATGTATTTGTAAAATATTCCGCTATTCGCAAGCGATTTTATTGTAAAATTAGGAGACCACTTCAACATAAATTTAATCGCTGCTTGATCTTTTATCCATTTAGCAACATTCCAGTGTATAATTTCTTGTTTAATAAACAGTACAACATAAGTAGAAAACAATGAGACGTCGCTCAATATGAATATCAACGTGGCGATGTATAAGCGACGCAATTTGATAGTAGCAGTAGGTGCGCTCGTGTTGGAGCCACGAAAAAGTGAATATACAATTACAATGTAAAGTAAAATGTTCAGTAACATGGGTGACATTAAAATAACATAAGCTATAGGCCACTCATCTGGATTAACAGTTAAGTCGAATTTAATTATAACTAAACCAACAGAAACATGTAAAACGATTATCATTAAAGACGCACCCCAACCAAAGAGGAAACTTTTTAAATATCTTCTTTGCATATGCACGTTGAAAACTTTCACAATATCAACGTAAAACATATGACATAGCACGAGTAACCAGTGGTGCTTCACTGCGGCAAGGAAATCAATTGTAATGGAAACTGCAATAAACCACACATAATGAGTGGACCATCTTATGTTATTATCTCTGACTAGCATCACAAAATAACTTTTGTTCCGATAAAGGGCAACGTATAAAAGGTTTGCCAAAATTGCGTTAAGGCACACGTAGTTTCTGTAATTGCGAAATGTCTTAATAGAGCACCAGGATACCGCTCCGTATATCAACGAAGCTATTGTCAGCGCGTACATAATGTATGCAATGGTTAAATTCACAGCTTCCAATGCCTCCATGCTGAATATCACTGACACAGTATTGGTTAATTCACTATAAGCACAAGTTAATTTATGTTATTTTCACTTCAAGACACAAACATCAGTGTAGCAGGTACTAGGAGTTCATGTACCACAAGAGCCAAACGAAAAACTTTTTGTAAACAGCTTGCCACGCACATAAACAGGCGTTGCCTCCAAAACTGTCGATGGAACAATTTTAACAAAAGTTTAAGTTTTAACTAAACGCTCCAAATCGAATTAAATTTGTTGTATCCTTTTATTGTAAAGACTTTCCTGTTTGTCATTATTTTTAGGAATCAAACGAACGGTGACGCCTTCATTGGTTTTAAGAGGAAATGCGCGCGGGGTTTAGGTCACAAAGTATTCCCAAATACCTAGAAGAAATCTCTGCTTAGCATTAAATCAATAACTGCCATGTTCATAAAATAATCATTTCATTATTATTAAACAAAGTCCCCCGTCGCGTCTGTCTGTCTGTTCGCGATAAACTCAAAAACCAATGCACCGATTTTCATGCTATTTTTACCAATGGATAGAGTGGTTCTCGAGGATTGTTTTAGTATATAATAACCGACATCCACGCGGGCATCAGCTTTTAGAACATAACATCTCGCCTGTAATCCCCGAAGGGTTGGGCAGAGGTGCACCTATAGTACTGTAACGTCTTACGGACGTTACTTAGATATGTGAGGGTGTGTGGTGGAGGTAATTTCAAAGAGGAGGAGGTTTTCCAAGGGTTTATTAATTAGAAGACACGTTTAAACATATGGAGGGTCCGGGCTGCTCCACCCCTCACAACATAACAAAACACACCTGTCAATATTTAAATACCGACTTCTGGAGCGTTCGCAAGTTTAAGGCTGCGCTTAAGTCAGCCAGCCCAACGTGAGGTTGCATATCGCATAAAACCTCTACATCAGCTACGCCCCTTAATTGAATAGATGGATTGGCGCAGACAAACAAACAAGACTTCTATTCAAAACGCCCCAACAGTCAGTCCCTACCTACCTAAGCCTATAAGAGAGATTACCTAACGCCAGGGAATATACATGGTGAGGTCTTTCTTTTGCAGAAGAAGGCTTAAGTCAGGACGGACGAAAGTCACCCCGGCTTGTGACAGTTAAGGTAGGCTTAGCATGTGCCATATTGCACCTATATCAGCACAACGCCTCGTCCTGCTTAAACCTCGTCATACCAAAACTGGCGGAAAAGATATGACAAAGCCTCCTAGGAGAAAACACGATGTGACGAATTCACATCTGCCCGGATGGGGCTTAGAACCACTAGACCATAACATCCTTAAACTTGCCAGCCGTATAGACGCCACTGAGTCCACGGGTACCAAACTTCTGGATATATGCGCCCACCAAATGAAAACAACATCATGCTCGCACTCCAGAGGGACAAAATATAAAAATAATCCTACACTCATATTTACTGTGGGCCCTCAATCAAAAATGTACCATAGGCGTCTATCAGACGCCCCTCACAAGGCCAGGCCCGTAAGTGAGGTTGGCATCACCTCTGACTGAGTGGGCACCACCAAACTGTGGAACTGCACTCATAGATTGGGCCAATTGTGTTAATCTAACACACTTTGCAAGGCTATGCCCCGTTTGCAAAGCCGGCCTCAACTGAAGTTGAGTGCCTCCATCCCCCTTTTGTAAGAGGGACCATAGTTGATTTCCTCCTAAATCCTCTGGAGCACATTCATGCTACGCTAGCTCAAAGAAAATTATTAAAGATCGGCGCGATGTCCCCATGACTCCATGGCGAAGTGGGAAGTATCACCACACACGCTCCAACGCGCTGTGCAGGTGACGTCCCACTCGTTCGCGGCCAGCGGCTGCGTCTGATGTTTTTTCTCCGCAATATGAAACGCACATAAATGAAAATGTATTAATAACACATTGAATTAAATGCACCAAACTTATTATAGTATTTCCCTTGCGTGGCACTACAACAATAACATATAAAAGATTGTCAAATAGTTATATTTACTAGATAAAAATAAATAAAGTCATTATAATCTGAAGTGAAAAGGTTTTAATCTATTTACATGAACTATGTCTTTGAACCTCCTATTGTGTAATTTCCTAATTACATAATTAACATTTGTTAATCTCCTAACTATTTGGTAAGGCCCTTTATATAATCTACATAACTTTATGCTTCTGTTAGTTATACGCCTAGGTGTATATACCATGACTAACTGATTTGGCACAAAGTCCTTCACTTTTGCCTTTTTATCGTAAGTAGCCTTTTGTTTCAATTGTGCTTTTCTTATATTATTTATAGCGCAATTAATCAGAGCATTATGATAACTTAGGCGCTCTGCGTAATTAGTTGCACCTTCACGACCACCTCTGATAACAGACATGTCAGTGCGAAACAATGGCTCTCTGGCATACAACAACATATCTAATTGTAATGTAGAAACAGCTCTAATTGTGTACCACAGCCACGTGTGCTCTGTACTGAGATATGGGATAATCGTCTGGGGAAACTCCACGGACTCCCAAAGAGCATTTATAGTTCAGAAGAAATGCCTCAGATCGATCTATAACCTTAAATGGACCGATTCCTGCCGACCCGTGTTTACTAACAAAAAACTGCTTACACTCCCATCCTTATACATTCTAGAAATGTGTAAGTTTGTTAGAAATCACCCTTCGCTTTTTGAAAAGGATGAAAAAGCTCCTTTAAAAAGAAAGGTAGCACAAAAGCCTCTGATAGTCCCTCGAAATCGACTAAAACTTTGCGACACGAACTGCTATAGTATGGCGGTTAAGCTATACAACAAGCTACCGGAAAAAATGAGAAAACTAAATGAATTAGAATTCAGCAGAGCCTTATTTAATTGGCTGTGCGACAGATGTTTTTATTCCATAGATGACTTTATAAATTTGAAATCCTTTTGACATAGTAATTATTTTATTATTTTTTTATTATTGTTAATGTTAATTTTCTTGTTTGTGTTAATAATGTAAGAAGACAAAAAATATTTAATTGTATACTGTAATTTACATAGTGATTATTTTATTATTTTTTTATTTTATATTATTGTTAATGTTAATATTATTTTTTGTGTTATTAATGTAGGAAGACAAAAATTTGATATAATTTTTTTTTTTAAAGCTTTGACTATTTAAAAATTTGCACGACTAGAAAGTCGAATATAGTGAAACCATATTATAAAAATTTACCATATACAATGTACCTATATTCTGGCAAATAAAGAATTCATTCATTCATTCATTCATTCATATAAGGTGAAATCCTAGTGCTTGATTGTTTACTGGAATTTATTTATTTATTTATTTATTTATTCACTCCAAACATACAAATATCCTTACAGGCTAGACCCAATACGATATTGTAGCACCCTTAACTTAAATAGTTCCACTGCTTGTACTGTAACAAATTCTATATGTAGCTATTTTTTCAAATTCACCCAAAGCGCAACAGAATATGTCGACGTCATCAGCAATGAGGTTGAGAGTGCGGAGCGCGCTCGTCAGCGGCGCCTAACACACACACATATGCATAACACACTAAAGGGACATAACTACACCAATTTCGCTGGTCCGAAGACACATACATAGAAAGCATTTGTGTTAGCGTCCTATTAAATCTTTCAACCAACCCATTCGACGCGGGATGAAAAGCTGTAGTATGACACGACTTGGCTCCAAAATAACTTATTGTTTCCCTAACCAAGCGGGATGTAAAAACTGACCCTCTATCGGACACTAGGATTTCACCTGCTGCTGATGCTATGCTATAGCTGATGTAGAGAGGATGTTCAATCCTTACCTTGTTCAAGATACCTTTGGGGGCATGCAAGGGTAGGTTTACTACCTCGTGTTTAGCTTCCCCAAAAATTTCTTTTATCTGTTCAAGAGTAGCTTTGAGTTCTTCCTTCGAAGCATACACTCTGGAACCCAATTTGAATTTGTAATCTGGGGTAACCCCTTTTAGAAATGCTTTTATGAAGGTTCTTTCGTCTTTGATCTCTGCTTTCAGATCCAAGTCCGCTAGCGTATAGAAAAATGCCATAACGTCCTCGTTGGCTCCTTGCCGAGCGTTATAAATTTTTTCTGTATAGTCCACACTGGACGGGAATTCGGCTTTCAGTAGCTCGCAAATCCCCTTAAAGTCTAACTCACTCTTATAAATTAGCTTAAAATATGCTAGAGCAGGGCCTTGCAAGTAGGCTCCTAAGATGAGGGCTAAATCACTCTCAGGCCACTTATTTATCGCCGCGACTTGACGAAATTGCATCAAAAAATCGTCGAGGCAGTACGCCCCGGTGCCCGTAAAATGAACGGCCTGAGACATGATGCCGCTTTGCCGAAACCACTTAGCTGTTATTCCGGCGTCGACTTCGCGTCTTCTTCACTTGTTTTTCGCACTAACGTTGTGCTTTCCGGTCACTCCGAAAAATTTCGAATTTGAAAACTGTGTTACGAAAATAAGCCAGGCCTTTAGATACGGCGCCTCCACCACTTGTAACGTCTTACGGACGTTACTTAGATATGTGAGGGTGTGTGGTGGAGGTAATTTCAAAGAGGAGGAGGTTTTCCAAGGGTTTATTAATTAGAAGACACGTTTATACATATGGAGGGTCCGGGCTGCTCCACCCCTCACAACATAACAAAACACACCTGTCAATATTTAAATACCGACTGCTGGAGCGTTCGCAAGTTTAAGGCTGCGCTTAAGTCAGCCAGCCCAACGTGAGGTTGCATATCGCATAAAACCTCTACAGTACAACCACATTTCGCTAGTTATGTTCCCTATAGTAGGAGGCGAGAGAAGATATTTTTATTTTATTTTTTATTTTATTTATATCTATACAAATAAATAGATCGTAATGTCAAAATAACAGATTTTACTAATTGCATAAAAGTACTTTTACCAAAAAAACTTGTTTTTTTTAATACAACAGAGTATTTAAATTGTTTTTTGTTTTTAAACCCGTTGGGTCTGGCTAGTCTTCGAAACGGCTATTCCGATTTTGACGAAAGTTTTACTAGCAGATAGCGAATGTTACAAGGAGTAACTAAGGCTACTTTTATTTTAGAAAATGAATTAGGGGTCCACGCGGGCGATGCCGCGGGCATAGTTAATTATTTAATTGCTCGGTTAAACCGCCAAAATCCTAATTTAAATTATTATCATTTCCTTTATTTCATTTTAAATACATATCAAATATATTTATTATTACATAAAAAAAGTTTTATAATTGGACTAATTAGCTCACTGCTATCGGTTATTATTAAATATTATATTCTTAAAAAAATATTAAAATCGATCCAGTTTTGAAAGAGAAAACGGAGACATGAGATTATGATTTCGTTTATTTCATAATGCGCGTTAATGAGCTGGAACTCATTATTCCTACTCAATAACGGCGGTTGATGGGAGGAATAGCAAATTAAAAACCTTTTCTTCAAATGTTTCGCCGCCCGCGTGTCCGCTTAAGGGCGATTTTCTAGTTCTAGTCCGTCCCTATAAATATCTATTTGTACCTAGGATGCAGACCATTTAAGAATTAAAAAAAAATAACGAAACTTTTTATAATTTTAAATGTTTTTTTTTAATATTTAAAAATGTAAACTTTATGTTGGTACCTACATAAATTCGAAAGTAACTCTATCTGTCTGTATGTTACCTTTTCACGCCTAAACCACTGAATGGATTTCGATAAAATTTGGCAAGGAGATAGATGGCATCCCGGGGAAGGACATAGGCTAATTTTTATCGACGTACCACGCGGGCGAAGCCGCGGGTGGAAGCTAGTATTTTATATGAGACTAACTGACCCGGCAGACTTTGTACTGTCCAATTTTCAATAATTCATACAAAAATCCCACAGATAAAGCATGTTCAGTTATTTCACGAATTTTATCATTTTCCGCTAAACTTGTAGAAATTTTCTTTTCATAAAAACCTAATTCGTACTATTACAAACGTTTTAAAACATAAAAATAACTAAATCGGTCCAGCCGTTCGCGTGTGCACAGCATTTCATTATTAATTATATAGATAAAGGTTAATTAAATAAATAAACACAAAATACACAATTCATTAAAAATATCTGTACACGTTGATAGCGCTTGACCTTATATTATTAATTTTATATTTTACATTATTATTATTTTTTTACGTAAAAATTACTCGCCTTTTATTCCATTCTTGGCATTTTGTAAGGTCAACAATGTTATGATACAGGTTATAACAACAGGGAATTAATATTATTACGATTCATTTCTTACGCGGATACAAGTTATTTTTATAAGCTACTAGCTGCCCCGCTCCGGCTTAGCACGGGTAGCACTAAGTACCTACCCTACCCCTACACTACCTACCCTACCTACCCTACCTACCTTACCTAGCCTACCTACCCTACCTACCCTACCTACCGTACCTACCATACCTACCCTACCTACCCTACCTACCCTACCTACCCTACCTACCCTACCTACCCTACCTACCCTACCTACCCTACCTACCCTACCTACCCTACCTACCCTACCTACCTTACCTAGCCTACCTACCCTACCTACCTACCTACCCTACCTACCTACCTACCTACCCTACCTACACCTACTTTACGTTTAAACCTTCCCTTGAGGATAACGAACACAACAAAAAAAGAATTGGCCAAATTGGTCCAGGCATTGTTGAGTTATGCGCTTACCAACACATTTTGCGATTCATTTTTATATTATAGATTTGAGATTATGTATGCATGTAAACTCCATTTATAATAAGATTTACAGTCAGTTCAACCGATTTTGACTTCTATTCCGTAGGCGTAAGGATGGCATTAAAAGCAAAAACGTGATTATAATACCAACTATTTACTGCAGCTGCCATTTGTCATGCCACCAACGCAATAAAAGTCAATCGGTTGAACGGACTGTAAAAACGGTTTGTTGTTCATTTTTATATTATAGATTTGAGATTATGTATGCATGTAAACTCCATTTATAATAAGATTTACAGTCAGTTCAACCGATTTTGACTTCTATTCCGTAGGCGTAAGGATGGCATTAAAAGCAAAAACGTGATTATAATACCAACTATTTACTGCAGCTGCCATTTGTCATGCCACCAACGCAATAAAAGTCAATCGGTTGAACGGACTGAAAAAACGGTTTGTTTTAATGTCTAATCTTATTGTGAATGGGGTATGCATGTTGTGAACGTGATCAGAGTTTGTGTTTTGAATGTAAAAATTTAAAGGGGATGCGCTAAGGTAGCCCGCGAAATTCAAATTTTCTTACGTTTTTTTGCAATTTGCAGGAAAAATAATTCCTTGAAAATTTTGATCATTATACAGGGTGTTAGGGTAAACACCGTTATCCTTCAAACCAGTGGTTTGCTGTCATTTATAGAACGTAAAATCATTGAAAAATTACGACTTTTTTTAAATTACTTTTCACCACTAGAGTATTTCACCCTTTCACCTATGCGCTAGGGCAACGAACTTGCGTCTCAATACGGGTGGGGGCGTGGGAGGTGACCTGACCGGCCGTGAACGCGACCCCTCTCTAAGACAGTCAGCTGTTTCGCTAGCGAGCACGTTGTCGCATTGAAACTATTTAAAATCTTTTAATGAAAATAACGTTTTTTTTTGTTGTTACTCGGTCATTTATTTTTATATTTAAGTCAACCCATGGTTTCAATGACAAGACTGGTTACCCTTACACACTGTATAGGTAACAGCAATAATTACAGAGAAAAAAGTAGAATCAAATTAATTAATTGATGTTTTTTCGTAAAAATTATCAATCGGACCGCGGGTTAAGATTTTTCCATATAAAATAGCCATTCCTCAAACAATTTCATCCAATTAAGATACAGTTCAATTTCCTTAAATTGTTCAGATCAGTTTACGTCCCAATATTTTTGACGCTAAAGAAAAACTACTTAGGGCCGATTGAACCAAAGCCAGATCTTTCTCTTCTTCTTTATCTTTTATTCGGGGAATAAAATTGACGTCTGACATTTTTTGTATGGAAAATCTGTCAAAAATTTTATACAATATTTATTCGCTGCATTAGACTTATACTTCGAATTCGCCCTTACACATAATTTTTTTTTTCAGTTTCAATTACTTGGTGTCAACGAGAAGACACCGACTCCTTGCTAATAGCTGGCGGAACCCTGACCATGTGGAAGTGTACTGAGCGGGCGCATCAGGTGCACAAACTATTCGCTAAAGGTATACTAAAATTGTATATTGTCATTGAAATAATCAACTAAAGTCTGTTTTTTTTTAGTTTCGTAGACTAATTTGACGTTTCAAGTGATTGTTGTTTGTTTTTTAACCAACTTCAAAAAGAGGAGGTTCTCAATTCGCCTGCATGTTTTTTTTTTTGTTTCTTTCTTACGCGATTAATCCGCCAATTTTAAATTGATTTATATGATTTTGTTTGTTTGGTAGTTCATCCTTCAGATGTGGTCCCATATAAATTTTATTAACTTTGCTTGCGTAGTTTTTGAGTTAGCTTCAATATTACGTATTTTTCGCACTGTCTGGACGGAATGTTTTAAGTTACTCCGTCAATGTTATTTACATAGAAGTTAGTGGTATTTGAATTTGTGTGGGGTAGGCACCACAACTAAAAAGTGAAAAATAAAAACTCCGTTTTTATTAACTATGGAGTTTGACATTTTCACCTGTCAAGTTAGTCTACGAGATTAAAAACAGACTTTTGAGGTATACAGGGTCAAATTAAATTAGTTAGCTAAACTCCGCAGATGGGTATATCGACATTTTAACACAATCAATCTGCCTAGCCTTTTCTAACTATGGTGGGATCGGCTTCCAGTCTGACCGGACGACTGTCAAAGATCCACGAATGATAGCCAGGACCATCGGCTTAACGTGCTTTCCGAGGCACGGAGGAGTCTCGGTATGTAAAGATAGTCACCCATCCACGGACCAACACTCGCAAGCGTAGCTTAACCTGATGGATCGACCCGTGCGGCTGTTATTACTAAGCCACGAGCTCCTCTAACACAATAAAACAAAAATAATAATATGATTCGGGGACAACAGTCGTGTTGTTACATTATGTTATCGTTTTATTGGACTACTGGGCTTTATTTATTTATTTCATGAATTTTAATATGTATCGAAGTGTCTTAAATGCGAGAGAAAGAAATATAACGAAGTGCCAAGTGCCAATTACACCTAACTGACAGTCAAAAATTTACACAAATTGAAAAAAAAACGTTTCATTTCTTAGAACACGTTGGTTAAGTTGGGAGGTATTTCCCCATTTTAATTGAATGCCGTTCCAACAAAAAATAGACTTAGATTTCACTGAAACATGGAAAAACCGCCTATAAATTTAAAACGATAATAATGTGAATTTCTCGAAAAATGTCAGTTAGGAGTTATTGGCACTTCGCCGTCGATAAAAAATAAAATATTGCAATTTATTATAGAACGCGGAAAATGTTATAGATAAAGAACGAACTATTAACACTAGGTATTAAATTTAAATGACTAACTAAATAAGTACAAAATTGTTTTTTTTTTTCTTTATTGTTTGCCGTCTTAAGGTCCTCTACAAGGCAACACAACTCCCGGAGGCGGTCCCAAGCCGGGAACTGACTGCTTCAATACACTGGTGAGTAATAATACCCAAATACGACATAAACGCCAACTAAAAAGGTAACAAGACATCGTAATCGTAACAAAATAACATCTGAAAGCCAATTCTCGTGCTTAAAAAACGTTCACATTTAAGTCGCAATCCGTCAAGTTGTCATAAATGTTGGTAAATTGATAGTAATGACAGATTGCGAATGAAATTAGAATGCGGCCGTTCTTAAAAATTACGGGAATAGGGAATATGCATGTGATTCAAATATGGGTCAAATATTTTTTTTTTTAAACTATGTTACTTCAGAATAATGCCTCCATCAATATTTTTGAACAAAATTTCTTTTTGAGCGAGAAATTAATTTTTTTAAAGTACCAAAAAACTGTGGGTAATTCAAATACTTGAAAAGGCTAAGAGCGGATGTGACGTAACAATCCGGAATAGCAATCAAAATGTCAGTGTCAAGTCAATGTCAAACGTTCTTAGAAAAAGGAGTATTTGACGTTGACTTGACAGTTGCTTGTCTGTTTTCACTGAGTGTGACGTCACCACACCAAGCGCGCCAAATGGAGGGCGTTTAAATAGCCCGGATCGGTTGGATATTTTTAAACATTTTTTTAAATACTTTAAATTGCTTTTTTGCCGTCGAATTTTTTTTCACTATTATTTGACGCTAAAAACTATCGAATAAAAAAATAAAAAAAATACATGCATATTCCCTATTGGCCTTTAGATTTTGTATAACCAGAGTCACATGTACGTAACTACTATACATAAATAAATAGCATAGATCGTACAGATTACGTATGATTCCAGTTATCAGTACTGATGCGTTGTAAACAATCTTATTTACTTACTCAATTTTATTATATGACGTTAGTTAGCAAACGGAAGTACGTAACATTATTTTGCTACGTTTAAGTTACCTCAATTGACTAACATCATAATGATAATACTGAAGTAGCGGACGGCATTCGTTTTCCAACCGTCGAGTCGTACGGATGTTCATAATATTCAGTGTAAAACTGTGTACGATTAAACGAAGAATTATAAAAGTGACGTATTATTACTAGTTTGATACAAGTGAACCCTTATTATTGTTACACGATATATGTTGGAAGCGTTATGTTTTTCTGCAGCCTACGTAACGCTTCCAATAATACTTCGTTTGTCAAAATACGACGAGTAGTTTAGGAGCTATGAGCGATAGTTAATTGATTCAGGCGTGACTTTGCGGAAATTCATTATACATGCATATTATATAATTATGTTATATATGCATTATATGAGTTATGAGTGAACACATATACGTACAGTCACGGACTTTAATTGATGAACAACCTGGTACTGTTCGTATTTTAGCCGTGTAATGCAAATCGGGTTTATTCGGTTCCCGACACGCAAAGTCATATGTCTTCGTATTAGAAGAAGAAAATTATATTTCATATCTTTACCGGTTGGCTAACCTGAGAGGCAGAACTACAAACTTGACAGCAGAGTCACTACCCAAAGTCAACCAATTGCAGGTCTAGTAACTTTAGCGTAAGTACGGAGAAATATTAATAGTCATTTTGACAAGTTCGAAAATAATGACTCTGACATCTATATTTCAACTGTTCTGTCTTCAGATTATGGTTTCAGAATTATCGAGTTGAGCTATGATTCAAAGGAGGTCAGTATCAAATAGATTGGATAAACTTAATGAAATATTGTATTTATTTTTATTATTGAGAACTTATTAGTCAACCTCTATGGATAAGACTATTTCCGATTAAAAGTAATTTATTTGTCATCTTGTTTACGAGCGTGCGATTTGAGTTCGTGTTTAATCGTGTAATCTCGTGAATGTATGAAACAGCAAAATTGAAAAGTTTGAAGTTGGCTCATCAATTAAAGTCCGTGACTGTACATACCCAGTTACTGGGTTGTGGAGGTCAGATAGGCAGTCGCTCCATGTAAAATACTGGTATTCAGCTGCATCCGGTTAGACTGTAAGCCGACCCCAACATAGTTGGGAAAAGGCTAGGCAGATGATGATGATGATGACTGTACAGTCACGGACTTTAATTGATGAGCCACCTGGCACTGTTCGTATTTTAGCCGTGTAATGTAAATCGGGTTTATTCGGTTCCCGACACGCAAAGTCATATGTCTTCGTATTAGAAGAAGAAAATTATATTTCATACCGGTTGGCTAACCTGAGAGTCACCTTGACAGCAGAGTGACTACTCAAAGTCAACCAATTGCAGGTCTAGCAACAGTAACCTAGCAACGATAAATAATTGTTGCTAGGTTACTGTTGCGATAGTAACGTTAGCGTACGGAGAAATTCTCTGACATCGATATTTCACTGTCACTGTCTTCAGTTAAGTTTTCAGAATTATTGAGTTAATGAGCTATGATTCAAAGGAGGTCAGTATCAAATAGATTGGATAAACTTAATGCAACATTGTATTTATTTTTATCATTGAGAAGTTATTAGTCAACCTCTATGGATAAGACTATTTCCGATTAAAAGTAATTTATTTGTCATCGTAATATTTCAACTGTCACTGTCTTCAGTTATGTTTTCATAATTATCGAGTTAATGAGCTATGATTCAAAGGAGGTCGGTATCAAATAGATTGGATAAACTTAATGCAACATTGTATTTATTTTTATCATTGAGAAGTTATTAGTCAACCTCTATGGATATTTCCGATTAAAAGTAATTTATTTGTCATCTTGATATTTCAACTGTTACTGTCTTCAGTTATGTTTTCATAATTATCGAGTTAATGAGCTATGATTCAAATGAGGTCGGTATCAAATAGATTGGATAAACTTAATGCAACATTGTATTTATTTTTATCATTGAGAACTTATTAGTCAACCTCTATGGATATTTCCGATTAAAAGTAATTTATTTGTCATCTTGTTTACGAGCTTGCGATTTGAGTTCGTGTTTAATCGTGTAATCTCGTGAATGTATGAAATTGCAAAATTGAAAAGTTTGAAGGTGGCTCATCAATTAAAGTCCGTGACTGTACATACAAAAAAGTTACCCTCCTTTGGCTTTGCCGTAATCGGGTAAAATTACCCATCACATAGCCGTTATCAACGATTCAGTACATTAAACATAATAACATTGAATAATAGGAAACATGAACAAACAACAACACAATAATGTTTGCTCCATTGTTGGAGCAAACATTATTGCTGGGATACGACTTTCTTTTCTGCATAGCTATTCACGACCGTTTGATACGCTTTCGTGCCGTGAACATCAATCAATGTTATCAAAGGAGTCCTAAACGCTGTTCGCAAATCCGAAACTCGGAAACTGTCGGGGGCTATGGAAATCAGATTACCGGTAATGTGTCATTTTCGACACGGCAGCTTGTCGAATGGATGTGAATAGCTATGATGGTGTGTAAAATGACTGTTTATGGCAGTGCGAAATGTAACGCACGCCAAACATTGTGCTTATTGAGTGCATGCAACGGTACAGGAGTTCCGAGGATATTTCCATTTAAGTTATAACATTTAACACCAGTTTTCAATAGACGTAGATATATTTAGTAACCTATTCCGCTTGACTATTCTTCAAGAGTCATAAAAACCCTAAGACTTTGCGTCCAGTGCTCGGTGTGGTAACACGTCGCGTTTTGGTTTGCAATTGGTCAATCGTCATCCAGAGGATGCCTCGTTGAGAGGTGAAACACGTGTCGATTTCTTACAGGGTTTTTATGACTCTTTAAGAATAGTCAAGCGGAATAGGTTACTAAATATATCTACGTCTATTGTATTTTATAATGGATTTCCGCGAAGTCACGCCTGAATCACATTAAGTTATAACATTTATAACCTGTTTTTGGAAAAAAGGTGGTTAATTTGAGGTTCAATGGCTCCGTATCCTGAAGGTTCCAAGAGTTTTGGGTTTGTTCCAATGTTCTTATAAGTTTCGTATGATGTACATAGTAAAGAACATTCTATGCTATCTAGGTTTGGCAAAAGACAGCCGCGTGGGGCGTGGAAGGCGGCGAGGGCGCGGTATGCGCGGCCAGCACCAAGCTACCCATCGGGGCGCCGCACGCCGTGCTAGCCACGCCCAGGGCGCTGCATCTACTTGCTAGAGACACGCATCACTATGTAAGTAACACTATCACATGTCATTTAAACTGGACAGACTGAAAATCTTGTGATGGGCACCTTTAGGCCGTCACCCTTTGTGGCAGTCGCCCTCTGAGGCAGTCACCCTCTGTGGTAGTCACCCTCTGTAGCAGTAACCCACTGTGGCCGTCAACCTCTGTGGCAGTCACCCTCTGTGATCGTCGCCCTCTGTGGCCGTCAGCCTATGTGGCAGTTGCCCTCTGTGGCAGTCACCCACTGTGGCAGTCACCTTCTGTGACTGTCGCCCTCTGTGGCAGTCACCCTCTGTGGCAGTCGCCCTCTGTGGCAGTCACCCTCTGTGGCAGTTGCCCTCTGTGGCAACACCTTACTATTAGCCGTAGTCTACTATAGTCTCTTAAGTTCTGAGTTGAGCTACACGATCATGCTGGCTAGACAGGTCCACTTAAATCTGTGTGGTTCTTTCCTCAAAAGACCATTTGGGACGCTGATCTACATAGTCCTCACATGATCTGACCAAGATTATGACTTGAGTTGTAAAGAGACTTTGACCCTGAGTTTGTTTCGCCATTTCTTCTCAGGGGTTAAATTTGAGTGATTTGTGGTAAAAGTGGACAAAAGTTCACGTCTGGATAACTTAAAATTATGATGACAGTTCAACTGAATTCTCGAAATAATATAAAATTGTCCACAGTTGTGCAGTCGAGCGGTAGTGTCGCATGGCGGTGTGACCGCAGTGGAGGCCGCTTCTACGCCGCCCAAGAAGACCAAGTACGGACCTAACACTGCGCCCGTAAGTATATAGTTTCTTGCCCGTTCTTCTCTATAGGAAATTAGGCACCTACTACGCTTTGAAATGTGCAACTAGCTTTATTTTTCTGACCGACCGACCGAATGTAAGTTTAATATTAGTTCAATCATTTAAAACGTGCACTATATATAGTGATTTTGTGATGTGATGTTGTGAGGATAGATACCGAGGGGCTTGTGGCTAAGTAATAATAGCCACACGGGTCGATCGATCAGGTTAAGCTACGCTTGCCGGGGTTGGTCCGTGGATGAGTGACCATCTTTACATATCAAGACTCCTCCGTGTCTCGGAAAGCACGTTAAGCAGTTGCTCCCGCTGTCATTTGTAGATCTTTGAAAGTTGTTCCGGGTCGTCAGAAGCCCGAAAGTCTGACAACCAGAATTAAACTGACATTTTTATTCTACAGAGTGGTTCTGGCTGCGCCATTGTCTCGTGGGTGGAGATGTCGCAACTAGGAGGCGTGGTCCTCGCTATAGACACTCATGCGCAACTCCACGTATACAAATTGCCGCAGCCCTGGTGTGACATTCGTGAGTATAAAATAATTACCATCATCTGCCTAGCCTTTTCCCAACTATGTTAAGGTCGGCTTCCAGTCTAGCCGGATGCAGCTGAATACCAGATTTTATGAAGGAGCGACTGCCACAATTCAGTAATGAATAGTTTAGCGTATAGGTGAAAAAATGTTATTATACTAGCTGCGACCCGCGGTTTCACCCGCGTAAGTCTCGATCCCGTGGGAATATCGGGAAAAATAACCCTGACTTAACAAAGAGTCCTATTCCAGATGATGGTCTACCCCTGTGCCACATCTAAATCCCTTCAGCCGATTTAGCGTGAAAGTGGAACCAGCAAACAAACAAACTCACTTTCGCATCTAATAAAAACTTTCCAAAAAAAAACACTAAAAATAAAAATAACTTTCGGAAGTCGGTGTCGGTGTTTTCGTTTTTTGCCACCGACTTCCAGAATTAAAGTAATTTTTCCCTTTTTAGTGTTTTTTTTTTGAAGTCGGTTGTTTTTTTTTTGTAAAAAGTTTTTATTTTACACTTTTTAGTTGTGGTACCTACCCCACAGAAATCCGAATACCACTGCTTGCCATTTAAATAACAGTGACGGAGTCACAGAGAACATCGTCTACATAGTATACTAAGTGGGAAAAATACGTAAAATTGAAACTAACTCAAAAACTACGCAAGCAAAGTTAATAAAATTTATATGGGACCACCTCTGAAGCATGACCTACCAAACATT
Source organism: Lithophane socia (assembly GCA_947522985.1). Taxonomy (NCBI): domain Eukaryota; kingdom Metazoa; phylum Arthropoda; class Insecta; order Lepidoptera; family Noctuidae; genus Lithophane; species Lithophane socia. The sequence continues at coordinate 9,077,550 of OX383278.1, forward strand.
TTTGTTAAATAATCATCAAAATCAATTCAAAATTGGTGGAGTAATCGCGTAAAAACACACAAAAAAAAAAACATTGACTTGAGAACCTGTTGTATACAGGGTGTTAGGGTAAACACCGTTATCCTTGCAACCAGTGGTTTAGTTTCATTTATAGAACGTAAAATCAATGGAAAATTACAACTTTTTTTTCTTTTTTTTGTTGTGTTCGGTCATTTATTTTTAAATTTAAGTCAACTACACATAGTTTGAATGACAAGAGTGTTTACCCTTACAGCCTGTATTCATACTGTTAGGTGTGTACCTTTATACAAAAAGCTATGGTACTGTACTCTTTAATCTGTTCTTGTCAGATGCATATTTTTTTTTACTGTAAAAACTGTACTGTTCTAACGTAATTCTATTAAATATAATTCAATACCTGCTACTTCTAATTTATTCTTTCAACAGAACCTCCTCCTGGTTCTCAAATAGGGTTAAAAAGGAGCTACGTCTGCGAACAAACTTTTTCCAGTTTGACGGAGGTAATATGTATTGTAGAATTATAATGTCTGCGTATAAACTTTCATGTTCATTTCACGTTGACAGCGACTCCCATAGCAGTGCAACACGCGACCTCCCTGTTGGAGTACGCGGTCGTGTCGGGCTACGACTGCCTCGACGTACTGGTCGCCTGCACGGGGACCGTCAAACATAATGTACTGGAGCTTATGTATGAGAGGTAATATAAAATTATAGTGAGCAATATTTGTAAATACATTTATACAGGGTGTAAGGGTAAACAAAACACCGTTGTCACTCGAACCATGGGTAGTTGACTTAAATATAGAAATAAATGACCGAGTAACAACAACAAAAAACGTTATTTTCATTAAAAGATTTTTAAAAGTTTCTATCCGACACCGTGCTCGCTAGTGAAACAGCAGATTGACTGAGGGAGGGGTCGCGCTCGCGGCCGTTCAGGTCACGTCCCGCGCCCCCCACCCGTGTTAAGACGCAAGTTCGTTGCCCTAGCGCATAGGGTGAAAGGGTGAAATACTCTTGTGGTAAAATGTAAGTTAAAAAAAAACGTAATTTTCCATAGATTTTACGTTCTATAAATGACACCAAACCACTGGTATCAAGGATAACGGTGTTTACCCTAACACCCTGTATATATTTGTAATCACGTTCTCGAAAACGGCTCAAACGATTTTGATGAAAGTTGCAATATAGGCGAAAAATCGATCTAGGTCTCATATCTGGGCAAATTCATTTTCACTATTTTCATAGCCTGGGGGATGTGATACAACGTTGGTATACCGAGACGATATGTTTATCTATTATCAACCGAGCAGAGGCCCTAGTGTGAGTTTCTTAACCATCTCGACAGATAGTTATAGATAGTTATATGAAACTCACCCTAAGGCCTCATGTACTTATTGTTTAACAACAAATAAATAATGAAGTTTAATTTTTTTTCAGGTTAACAGATACATTTCAACGTCAGCCGGCCGCATTCCAACAATACTACTTTCATAGCTGGCTTAAACTAAGGATTGCACTGTGCAGGTATTGTCCTAAACTTTTTTCTGTATTTTTACCCGACTCCGGCAAAAACAAAGGAGAGTTATGATTTTAACAGGCTATGTGTGTATGTTCATCTGTTCCCTCAGAACTCCTAAACTATTGTTTGTATTTTGATAAACTCGAGGTATCTGTGGAAGCATCATGTTGTTCCGCGGGTTAGGTTAGAATTATTAATATACTAACTTTTTCCCGCGGCTTCGCCCGCGTGGATGTCGGATATCGTCCTACAGTAATGTCCACCGGGATACATAAGAAATGCTGGATTCCTATACATCTGTCAACTGTCATCCCCTATATCACCCCCTATAGGATTATTTTTGAAACAAAAAGCCTATGTCCTTCCTCAGGATGCCATCTATCTCCTTGCCAAATTTTATCGAAATCCGTTCAGTGGTTTAGGCGTGAAAAGGTTACATACAGACAGAGTTACTTTCGAATTTATAATATTAGTATGGATTCATCATTCTGTCTGTCATCTTGAATCATTTGGGGTACGGTTACAGATACCTTATTCTGTCATCCCCAGACTAATCCCGTCAGCTCAGACCAGCTTGTCCTGGCTGACGTGCCTCCAAAGCCTACATGCGTCATGGGCGGCCGTCTCCTTAGCGTTACGACCTGACGATAAGCCTGACGCCGCACCCCTCGCCGCCATACTTGATGATCACACGCACGAACATGATAAGGTAAACTAAGTTTAATGTGATTTAGGAATAGTAACTTTAAATTCCTTGATATAAAGTTTAGTTTTCGCTACAACTTCAATGTTTTTATAACAATCAATCAGTCTGGCCTTTTCCGAAAAAAAGCAGCTGTTCAAAATTCGCATGGCTCATCAAAAAATTATTAAGGGAACAGCTTTTGCTTTTCACATTTTCAGGATTGGTCCCTTGGTGAAAGTTGTTCACAATGAATGAGTACAATGACCCCTTAAGAGGAAGCTCATGAATTAAATTTAATCCTGTAGATATAGGTGAAATTGCAATAATAACACTGGATTTGGTGTTGTAACAGTTTTTGATGTAAAAAAACATTTGGATGGATTTCAAGTCCTGTTTTTTGTTACGATATTAGTTATTGGAATTCATAATCAATATCTTTACTCTTAAGACTGTTTAAAAAGGATAGTTTCACTAAAATTAAGTTAAATTATTATTAAGTTTTGTTTAGAGAATATGTATGTTTAGGTTAAGGTATTTTTCTATGGGCCTGTGTCGCCTGCAATAAATGGTTTATTATTATTATTATTATTAAAATGTGAGTACCATGGAGCCGTTTATTATGGTATCATGATGTATGTTGACTTCAAAAAGCTTTACAGATGAGAGTATGTCATGCTCACTTAAATTTCTCGCTGATGGTGGCATGTGTGAGTTGAGCTCCACTATTACTGACAAATGCTTGCACTGACTGGACAGGTCCACTCAAATCTGTATGGTTCTTTCCTAAAAAGACCATTTCAGACTCTATTCTACATGGTCCTCATATGGCCTGACCAAGATTATGTCTGGACTTTAAAGGAGACGGTGACCTCTGAGTTTGTTTCGGCCTTTCTTCTCAGAGTAGTCAGATAGGAAACGCCGACCTCATCTAGCTTATTTTTACAACTTTTTAATATGACGTGTAAAAGTGATTCCAATATCCTATTTACAGAATAAACAATTTCATTTCATTTCATTGTGTTGGATTCATTCGGTTCCCTACAAAATGGTTGATCTGAATACTCATGTACGTGAACGGGCGCCGTCAGTTGAGACTGGTGATCTCTTATCTGCCAGGGCTTATTTTTAATCTTAAATTTTGAATTATTTTATGTTTTACATTGTTCTCACATATAGAAGCAACAAGACTACTGCCTGTACCCAGGATTTTGTATTATCTATATTTAAAATAGTGTCCTTGGAATTTTTTGCCCGTCCTTTTTCATAGAAATCTACGTTTTGGAATGGGCAACTAGCTTCAATTTTCTGACTAACTGACCGACTCTTTAACAATTCAAAAGTGCCTTTAAATGGTTTTATTGAAAGAAATGCTTTGAGTTTTGAGTTTGAGTTAAAATTACAGCAAACACTTACCTTTTATGTCTGTTCTGTCCTGCAAAGGCCTGCTATCTCGCTCCCACATTCTATTATATCACGCTGCAATAAGGCTCTTTTTCTCATTTCGCATTGAATTGTTACAGAGCCTCCTGGCAATAGAAGCAAAGCCCGAAGCGTTAACCGAAGCAACGTCTCTCCAGCCGCTGCGATTATCTCTCCAGCGGTCACTAGACATCGGCTTGACCGCACTGCTGTCACTGGCGTACCAACACCAGCACACGATGACACATCCACACCAGTACGTATCTACAATGGAGACATCATCATATCATAATCAGCCTATAATGTTCCCACTGCTGGGACACGGGCCTCCTCTCTGTGAGAGGCAGTGGGCCGTAATCCACCACGCGGGCCCAGTGCGGGTACCAACCCGCACTGGGCCCGCGTGGTGGATGTCACATGTCTTCGAATTTTTGGTTCTAGGACATGGCGGTTTCCTCACGATGTTTTCCTTCACCGATTTTGAAGCAAGTGATAATCAGTGATCGGAATAGGTAGAGCTAATCTACCTAAAGTTCAAAGAACAGAGACAAATAAAGTGGAGACTTCCTTAAGACTAACATTTTTTTTATTGGTGATTAATGTCGGGATTTCGGGATATCACTTAAGTACATTTAATATAAATGCGTAGGTGTGGAGTAACATTAGATGTCATGAACTAAAATTCAAATCACTACTTGAAAAGGTCCAGAAAGCGTTCATAAGGTTCCTTTACAAATCTACTTTAGGTTACTATCCATATTTGTATCCAACTAAATATTTGATAGGGTGTTTGGGATATAATATGTTAGAAACCAGAAGAGCATTCAATCAGCTGAGCATCGCGCTTAAAATAGGTAGAGGATTAATAGATGCCCCTGATCTCCACAATGAGCTGGTCCGATTATTCGTTCCCAGTAACTACCTCAGCGGTCGTAGTCATCGTCTACTAGCCGTGCCCGTGTGCCGCACAGTGGCTCGCGCATCATCCCCTATCGTCCTGTCTGCCATCAATGCCGTCGTGGATGCCTTCCCTGACTGTGATATCTTTGCGGGCGAGTTTCGTACTGTTAAATGTGTATGTTTAAGTTTTTGTGAAAATTTATAGTTTGTTTCCTTTTGTTTTGTTATCTATATCGTATCTGTTTTGTTCGTATTTGTATATTTGTGTTATATGTATATTACCTATGTCTATGTTATCAGCGGCGGTACTGCCATACAAGCTGAAAAGCCCGGCTTGCCTTCAAAACTGAGCCAATCAATTAAAAAAAGAAATTAAGAATAATAACATAAAAACTTCGCGCTGCACCAGCCGCGCGCTATAAGTACAAACAATGCACCGTTGCCAAACTGCCACAGTTGCGATCTCGCTCTAACACTATAGCGTTAGGCGAGATCGCATCCATGAATGAAGACGTCAATTCTGTAGTAAATTGCATCTTTCTCGCTCACACACGCTTGCGGCAACGGTGCAGAAGCCAGCTTCTACACCTCTCATTTTTTGCATTGAAAATGCGTACGTTGTCGATACTATTAGAATGTACTTATTTTGCAAAATGTTCTAATATTTAAGCCCGGCTTTTGAGTTTTTATGAATGGAACGAATCGTGTGTTTGAAGTTCGCGCAAATGCACTAGCCGCGATGTTGACCCGCGTAAAGTGAGTTACAAGTCCGCGAAGCGACTCAATTTGTTATTGTTTTGAAATAATATTTTGAGATCAGTATTTTATTTTTCAATTGAGGTAATGAATTACCTAGTTTTATTATTTAAAATGATGTGATAGTTATTGCGGCTATATCATTCCTTATGCTTAGTAGTGTTTTTATCATCAAAATGTGAATTTGGAAACTGTGTTCGAAAAGGTATGTAAATACATTGAGTTTTCTGACAGTAAGTAACTCTTTGCTTCACCGTAATCAACCCCAAATTACTATAACTCGTAAATATAAACAATTAGGTAGGTATTTTTGTCAGTCGAAGAATATATTGAAATTGGCATTCGATTGTTTAGTATGTATAAAGTTAAGAGTATGACCAAACTTAGGTAGCCTAGCTGGTGCCATGAAAGACATCAAAATTTGTATAGTGTTGTTTGTATGGCAATTGTAGTTTTGGTAAACCACTAAAAAACAAACCACTTATTAGAATACATCTCATCAAGATCACAAAACACAATAATTTTCGTATCGAAGATATTCTTTGAAATAAAGGCGTTTTGAAATAAAGATTAGAGTTGGCTATTGTCATTATGATTAATTATAAAATGTAATATTTTATTTAACATTTTTAATCGACTTAAAACTTAAATTTAGTTAAAACAACAAATCGATAATTTGGGGCCATCTAGCGGCTTTTGATAGAATAATTTTTATGTGACAAGCGTTAACAAAGTTATTATGGTGAAAAGGTCCTGCGAAGCGGTGTGGTTACGCGCATTCGTTAATAGATGGCGCTTACGACAATTCCGTACTGGAGCCTGAAATAATATGTAGAACTCTTCTTCATCCGTAAATCGCTCACTTGTCTGTTTTTTTAAATCGTTAAAAATCTGTCGGCTTGCCCTGGTTTTGAACCCTAGGCACGCCACTGATGTTAATGTAAGTGGTCTAAAACCGTGTTAACATAATAAATAAATAAACATTTGTATTTGTTTTCTACATTTGTATCTGTATTTTTTATGGTGTACATAATAAAGAGTATTCTATCTATCTATCTAAAACCAACACCTCGACTTCAGTTGCAAAACAGTACTTTTTTTTTTAACAGAAACAGGAATTGAATTCGATAGTGGTTTTACTAATTTTGGTTGTACTTAGGTAATGTTCCGAAACACGGGACATTAGTCCCGAAAAAATATTTTGTCTTAAGGCGTCTCCACTTTGTCTCTGTTCTTTTTCGAACTTTAGGTAGATTAGCTCTACCTATTCCGATCACTGGTGATAATTATACAATACGCACAAGACACAATGTGGAGACAACGATCTTAATTTATTATTATATAAACTAGCGACCCGCTCCTGCTACGGAGGGTTTTTACGACTTGACAAAACATCGAGATTTCTTAGTTACATGTAACTTTAATATCAACGTATTATACACATTAACCTTCCTGAATAAATTCTCTAAACGATGGTGAAAAGCTCATCAAAATCGTGTGGTTTAGATGAACAAGGCAGACATGATGCGTAAGTGTGTTTGTTTATTTGTTACGCTTTCACACTCAAACGGCTGAACGGATTTGGATGAAATCTGGCACATGGGTAGACCATGACCTAGGTTGGGACATAGGATACTTTTTATCCCGATATTCCCAACGGATCGAGACTTATGGGTGAAACCGCGGGGCGCAGCTTGTACTACAATAAATGGAAAAACTTCCAACAATAATGTGTGGGTAAGTAATAACAGTCGCACGGGTCGATCAATCAGTTTAAGCTACGCTTGCCGGGGTTGGTCCTTGGATAGGTGACCACTTTACATATCGAGACTCCTCCGTGCCTCGGAAAGCACGATAATCCGTTGTTCCCGGCTGTCATTTGTAGATCTTTGGCAGTTGTTACGGGTCGTCAGAAGCCCGAAAGTCTTGACAACCAGTCCTACCAAGGGGTATCGTGTTATGCAGTAACTGGGTTGTGGAGGTGAGGTTCATTCGCTCCATGTAAAATACTGGTTGGAAAAAGGCAGGCAGATGATGACTGGTAATAATCATGCATAGGAGTATGTACCCAATAAATCCTAACATCGAAATTAAAAAAGTGACTTACGACATCTTTCCGAGTTAAAATTGGTCTATTGAATGACTTTTATGTACCTAGCAGTAATAGTATATTATGCAATTTGTGAATAAAGGATGGATTTAAAGCGAGGGCCATAGATGAATCACGAGCAAGTGCAGGATTCTAACGACTGAATCACGACCGTAGTGAGTAATTATAATTTTAGAATCCTGAGCGACGCGAGTGATCATGGCCGTCGATATAAATCCGTTTTATTCAAGAGTTGCATACTACAAATTTATTCCATGACTACGATTTTGAAGTTATCACGAGTATAAAAATGCAATACGCGAACCGTTTGACGCTGCCGCGACGTTCCCTACTCTTGAGAGGATGAAATTTGGCACATGGGTAGACCATAACCTGGAATAGGACATAGGATACGTTTTATCCCTATATTCCCACGGGATAGACACTTACGCGGGTGAAACCGCGGGGCACAGCTAGTTAATGATAAAGGGAAGTTGTTATTTATGTACAGTTCATTTTAATTCATTTTATTCGGTTTTAGGTACGAGCTGTGGGCAGACGCTGCGGCAGTGAGCCTGCTGCGCAAGCTGGCGGCCGTGGCGCGCGGTGCGGGGCGCGCGGCCGACGCGCTGGCGCGACCCCTGGCGCGCCTGGCCGGCGCCGCGCACAAGCAGGAGCTCGTGGGTGAGGGCACTGGGTGTAGGTACAGTGAGCCTGCTGCGCAAGCTGGCGGTCGTGGCGCGCGGCGAGGGCACTGGCCGGGACTTGTTCGGTTGACTCAACAAACCAGTTAAATAATCTGATTGTAATGTTCCCACTGCTGGGACACAGGCCTCCTCTTTCTGTGCCACAATCCACCACTCGGGCCCAGTGTGAGTGGGTAGGTGACACATGTCCTTAAGTTTTTGGTTCTAAGACATTGCCTCACTATATTTTCCTTTACCTTTTTGAGAGCATTGGTTGTCACTGCTGCCTTCTGTGATTTCAAATGACAAAATTGAAAAAGAAAGTGTATGTGTGTCAGCTCCGACACACGACTGCAGTTTATTTAATCCTTATACATGTCTTTGTACATCAATCAATCTGCCTGCCTAACTATGTTGCGGTCGGCTTCCAGTCTAACCGGATGCAGCGGAATACCAGTATTTTACATGGAACGACTACCTGTTTTTAACTCCACAACCCAGTAACTGGGTAATAAGTACGACCCCGTGGTAAGACTGGTTATCACAGTTTCGGCCTTCTGACGACCCATAACGAATGTGAAAGATCCACGAATGACAGCCGGGACCAACGGCTGGACGTGCTTTCTGAGACGGAGAATTCTCAGTATGTAAATATGGTCACCCATCCACGGATTAACCCCGGCAAGCATTGCTTAACCTGATGGATCATCCCATACGGTTGTTATTACTTAGCCACAAGCTCCTCCAAAAGGGTAAATAAATGCATCTCTTAAAAAAAAACCGCCCTACTACAGCATTTTACGTACACGGCGACGTGGCACGGTACGGTAGTCGAGCGCATCATTTCAGAGTGGACAATTCCTACAATTTATAGTAGATTCCACCACTGAAAAGATTGGTGAAAAACTATAATAATGAAAATTAGGACCCTGTTTCAAAGTATAAATGTATAAGTACTAAAATCTAACTGTTTTGTGTCCTTAGAGGAATGCGCGTTGCTGAGCACACAATGGACGGGCGCGCGTGTGTGGGAGTCGCTCCCGCGATGCAACGTGGCCGCGCCACACGGGAAACAATGGCCGCTATATGTAAGTACTAGCTGCGCCCCACGGTTTCACCCGCGTAAGTCTCGATCCCGTGGAAATATCGGGATAAAAAGTATCTTATGTGTTAATCCAGGTTATAAACTATCTGTTTGCCAAATTTCATCCAAATCCATTCAGCCGTTTTTGCGTGAAAGAGTAACAAACATCCATCCATCCATCCATACTTACAAACTTTCGCGTTTATAATATTATTTAGATGTGCGCTCTTATAATTTGGAACATGACGATATCGTGAATGTTCACGTCCACCCACGCCCATAAAATGTATTATTTCCATACATTCACGTTATAACGTTAACTTGGACGTTTGTTCAAGCGTCTTCTTATATTTCCATACATTTTATTTCCCAGTGTTTACGTGATGCCGTCACGATAATATCGTCACGTTCGAAATTATAAAAGCGCACATTGTCGCCTGTCTCTCGGGCACAATTTGCCAGTGGACACCGATGCGGAGGATATTTTCTATGCGTTTTTATTTGTTGTAACGTTTAGGTTGTTGTAGGATATTTTTTGTCGTCAACTTAAATACCTACTAAAACTTAATTGGATAGCAAAGCAATTTCTAATCTGACTTTTATACTTGAGCATCGTACCTTTTCGAACTTAAATTTTCCATGCGTTGGTATAATTTTCTTGTGTAAACACACCACTCGTGCTAAAACACTTTCATGTTTTCTATATGAAAAGAAATAATGCTAACATTTAAATATGTACATATTAAATAAAACTATAGGATTTTATTAACTATCAAGCTGAAAGAGCCATGTTGGAAACCAAAAATCTAATTTGCCGCCAAAACAATATTGATCACAATATTAGTGATGTCCAACAAAAATTATATTAATTGAATCGACTAATTATTTTGACATTTGACTTTACTATTTTGTCTTAGTACACACGGCTACACATCAAGCTATACATTTCCAGTTTATGCTGATCTCGCATTATACAGGATTACCGTACAATGCGAGGTCAGCTTATACTGGAAATGTATAGCTTGATGTGTAGCCGTGTGTACCATTTTTTTTAATGATTTAATAAATTAATAATAACTTTTAAATATTTTTTTTAAGAATCGTTCAAAAATTTAAATGATAAAGAAAACGAATAAAAGTTATTTATACATTCAAGAAACAATTCACATTGTGTAACTTTTTTTCAGTTGGAGTACGGTGTGGAACCTGAAGCGTTGCGGTACAATCCTGAGCCGCCACCGTACGCGCAGTGTGAGACCGCGCCCTCAATCACCATGGATGCTATACGGTAAACATTTGGAAATGACTTTCATACAGATTAAGAAAACAACCTACGCAAAGATGATATTTTTATTAATAATAGCTGACCGGTAAAAGTTTCGCGTATTCAACTGACATCCTATTAACAGTCTTTTTTTTTTTTTACGTACTCAGTCTCCACTGACATAACCAGATTGAAACTTGCAACGTGGTTTTCATATACTTACTTACATAACATACAGTGAGTTTTGTTGCTTGAAGACAGCGACTACAATACTCTATGAACTGATGCCACGAGCCTAAAATCCCACTTTCTTTTAAAATCCTTTGGTGTTAACCTCTTTTTTCCCTCTCTTACTATATAGGACCTCTAAAAGTCTGAAGTAAAACAATAGACTATGTCTTTTAAAGATAGTTTAGAGAGAATAAAGCTTAAGCTGCTTATTTCCCCGCAGTTACATGTACGTGGGCGGCGGCGCGAGGCCGGCGCGCTGGCGCGGCTGCGCGCGCTGCGGCTCGCGCGCGCTGGCCGCCGCGCAGCCCAACAAGCACCCGCTGCAGGGCGCTTACGACGCGCGGTTCCTATCGGCGTGCAGGTAATACTTGTTCACTGTCCGAAACTTGTAACTGAACGTATGAATATCCCAAAAAAAGACATAAAAAACAAGCACAACACCAAAGTGCTTGAGTGCTTGTACTTGCATAATGGTTTTTGAGAGTGTCTTGGATTAGCATCAATGAATGTTCAAAGGAAATATTCTGAAGTTGAAGAGTACTCTGCTAAAAATATTATTGATAAGTGATCCATTAATCCACTCTGTATGGACTAGGTAGGCTTTTCTTACCTTTAACCATTCACGTTGATAATTACTAATATTTATATTTTTGCTGTTACAGATGCGGTGGAAAGTGGACATTGTTTTCAAATATCTAAAACATCTCTGACTAGTTTGTAAGAATAATAAAATGATTAAATAGTACTATAAAATTTGTATATAATAAATGATTTTTTGTACCATGGCCTTTATTTATAACCCAAATCTTCCTTATGCGACAGATTTTGTAGCAAGGATGCTACAGTCAAGTATGAGATCCTTCAATCATACTTTACAACACCGATTATCAATGTAAGCGCTCGTTCTATGAGTTCTTTAACCGTGTAATCGTCTTAAGATTATAAACGGTTATCTGACAGAGATCGCAGACTACGATAAGACCGCCTTTTCTGGACTACTCTATCAAGTATTCGTTCCTGAGCTGACTATTATTTAAGACGCTTTTCGTGGTTTTGTGCGCTATCGCAAAAATCTTAAATATAAATGCAAAATAGTAGTTATTAAATAATCTATCAGCCTCAAGTAAAACTGTGGGAAGAAAGGTGCAGAATCTTTTAAGATAGCCTAACAAGTACCAGATTGTTGGCTTTGGACAAGAACTATGTACCAATCATGGCGAATAAAATATGAAAGTAAGGTCAAAGACGACCTAAGCAGAAGTTTAGCTTCTGCAATGATGTAAGAATAATATATTCCGCCAATCCACCTAACATGTTGTTATTTGTTCCCATTTCCTGAAAATCAGATTCATTTCATATGATTCAAATGAAAGTTTATTAAAACAGTAGTTAGCAGTCCCGAGAATTCCCTTTTTCAAGCGATTTCTGGGAACTGTGGAAATCCATAACAGCCTTGGATGCACCACCCCCGCCCGCTGCACTTCGCGCATGTCATCCTACAATCAAATTGTATAGCTACGTAGTATCTCTAAGTAGTCTGTGATAGCTACTGCCCGGAGATCGATCGATTGAAGACCAGATTTACGAGGTCAATTAGAGATGTTGCTGTGATATAATGCAAATAGTTTTTGGTATATAGTTATTGGAAAAGAATCCAGTTAGAAGAGTTAAAAGGGTTAGCCCTTTTAACTCTAATATATAGGGTTTGATTAATGGGTCCCTTAGCACACTTTAAATGCCGGTTAGTTGACTAAATATTTATTTTTGGGTAAGTAAATTATATTTTCTACACAGATAAGCACATAGAAAACCCTGGTTTTGGCTAAAGATTTTTCAGGCTTAATTGAATTGGAAATCATGGGACCAAACGCATGATTTGAAATCACGAACCCTACGGCTTTTTTCTGAATCATGTTTATTTTGGCCAAGATTGCAGGGACCAGTTTTTCCCTCGTTATATTACGTGACTTCTATTATTAAAATAATGCAAAAAGTATCACAGTAAATGCTTCTTGTGAAAAATTGTACAAACGAGAACGAAAGTAGAACAATTGAGAATCGACTAAAATAGTTCCAAACCTATCGACTGACAGACAGTGACCAGCACTATTGAAATCACTAGTTGTCGTTGCGAGAATCGTTCGAAGCGTTTGCTGCGACTGCGTCCAAGTTTAATTGCGAATTTCCTGTATTTCTCGCAACCTAACACAACATATTAACGTTTTAACTAATATTCAAATAGTTATCATATAAATGGCAGACAAAAAAGGTATGTAAACTGTTGATTTATTATTTTCTTTGTTCTTTTCTTATAATACGTTTTGACATGAGTAACGTCACGGCAGGGCCTTGAAATACAAGTTTTCGCTATTAAAACAATGATTTAATCCCCGGACGCGAGATTATTGCGTCGGAAGAGGGTTATTTTACGTTGGTTTAGCTGTAAAATTGATATAAAAGTGTTACGCTCTAGATCGATACTGGTGATAAATTCAAGATGGTCGACCACCCTTATTCGCAAGGCGGGATCTATTTGTTCTAATTTTAGGTCCATTCATTACTAGAACTGATTCATGAGCCCTCGTTACGGCGGCCGAGGTTGGCTTTCAACATTGCAATGATATATCACGCGTTATATCGAGATTATGAAGAACATCTGTTGTTAATTTTACATTAGAATAATATCCATTTTTAATAAAAATCTACCAGGATATTGACTTGATGCCTTCAATCGATATTGTAGAGTAAATATTTTATGCCCTGCTGACCTTTTTGGAAGTAGGTCAACTAATTCTACAACTGTCTCATGATAATTATTCAAACACACCCATCTGCATAGTTAATTATTCAAAATAATGTGTCTGCTGCTTACTGAAGAGCAATCTTTGACTCTTCTAAATTGAAAGTAAGAACAGACCGATCATCCAATGTAATATGATGATTTTATTGATTAGTTCCTTTAGGAAAATATTTTCATGACTTACCTACTTTGTAAAAAAAAAAAAAACAATTGTAAGAGATTCCATGACATATCAGCACAGATTTCCTAAATAAAAAAACTTTTCTAAATTAATGGAATTTAAAAAAAAAACCTTGATAACATCCCAGTAATTCTCGGAAGAAACACTCGATCAAAAAAAATAATTTGTCTATTAGCATTTTTATCACATTTTTTAAAATAAAATGAGGTCAAACAACTTCTTTGCAACATTCCGCATTCAGTTTTTAACCAAAAATTTTTGTCCATCTTTTCATCAAACAACATAATAAGGATAATATTAGTATGCAACCTTGGGTGGCGTTACAAATGTCGGAAATGTCCAACTCCATAATATAAGCTTCGTAGTTCCATTACGTTTCCAAATATGCAAAAGTTATGTATATTACGAAATAAGACACTGATGCAGAAATACACGTGTCATTCAAAAAATAATATTAAAAATTTAAGGCCTAAGGATGGCTGCACACTGAGTCAAACTGTCCGAAGACTTCTTGAAGTTGGTAAAAATGTTGGGACCGATACTCCTTATTGGTACCCAATCTTGGAAATGCAAAGAAATCTCACTCATATTGTTGAATTTACATTTACAAAAATAGCGAATGACTCAACATTTGTAGTTGGAGATCAAAATATCTGACAGATTTTATTTTTGATATGCATTACTCTAGCTTTTGATACCCTTATGAACGCTTTTATTGTTTTAATATTGATCTCCAGCCACACTAGTCCTCAACTATTAGAATTTTGGTAAGCAATAAGGGTGAGGTTTCTGTGGCACAGCGTGAGACAGGTTTGACTCTTGCGCGGCACCATAAGACATGATGATAATACAAAGTTACCCGCACCCCCTCCCCGTCCCAGCTGCCGGCCCCCCTCTACAGGAGCCGTGGTCCCGCCGACGCAGACGTCGCGCGGCAGTCGACTAATCGCTATCATGTAATGAAATCATATAGAATTTTTCTTTCTTTATTTTCTTTTTTTTGGAAACATAGTTAAAGAGAGACAAATATATGATATGTGCGTATCGGCGTGTGGACGATCGTATGTGTTATTAATTCGATTGTAACCCGTTCGTTGTGAATAAGCTGCTATAATGAGTAAAGACTAAAAATCTCAAAAATGGTAATTAAAATTTCTTAGCAGATGTTTTTATCACTCAGATTAGATTAATAAAGGGCAGGTTATCAGCCTCTCATTTTGAAAATAGACTTTTTGAAATTCAAATGAAAACTCAACCTTGAAGAAAATTACAGCAGTCAAGTCACTATTATGTTTTTCTATATAAATCGGAGAAGTATCTATGTTTAAAACATTTTTTTATTGCTTAAAAATGTTTTTGTAGTAACGGTAAATGTTTAAAAATAACAACACAAATCCTTGTGGATGGACATGAAGCTAAATGGTTGGCTGTACAGTAGATGTCTTTGGCTTGAAACTATTTGTATAGTGTTATGAAAAACGTCTTGGATTTGTGTGAAAAAATAAACATAAATACTTGTCCGGTTTCTTAGTTAACCATGTCTTAAAAAAATAAGTTGTTCTAAGTCGCAGAGTTCTGTCTAATAAAAAAAAAAACATTTTTCCAATTTCTTCGTAAATATTAAGATGGGACTCTTTTCTTTTAAAATATGTGTCTTAGCTATCTCGTTTATTTTTTCTTAATTTTTTTTTGAACATTTAGTTCACAGCTTATTTTTTTATTGTTTTTAACACTATAATTTTAAGTTGTAATAATTACTGGGGTATAATTGGAGTTTTATAATATATTTTTTACAAAATAAATAATTTGGAGACACCAGTAATTATTGTTGCTAGTTTTGTGCACCTTACATAACGATGAGGCAATGTTTTAAACTATTTTTAATAATTAAAAACTTCATTGCTTCATTAGTTATTAAGCTTCCCTATTGTTTTTGAAACTTAATTAATAGGGATGTCTTGTGTTTGTTTTTTTTTTTTTTTTTCGTTTTCCTTATTTAGATTAAGCTAACTTTTTAGCATTAATGTTTACTGGAAATAAATGACGAATAAAAAATAAAAATAGCGACATTGAAGAATAATAATATTAAAAAAAAAATATATATATAATTCAATTATTAATCATTATGTTCTAAAGTCCGTCATTTATTTTTTTTTGTTCTGGATTCTGAAAATAATTTCGAATCTATTACAAACTGCACAAAAAGCTAGCTATTTTTGTTACTGACAAACAGATTCGACTTTTACTTAAAAAAAAAAAAAAAAATGTTTGTATGGTTTCTATAGTAAAAGTCGCATCTACTAATGTTTAAGGTCGTGTGTCTAATACTAACCAAAATGAATGCAAAATAGTAACAGAAAGAAATATAAAAAATAATGCTTCTGCCTAGCCTTTTCCCAACTATGTTGGGGTCGGCTTCCAGTCTAACCAGATGCAGCTAAATATAAAAAATAATAATTTGAAAAAAAAAAAAACTACTGATCGGATTTTTTACTGATTTGCATTTTTTATGTTTACAAATATATGTTTGTAGACATTTTAATGTAAGGTGACGGTAAAATTGGCACTAACGAAAAAAAAAAATGTTTATTTAGTCGATTAATTTTTATTGTTATTGCCAATTTTTCTAGTTGTATGTCTAATTTACACAATATGTTTAATAAACGTTTTAGATTCGGTATCTATTTCATAGTGATACATTATCTAAAATGCGACGTTTAATCCTTACTGAGATTTTTCTCAATTTATTTTAATTTTACAACTTTTGGTCTTGAACAGAAAAGGATTTTGGGTCAACACTGAGTCAATATGTTAACAGGAATGACACATTGTTAGTGCGTGTGTGAATAGATTTAAGTTGACAAATACATACCACCAGAATACATGAAAAAAAATATTCTCTTTACTTGGTTTTTTTTTTTTTTTCAAATATATACTTTTTTTTCTATGAGTATGGTAATGTGTGTTTGTTGAATGTTGCCTTTAACACTGCATCAGTGCTACAGACAACAATGCATGCCAAAATAAGCTTAATTGAAGGACAGGGAAGTATGCCAGTTGTGAGGGTCTCAGTAACGGGACAGTTAGAACACCAACCACGGACTTGATATATTTCAACACCATTTCTATAGGATCCACATTTTTTACGATTTTTATTTTTTCTTTTTCTCAAAACTTCTTTTTGGTCTTCTGTGTCGGTTCTTCGAGTCTTTTACAGGGATCCGGAGGTTCAAAAGAGTTTTATTAATTAAATTTATTCACAGCAGTCATAAGCGATCTTCAGTTTGTTGTTATATCTGATCACGATATAGCAGTAAACTCCCTGCTTGTTGCAATTCAATAATAATTTAAGCTTTTACAATATTTGACAGTATTTTGTGTCGGCCATATTGAAAAGTTTGCAATTTCTACCAAAATGGGAGTAAAGTGAAACAAAGCATTCTTTTCGGTAATGGTTTTTAATTTAGTTATTAATGTTTAGGTGACGGATGTTACCAGGTTTTTTGTGGTTTGCCAACATCCCCTCATATGACAATTTTGCTGTTTCATAGCAGCTGTGTTCTGTTTTGTTCGTGACAAGCATGCGTTACTGCGATTTTGTTTCTCGACGCTTTTATGGTAGTTTATCGTTTGATGTTTTAGTGTTGCTAGTAATAGTTTTTGAGATGCATCTTTTAATAAGTATAAGTAGGTAACTAGGTACATAAGTTTTTTTTTGGTAGTTTTGACGTATTTGTTGTTGCATGTTTAGAAACTGTTTTAAACTTTGTGTTGTCACACTAGCATGTTTCTGTGTCCTTCAACGCACTTATATCATAGCTCTTTATAAGTTTTTCTTTTGCTTTTCCTGCATCGAAATGCTTTTTAGATTTGAACAGCAAAATATCGTATATGAAAGTGATAAAATCAACAAAAAATCTTGGTACACTTGTTGAATAGTTAGTAAATGAATAGAAAATGAATATATTTTTTTATTTCAAGGAATGTTCACATCATGTATACACGTTTGGTCGTCAGTTCTGGCGATTAATATTTATGGCTCTGAACTTGGTGAAAAACAACAAAAGACGTGCTAATAAAAACTGGAAATATGAGTAAAAATTGTAAGGAAACAATAATTTTCTCATAATTAATATTCATTATTGCCACCCGACTGTGACAAAATGGCTGCTACACCCGAAGTTCAAAGTCATATTATAAATAAATATTGTACTTTTTAAAAGGTTCCTTATCGTGTGATGATTGTTTTATTTAAGAATTTTCTTAATGAAAAGACGTTTGGATGGTCACACTAGCTTTTATGCACAAGGCTTGAAATAAATATTTACTGATTATATGGAAATTAGCGCCCCCTAGCTTCGAATAAGTGATGCAAAATGGATTCTGACGATTGTCCAGCGTTTACAAAAATGATGGACACTTGGTTGAGCGATTTACACGAGTTTTTTACAAAAATGTCTTCATATAGTCAGTCCAGCTAGGGTGACCATTAAAAATAAGGAATGCATTGTAAATAACTAATTTGGTAGGCTTTCAGCACTCACAAACTGTGTTGAAACATTAACTCAGCCTACCAAATTGACTGTATTTTTCTTTGGCGCAAAAATATAAATATTTTTTTTAAGAAACCAAAAAGATATTTATTTTTGTCGCGCTGAAGTGTTGTCACCACACTGACGGGTCTTTCAGAATTGGTACTTTTAGTGTTTAATGTTTTTGAAAGACTCGGTTTAGTGGTAACGCGTTGTATGGGCATCGCTTGTCGTTAACACTGACGTAAGTGAATATTGCGTGGGTGAAAATATTATTGAAATAAAAAATAATCTTCAAATTTATAGTAATTAACGTTATTTTTTTTTAATTAGGAGCTTTTTCTAAAATGTTCTAATTTCACCCACGTTCTGGTCATGCTAAAAATATTGCTATAGTATTTTTATGTTTTTAATTTTGTCTCATTTTTACATTCCTCTGTAGATATGTAAAAACGAGACGAAATAAATCAATTATTATTATTTCTTTATTTCTTGCAAAGATAATACTTTTTTTTACTTGGTAAGTATAACAAAAAGGTACCACTATAGCAGTATAAAAGTTAGCATGGCAACACCACTGCGTCAAGCGTGAATGCTCGGGCTTGGGTTGCGGCGCGCCAACGCGCGATTACGCGTGCTACACACTGAAGCAAGATCACATCACTTTACATTTTGGGTATTTTAATTTTTTTAAATAACTCAACTGTCAAATTTTAAAATTCGAACTGTTAAACTTAAACATTAAACTACCCATCAGTTCTTTTTTCAAAAAATCACTTTTTCGAACACTTTATGCCGTGTACAGCCAGTGATGTGGTCAGTCAGTATGTCGTGCGCGCGTTCCGAAGTCTGGAACACCGTTAGAACTGTCTGTTGTTGCAGTGACGCCGCCGCTGGGCGCGTATCCTCAACCTCAGCCGCCGCAGGGGCCATTCCTGCCGGCGCCGCCGCATCAGGCCGCTCCGCAGTATGGAGGTCAGTTGCACAACATTACAAATTATAGTTAGATGTTAGGATGAAAGTGCACCAGGGTTGCGGGAAAGTCTGAAAGGGATACCGGGACCCTTGGCAGCAGGCAACTGAAGGAACACGGGTGGGTTTTAGTCAGTAAAAATCTGACACTCCCTCTCGCTCCGCCCAGAGCGGGAGAAGTCATTTAATGACCATAAAAAAAAGGATGAAAGTGCAAACAGACCTTGTTCAGGTTACATTCTTACGCAATCACGCACTAAAGGAAATTAGTAACACATTCTATGTATTTAGAAGGTTCCATCTTCAAATCTCTCTACTTTTTCCAACAACTGTTTGAATAACATGATTCAATTGTAATTGAAAAATGATCAACAAAATATAAAATCATCTAAGTATAAGTTTACCGGCCTTCCTCTCCTCAGTCCACAGTACCGATAAATTAACCAGGAACATTTTATCTTCCTCACTGGTTGATTTTGAGGTACCGTGTTTGGCTGATGCGTTAAACGCTTGGAAAATGGCTTGCCCCAATACAGATTTGCCCGACAACCCGTCTTCCCAGAGACGGTGGGACGTGCCGCTCTGCAGTATTATACGGAATACCCTGATAAACACGTCACCTAATATTGTTGAGCGTGCCCGTCTGCTGGCTGTGGGAGAATGGGAGTCGGGCTTATGGCTTCAGGCGCTCCCGTCATCCACCATAGGTACTATGATGGATGACTCATCGTTTCGGCTCGCTACATGTCTCCGCTTAGGCGCACCTTGTGTCGCTCCGCATCGGTGTCACTGCGGCGAAGCTGTCGACAGTCTCGGGCACCATGGCCTGTCCTGCTACAGGAGTGCAGGCCGCATAGCACGGCACGCCAGCATCAACGATATTATTCGTCGAGCCCTTGTCACCGCCGGCGTACCAGCGGTATTAGAACCAAACGGCTTGGTACGTGACGATGGGAAGAGACCAGATGGCATGACGTTGCTGCCTTGGAAGGTGGGTAGGCCTCTGGTGTGGGACGCAACGTGTGTCGACACCCTTGCGCCATCCCATGTTCCTAGCACGGCGGGCTGTGCTGGCGCCGCTGCTGCGGCTGCTGAGACCCTCAAGCGGCGCAAATACTGTAACCTTGTGGGCAACTACAGTTTTGAGCCGTTTGGGGTCGAAACGCTCGGGTCATGGGGCCCGAGTGCGCGTCTCCTTTTTAAGGAAATTTCTCACCGACTGGTCGATACTTCACGTGACCAGAGGGCTGGCTTGTTCTTTGGCCAAAGAATTAGCATTGCCATTCAACGTGGCAATGCTGCCAGTCTTCTGGGCACGTTTCCGGATGACAGCGATGCGGACGAATACTTCGACGCCTGAGGGTCCCTTTGTTTTTATATCTATTAGTAAGTCCTTTTAGTTTTTTTTTGTTAGTTATTAATCCTATACTTAAATATATTTAAATAATGATTGCAACAATACAAATTATTTTAATAAAATTGCAAAAATCTTAAATCATCTCAACTGTTGCAATGAAAATATCTTTAAAATTAGAATTTCGGGTATTCAAATCAAAGCCTTCAGTTTGGAAGTGGCATCCACAGGTATGATAAGTAATCCATTTGTTTAGATTTTCATCAGATCTTTTGGGACAGATTGTACACAACATCAGAGGTGTACCTAAAGTGCACCTACATCATCAGTGTTCTTCCAATTTTAGGAGTAATCTTGAATAGGTATTGGGGAACGCGTTTGCCCAGCCGTGGGATAGCTAAGAAAAGTATAGCAAAAAAAAAAAAAACTAGAATGTTGCTGTGTTGAATGGTTATTTAAAACTGACAGTGTCATGACATACAGTACAGTTAGCCTCAAAAAGATGTATACATGGACAAGAATTCATATGATTGTCTACAGTTTGTGTTCAGGTGGTTCACCTAAAAAGGCCACATTAAGCAATTCCTCTAAAAGCGATTTCCCGAATTCCCAGCAGATCACTACCAACTCCTCTAATTTTCATATAATAAGTGGTGACACATTAGCTGAATCATACTCAATTCATGTTCATATTTGGTGTAAATATTGCCACAAGAAAAAATTAAAGACCGTAATTTGACCGAATGAATACGGATATTCACGAAGAAAGAAGACAGGCGGAATGCAAATAAATTGATATAAATATAATAATGGAAGATTCGACAATGGTTGTTATGCTGGGGCTACATTGTCGCGTTACCGCGAACTATACTTCGCGCGCTCTCTGTTGCTCAGCGAGATGTCGAGCGGTGCGTCATAATATAATTTGAGAAGAAAAAAATATGGAAAACATTCTCCCAACCCAGGGTTACATTTAAGACTAATAAAAAACCTCCGTTTATGTAATAATATTTTCTTTTCTTGATGGTACTTAATTGTTGTTTTTCTTTTTATTGCTCTGAACAAGATTGCTACCGCACAGTAGCCGGCGGGTCGCCTTACGGGGTAACGTTCGGGGGCGCGGGCGCAGGCGCCGGAGTGTACGCTCCCCCGCCCTACGAGCAGCTACAGCATCATCAGGCTATGCCGGCTCTTAGCCAGCAGCTACCGGTAAGTTAAATATACCGTGTGATTGTGGGGCTGTGAGACCAAGCCATCATTTTTCCTCTGCGAGATATTTTGGACGAATGTAAACATCCCTTTTGTATAAGGGAGAAATAATATCTTTTACATATTATAATAAACTACAAAAAGTAATGAAGAATTTTTTGTGTCTGGTTGTATATTCCGGATTGGCGCAAAAACGGCTGAACGGATTTGGGTGAAATTTGGCACATGTGTAGACCATGACCTGGAATAGGAAATAGGACTTTTATCCTGATTTTCCCACGATCGCGACTTACGCGGGTGAAACCGCGGGGCGCAGCTAGTAAAATATAATTCCAAGTTTTGCTGATTTTTTATAGGACTTTTAAACCCATTTTCTTATTGTCTAGCCTTATGTTATTCCAAGTGTAGTTGAATTTGTATAACAAATGGAAAAACTAATTTTTGATCGTCTTGTAATCTCATTTTATACTAAATCTAGCACATGTTCGGTTGAACTGACTTGACCTCACCTTCCCTTGGAGTTCTCGGGATATCAGACAGATCGCAAAAGATTCTGCAATCTTCGATTAGATCGTGGTTTTATCAACTCCCTTACGCTAGCGATGCAGTATTGTCTAGCTCGCTAGCACATTCAGTGCTCCACTGCAAGTCTACGTACGAGATAACCATTATAACAAAACAAACTAAAGCCACATTCCAATATCGTGATTACCTTCCAAGCAGATGTACAGCCCCGCTGCAGCTATGTACGCGGCGGCGGCCGGCTACCCAGGATACATCGGGTACCCGGTGCAGTACTACCCGTACTACCCGACTGCTGTGCAGCCCTCCATCCAGCCGCTGAGGCCCACTATCATGATTCCCGTAAGAAGACCATTGATTTGATTCATTCAGAGACTTGTGTAAAAGTGATGTTAGAGTGAAACGCAAGTAGGTATTTAAAAAAACGTGTGATATAAACAGCTCCATTTTATAAATATAAACAAAAATGTTTATTTTTTAAGTTATGTTATTTTCCCAAAATGTTTTAGCGGTGAACGACCATCGAACATAGTGGATTTAAGTTTTGCTGTGACAAATTGATATCTCTGACGACTACAAACAAATGAACTTTCATTGACAGCCTTTATTGTTCATCACAATAATATCCAATCATAAACACACTTGCAAGTCTTGCTTGGCATTGTTTCATCATTTACAATTATCTGACATAATAAGTAGTTGACTGTTGTATTTAGACGAATTCACACCGTAATTTTTAAGTCGTAGGATTGCCACAAGGCCCAATCCTATGCCCTTCACTTGTAACTCCCTGTATATAATGGCTTTGAAACCGGCGGTAGTGTCGAGAGTCTGGCGCAGACGCTGCTGCCAACTTAATATTAGTATTGTTCTCTAATTTGAAAAAATGTACAACTCGAAAGAAACAAACACCTTACAGCTTTCATCTACCAATTCTGTGTAAAAACACAGGGATGCCACAAGATGCCATCCTTGAAGCATATTTGTGTTCTAGAAGGCATACCTCACTAGCCTTTGATAATGTTGATCACATGAAAGTTCTATTTTGTTTTAATCAATTACATACAGTACCAAATTAACAAATTGTTCTCTTATAAACTTTACTTTGTAATACGAAAAAGCAAAAAATTCTACATTTAAAAGAACTATCATCTTCAGAAACACCGGAATGCCACAAGGCACTATTCTAAGCCCCTTACCACTATCACTTCTCTCCCCATACAGAACGGCTTCGAAGCCGGCGGTAGGTTCGAGGGCCTGGCGCAGACGCTGCTGCCGCCCGCGCCGCCCGGCGTGCCGCCCTCGCCCGCGCACCTCGCCGCCATACAGCCGCATCAAGTGCTGTGAGTCTATATGTAGCTTATTCTTGGATATAAGCTGGAACTACAATGGCGGGACTTTATGACGGCGCGTGACGTTTGCATGTTCTTATGAATTTCCCTTTATATTGATGTAATAGAATCGATCGATCTATCGATTTATCGAATCTTTATGTGGTATTCTTATCATTTGTGAGTAATCTCAGGCGTCATCATACAGTGCCGCTGGAGTAAAAGGTTGCTTGTATCTTCTGACCAGATTTACAGATGAGAACACTACGTTTTGTCGGTTTTATAGGCCTGCAAATGACTGGATTATATGATCAATTTAAGTTTATAGTCAATTCGCTAAACCATCTTATTCCCTAACTGTATCTGTACAGAGCTAAGATGGTAGAAAGTTATCATAATTAATCAACTCTGTATTAAATAATTTAATGATTTTGTTGCATAAGACGACTACTAAATGAAAAACTATTTTAAAAATCAATTAAAAGTTCTCTTTGAGTTACTTGCTCCTTCTTTTCCATAGATTTTCATTTTGAAACATGATTCTTGTCTTGCACATGTTCTAGCTAATTATTTAATACTAGCTGCCGCCAGTGGCTTCGCCCGCGTGTAATCCATATACATTATATATTATGTTACTCAGGGTGAATGTAGCTATCTAATGGTGAAAGAATTTTTGAAATCGGCGCAGTAGCTTTTGAGTTTATTCATTACAAACATACACACAAAAATACAAATCTTTCCTCTTTATAATATTAGTGTAGATTTCTACCTCATCAAGTACAAAAAACTACAATACTACCATTAATCTTTCAGTTGGCGCTAAACAAATCATCTATCAGCTATCCCGACGTCGGACACCGCACTACGTTTGATGCCTTACCTTAGAGAGTGAACGAACACGTTCAGTTCACTCACTCCCTAAGTCATTCACAGCTCGTTTACTGAATGAGGCGACTGATACAGGTAACCATTCCATTCACATTGATTCACAAGTGTTCAGAAAATCTGCTTTCATATCTTATGTTAACTTTTGTGAATAGTTAATAGGAGATTTGATTACAGAGTAATTTGAACTGTCAGGAATTTGTGATAAGTCTAAGAAATTAAATTTTAACTTTAAGAATATGTAAAATAAGTCGATTTCAAAGTAAAAAATACTTGAATATGTTATACAATTTTGTTGCAATGAATAGTGAGCTGTATGCATTGCTATTAAGGTAGCTAATCTCAAAATAATGTTTAGTTGTTAAATAATGTTTTATGTAGTGTCAAAAATAATAAAAGGTTGCTATTTCAACACTTTTAAGGTAATGAAAAGGAATTCAACAAAATTTATCAAATGTGTATTTCTGACTGTTAAAAATAATTTAATTCTTTATTTTAAAATATCGGTCGCCTCACTAAAAGCTGTGATTTTCCAAAATTGTGGAAGAAAGCCATTGTACGTAAATGTACTTTTTTATTTAATCTATACAATGTATTTTACAAGTGATACGATACACAGAAACTAATTATACATGTATTTGTATTGTACACAAATTCTCTAAGTATAATTATGTATAAATACATGTAGAGTTACGTATTTTTGTGATTTGTATGTTAATGTGTGAGTTCTGAAGACAACAATGTTAAGGAAATACACATAATTAAAACCCCTATTTACTAAAAACAATTTCAGTTAATATTATATTATTTAATATAATTATTTTAATATTAGTTCTGTCTTCAAAAGTCAAGTAATATGATTGGTTTCCATTTTTTTTACCAGTATTAGCATCTAATATGAAACTTCGCAGCATTTTATTGATTGAGCAACATAGTCTTGTCTCACTCGACTTTGTCGGGGTCAGGTTCCAGTCTAACCGGATGCAGCTGAATACCAGTACTTTACATGCAGCGACTGTCTATCTGACCTCCACAAATATGCTTGTATACTTCCTAACACTGTTGTATCAGAACTAAAGATAAATTTAAATATATATTACGATATATAAATATATATTACGATATATAAATGTATATTACGATATATAAATATATATTATTTGCCAGTGCGTGTCACTACGTCGGTATCTTAGCCCGTTTTTTGACTGTGATGTCGTGTGCGAACGCTACGCTCGCCGCTTCTAGTAAAATCGACCTTATCGTCAAGAATTAAGATCTAAAAGCAAAGAAAATATTTATAATGCAAATTACATAGGAATATCAACTTTATGTAAGTCAAAATTGAGAATGAAATTGTTTGTTGTGTGATGAAGTAATGAAATATCAATTTTATAGCTGTAGGTGTCAAGTGCATAAACTAATGAAAATAAATATCATTAAAATCAAAATATAATTTTCGTTAAATTTTGATCTGTATTTTACAATGCTCTCTAATTTAGTTTTAGGTCAAAGATCTTAATTTAAACTCGAATTATAAAGTCGACATTTAAAAAAAAATTCGCGACGGGATCAAATTTAAAAAAAAAATGGATCTGAAATCGAACATAATTATCACTAATCTCAACTTACGTCAGAATCATCACAATTTTTCAAACTACCTTACTTTGGTACCTTTACTGTGGTAGGGTGCTAATCGCCCTACAAACTTGTCAGTCTGGTCGCGGCGAGCGAAGTGAGTGCACGCAGGAACAGCCGCCGGCTGTCAACGTTATAGTATTATGCCGGTGAAACTCCGGACACATGAGTAAGACTAGTTTAGATACGTCGACGGCTTTGAAGACGGAAAAATATCGCCTGATATGTTGGGTAGTCAGAATATAAGAGTAGGAATTAAAGGGGTTTTTTTTAATACATTTCTTCTCGGTGGAAGGAAATTATTATGGAAATCATAAACTTAATAATACAGGGAGCTTGAAAATTCTTTTTGCTTCTAACCAATAACGTTTCCTGATTAAGGATAACATACTAATGAAATAATATATACAATAATAAAATTGGGGTGAACTCAAAGTATACAAATATCCACCGAGTATTGCGCGCATTCTAAAAGTTGGCAACGTCTCAAATAGCAGTCAAATATTTACCTGTTTTTATTAATTTGTTAATTTTACTGTCTGGAAATATGAAATATCGCTCTATAGTGTTTCGCTCTATATTCAGTGTTATAATTGCAATTATGACACTGATTTTGATGTGGTAACCGTTATAGGTGTAAAAAGGGGATTTGGAAAGTTTCCAAAAACTTTTTTATTTACATCTTAAACGAAATATTTAGTGTTACGATATTATTTATTGCATTTAATTTTTTCACAATCAATATTTTAGTTTACTATAGAGCGATATTTCATATTGCCAAATGAATCAAAACAGCGAAATATTTGACAACTATTTCCGACGTTGCCAACTTTCAGAATGCGCGCTCTTAAAATAACTGAAGTTACATGCGATAATTAAAATAACAAAAAAAAAAAGTTTTGACTAATTTCACGGCCATCAGTTTCCCTTCTAAGGGCAACGCACAAAATTACATTAAAAAATAATTAATTTAAAACCACGAGCCGTCGGCGTAATTAGTTATTATAAATAAATAAATAAATATGAACAAAAGCGGTTGTGCGTGACGCAAGAGTGTGTGAGCGAGACAGACATATTTCTGTTAGTTACGTTTGAATAGGGCGTGTTGGAGGGTAGTAACGAAATATATATCAGAAAGTTACTATAATGTTAGACTCTAGTCTAAGTAAATATTTATATTAAAACTCGATTAGTCTTTTCCCAAATATGTTGTGGTCAGCTTTACGTCTGACCAAATGTAGCTAAATATCAGTATTTTACATGGAGCGAATGCCTTTTTAAATTCAACCTAAGTATTTAAAATTATGTTTTTGAAATCGTCGTATGGTATTCCAGAAATTTTAAATAATCTCTTTTGGGACGGCACTGTAACTAAATCTGTATTTAATTTGACGAATAACTTACTAAATAAATGATCTTTGTTCCCTACTCACGTCCCTACAGATGCAGCGTAATGATATAATATTATGTATATTTCAGTATGAAAGGCATTATTATAGCCAATCGTTTGTTCGTTTGATTGGTCCGTCGACTGCCACTTCCATATATGGCAACACTAAACGGTGCTGCCAGAGCGACGAAAAAAAAAACACAATTTTGAAAAAAGAAAAAATATTTTTGAAAAAATATCCCTTCAATATTTTTACTACACAATGCCAAATAATTTACTGGCAACACAGTTACTTAGTGTTGCCATATATAAAAATTAACTGTTAGGTATATTTCCAATCTTTTCGTCTTGGTTTGTAAGCAAGTGATTCTGGAGTAGACGAGGGATCTAAGAATCTCACTTATATTATTATTAGATTAGAATGAAGGATGATCGGTTTGTGTCTTAATTAGTACAAACTGGTTTATTTCTACTGTTTGTAATAACACTCCAAGTAAAATATAGAATCTCGTGCGATCGTTTCCACGTTTCCAGTATGTTACTTGAATTTAGTAACTAGAAATGAAATGAATGTGATCAATCAATTTAGTTGTTAGTCGAGCAGTTATTTACATTTCAAGTTACTATATTTAGTAACTAAAACACTCGCTATACTAGACACGTGTAACCGGGCTTAGATCGATTACCTCAAGTCAAATATGGCATCTTTCTAAGGTGAAGCATCATCTAAGTATTGAATAAATTGAATATCAGTAATAAATGCTAAGCTTTAAGCCTAAAAATACATGTCCGTACCCACATTTATAAGGATATCAAAATCTATTCTAATAGATAGTAGATATAATTAATTAGAAACGAAATATGATAAAAAATATAGGGTTTGGACATGAGGTCTGTTTGCGAGTCAGATCAGCGCGATATGCCACTGACTGACGCGTAAAACCCAGTCAGTATTGAACTGTCTTCAAATATACTCGTATACGAGGCCAGTGACTGAGCTGACTTTCGAGGTGACCTCGTGTCTTCAGCCTACAACTTGACAGTGTAAAGTGAATATCAGAGGCCCTAGACAAAGTGACATTCTATCAGCGATAACGATGGTGGAAAATGCAAAATGTATAGGACTGACATAAGCTATCGAAAAGCTTATGTCAATCCTGTTGAAAGTCGTTGTAGAAATACGAAACGCTTTCGAAGCAATTGGCACTTGTCTAGGCCCTCTGAACAGAATTCAGTGGTTATTTTCTCGAAAATAATGTTATGAACTTCAAATGATGAATTTGAAAAGCATTTTAAGTGACTTTTTTTATCCAGTTAGAATTTTCTTTAAGAATGTTCCAGTAATTTGTTAAAATTTTGCATTTTTTGTAGCGTTTGTGTGGGTAGTAAGATATGTTGGCTGTTTTACCAAACTGCGTAATGGTAGTGCGGTAAACTCATTTCAATAACAGATAACCTAATTGCGTAATACACGACCATCACAATCTGAATCGTTTTGGAACAGATTGCTAACCCATTGCTTCGCAAGTTCCAAAAAAAATCTGCTCAACAACGTAAATAACGCAATGATAGTTGTTGAACTGTCAAAATGAAACAGATTAGTCGTAATCATGTACGAAAATGCAGCTTTCGTAAAACACGATATTTCACGCAAGAAAAACGATTCTACCAATTTCGAAAGTAAACTTGATATTACTACTTACGTAGACGTTACTAAAATAATTCTCTTATAAAAAGCATATTGTCCAAATATGCATATTGTTTTAGTGCGAGATTCATGGGAAACTATGATATTGTTTGCATTTGTTGCTGGGCGATTTGACCATATTTGCCCCGCACTATTCTTGCCCTGCATTAAAAAGTAACAAGACTTACGCGTAATCATAGACAAAAAAAAGTACCTACTAGAAAAAAATAATTGTCTATGATCTAAGCCATGTTTTTTTTTCTCTGGGGGTAATCTTGGTCATCTTGCCCCAAACAATGTGTTGCCCAGCTGTGGGCGTGGTAAGATCTTTTGTACTAGTTTATATACTGAGCCTTTTTGATTGTATTGCATTTTTTTGTTGTTGATCAAATCATGTTATTGTGTGAGTGGAGGCGTCTGTGATTGTGGAAGCGACTCTGTTACTGATTATGAAGAAGATGTAGTCTCAGATTCGAAAACAAAGTATTTTGGACGAATTGATAAAAAAAAATGTTTTTTTCAATTTTCTTCTATTTGACTTAGGTTTTGCAGAATTCTATAATAAATAGACTATAATTTAATCGTAAAATTGACAAAAGAAATGAAATTAATCTAGATTATTCTAACTAAAATTCAGTCTTTCAAAAGAAATTATCTTTTTATACAGTTTATTTATTATAAAATTTATAATCACTAACATGGTTGCGAAGGAGAGTACCCACTGAGGTAGTTATTAATTCCCAGTTAGGAGGGACCAGCGGCTAAGAACGCATTACCGTGATATGACATTATGTCATAGGTCACGCACGACAATCCGTGACATTATGTCACAGGTCACAAAACCCATGACAGGATTTTTTGTCACGATACTGCACTTTTAGCCGCCTGATTGATCGAAATATCTTTAATTTACAAAACCCAATTTCAAAATTGTGTTAAAAGCATATTTTAACATCTTTTCAACGACAAGAGATATCGTCCAAAGGATTTTACTATGCATTTTTTATTTCTTTTACTAAAAATATCACGAAATTTTTCGGCGATATTTCTTGTTTGAGCCTTTGACTTCTTGTATTTGGTTGATAGTTTCGATATTCACTTTTAATGCAATGATTTCGTTAGATTTTGTCATAATCATTTTCATAAAAATTCAATAGTTGAATTATTATGAAAGTGTTTTTTTTATATGTCAAAATCGAAGGAAATCAGGATTTTTTTTATCGAAACTAAAGCTACTTTAGTTATGAATGATACATTTTTCATTTATTATTCAATTATTCAGACGTTTTCTTTTCAAAACAAATGATTAATAAAATATAAACATTATGAAAGGGATTGTTATATCCATTATCAATAGCAAAGATTTCTATTTTTCAACTGTAAATCTTGATACTTATTAAAATCCCTTTCTACAGTTAAGATTAGGATACAGAAGTTTTGTGGTGAATATACAATAATAAACAGGCATCTATTTAGTCAACACAGTTGACTTTTCATCATTGTATTATCAAAAATAAGAAGTACCGTTTATATTCTCCATAAAGTTTCATAACAATATGCAGTTTGAAATTAAATTTTTGTTCAATAAACTGTGTATACGTCTGACTGGTGTAAAATTAAGTGAAAGTGGGTTTTGCTCAAAAGAATGTATCTAGACTAGAGAGTCACGTGCAATATATAGCATAATTATTATTATTTTTGTTTTGAAATAAAACTTATTAAAAATCGAATTTTGCGTTTGCTTTGTCTGAACCTTTTTACACTAGCCAGGCTTGGCATTGGCACCTTACTGTCTGGAAAACTAAAATCGCTCAAAATTCATGTGCGTGTGATGTGAGGGCCCGTTTTTTAAAACTCTTTGAAAATGTGCTCAGTTACTTCACCAGAACCTACATGGGCACAGAAATGTCAGAAGCTGTTCGATTTGGTCGGTTCCCATGGTTACTCTTTTACAAAGTCCAAATAACCGTGAATAGGTAAGCGAGGAACTAAATAGATAAAAAATTGATGACAAAAGGAGTAACCGGAACGACATACGAACAGAGCAAGCTAATATAAAGCTTGTAAAAAGGGTCAGTTCACACCGAGACGCGAAGCGACGCGCACTTTTTTATGATCCGATACAATATCGAATTTACTCGCATCTCGACCTACTTTGAGACGTGTCAACACTCGCACTGAAATTGTTCTTTTCTTTTTTAGAAAAAGTTTGATAATTATTGTTAAAAACTGCGCGCAGCGTCGCGTCGCTTCACGTCGCGGTCTGAGCAAGCTTCAACTTGACTACGCAGAGCGATTAATAAAACTACAAAAAACTAACAACAATACCATTTATTTGGTTATACAGATTTTTACATATAGCAACAATATTAGGATAGTTTTACTAATTTTGTCTCACATTATAAGTGATCAAAAAGTGAACAGTATATTGCGTCTAAATGCTAAACCTTTCGAAACACTAGTATATAATATTATATCTATTAAATACATATATATTCATACATATTAATATAAATTAACAAAATATTAGTAAAATGGAAGACAATTTTGGAAGACTTCGAAACTGCAATTTATATTCTTTTGACACTGAAAATATATTTCCCCTAATCTAATTTTATAGACTTACAAAACTACGCAAAATGGAAGCACTGTGATTCGGTTGTTAATTTTTATTTTAAGGTGACATCTATTGGTAGAAAAAGTAAACTACTTTGCTAGCGTCTGTTATCGAGTAGTAGAAAGAAGATTCTATGAGGAATTAAAATTATTAGTACTTTTCAACAACACCAACGTGGAATAGAAGCACAAGTAGCTCAGCTAATGACATTCACACGCTACATATTTACACATTATTAATTTAATAATTTGACTGATAGTGTCATTTCAATTTCGAAATAAATATTTATTTTAATAACTTCTGCTATTGACCGCTACAGTGCTAATTCAAAATAATTCTCGACAGAAAAACTATTATTTTATCTAATATTACCACAAACACCTATTAACTTTAACCCACCTTTGAGATTAGTTCTCCGTCACAAACTATTCTAATCTTTCTATTGTCATCGTCACATCGTATTTTTTGTATATTTACATTGTTTATGTACTTACATAGAATATACGATCAAATAATCTTTATTTTGTTAAATCATTCGAGTAAATAATACAATAAATTAAGAATATATTAAATAGATTAGTTTAAAAAGGGAATAATGTTCATAAATAGGGATAAATACTCGTCGAATTCAACTAATTCAAGAATATTAAATAATTATAAGTACACTTATCCTAACTTATATCTAAACACCGAGACACAGATCTAACACTGATAAAATGAATAATTATAAGTTATTGCAGTATTACACAGGAAATTATTCTTCCTTACATTATTTAACTCACCGCCATCTTTTGCTGAAACAGATAAACATTTGTTTGAACTACTCGTCACAAGATGGCGCTAGTTATTTATTTTTAAATTTTTATGTCTCCAAGACGTGCCTTTGGCGGTAACTAAAAATATTTTTTTTTTCAATAAGCACCGAAAAGCTGTAAACTACACTGCGCTTTACAACGTATAAAAATTTAACAATACTCTTTAATTGGCAAAACGGGAGATATGTTTTGTATATAAATAATGTGATTTTGATATCAACAAATATATATTTATTGTATACTTTATACACTTTTATACAGAATGAATGATAAAAAATAACATTTTTATGTCATTCACTTCGTACGCTATGCGTTATAAATAATCTAAATATATAAATAGTCTGCAGAAAATAAATTTATAGCCTTCGAAGAAAATACTCACTTGATTTTAGATACTACTTATCTAAGTAATAGATATCAACCATTGACAAGCATTTTAGTAACGTAAGATCTTTCGTACAGTAAGTTGTTCTTCTGTACGAAAGATCTTACGTTCATTAGTTCAAAAAAATATTTTAAATCAATGGTCGATGCCTATTTTAGTTTTAAATATTTAATACATAGATAGACGTTATTATCACTATCGCTACACTCACCATCCGTACCATTTACTAAACATTTACCTCACACAATACACAGACGCACACATATCATCTTTTACACACATACTCTCATAAACCACAATCTACACAATATATTTTTTCAACAACATTGGCAAATATTTAACATAACACACTACACTACACATTCAACTGACAACTAGACAATTTGAGCTTTGTAATCTCATTTCTTACTTTTAACCCTATTTTAACGTACCCTATTTGAAAATATATTTTCATTGTCAATATACTATTATGATATATAAATATTTATGTGAAGGGACCAACATTTAATATAGAGGTATATTTATTTTATGATAAAAGAGACGGCTCGTTACACTCTCATACGAAAACATTATATTTTAGAATTATTTAACGTTTGGGGAAGACAGTGGACCGCTAGGAGATGAAGAGATTCATATTTATTCTTGAAAAGAGCAATGGATAAATATTATTGGAACTCTCAAGATATTTGCTAAAGTGTTTGTTCAGATAAATCCTTATTATTAATTCTTGTTCGAAAAATCACGTCGAATTTGAAGATTCGTAGGAGAAAAAGCTGGGGATGTAACTATTTATTTTATATTAAAAAGTAAAAAATGTGTCGTTGTTAATTTTACTAGAAATACTAATTTCTATATCGACATTTCTGGTAAGACATGTCGATATGCTAATTAAAATCAGAAATCATAAAATCGTTCTTTTAGCTAATAATAATTTTAAATTACCTATTCGAACGAACAAGACACATTCGGCCAATGTATAAATTCATTCAAAAACCAATCAATTCCATTGTTTTGTAAAACTCCAATTCGACAACAAAATACTTAAAAATTACATGAACTTAGTTTAGCTACTCCTCGTTAGATGGCGATAGTGTGAAGCATGTAGTCAAGTTATTATTAAAATGAGTGAATTTTCTATCCTCCCGCGCACACCTAAGATTGCTATGCATTTTTACAGCAGTTAACATCTAGATAAATAAATCACTAGATCATTTGATACATGTACGTAACATAATATTGTTTAAAAATACATATTACTTGGTAACAGCGGCGTAGATACCTCAAATTAAAATCCCGTATCATCAAAATGCACGATTGTTATATACGTAGACTTTATAGGACAGCGAGAGAATATTTTCAAAGTCACATTTAACACCTACAATTAGTTTTTAAATCTCCAGAATACAACAAAACAGATAAATACCAACATCTCTTCACAATTTTCCCATAAAAAAAGGAAATGTCTCCGCCGTTACTCAAAATTTTCAATTAAAGCTTTATTCGACTATGATGTCCTGTCCGAGACGGTCCATTTCTGCGAGCATGAAGTCCACGTCCTTCTCGGTGACGGCTGCTGAGGAGATGATGCTGCGGTAGAAGTTGGGGCGGCGGTCGTCGGGCTGGTAGGCGACCATCAGGGTTCCCGACTGCATCATTTTGCCCTTCAGTTTGGCACACACCTGAAAGCGTAGATGGTTGCGCTATTAGATACTAGATGGCGTTAGCTGTTTTTAAGGATGGAGAACTCGGTACAAATTGTGAAAAAAAAACTGCATCACTGACATTTTAGACTATATTTTATCACTCGCCCATAGAGTATAATAAGTAATAGCACTTGCAGTACCCGTAGGTGTTTTTAAATTCCTTGCTTTATCACCGCCTCCATTTTTCGGAATGTAACTGCTTTGCACGAAAGTTAATGCAACATCAAATTAATCCTTCTGTTCTCACACTGTTTATGAAAATCAGATTTTACTAATATACCTACTTTTATAGTTGGTAAGTACCTTTAACTAACTAACGAAACAAATACCTATACTCCATTTGAAATAAGATTAGACATTTAAACAAACCTCCTTGTTGAGCCGATTTTGACTTCTATACCGTAGGCATAAGGATGGCATTAAAAGCAAAAAACGTTACACAATACCCAACTGTCTACTGCAGCTGCCATTTGTCATGCTACCAACGCAATAGAAGTCAAAATCGGTTGAACGGACTGTAAAAAAAGTTTATTTAAATGTCTAATCTTATTTCAAATGGAGTATAGTGCAATGTTGGTAAATGGTGAAAATACCTAAATAAGAGTGGTAACAATTATTATCCCATAGTTCCGAATACCTATTTATTATAACGGTAATATTATAATGAGGATTTCGTGCTCGTGGCTAAGTACCTAGTAACAGTCGCACAGGTCGATCCATTAGGTTAAGCTACGCTTGCCGGGGTTGGTCCGTAGATGGGTGACCATCTTTACATACCAAGACCTCTCCGTGCCTCCACGTTCGCGGATCTTTGACAGTCGTTACGGGTCCTCAGAAGTCCGAAAGTCTGACAACCAGTCCTACCAAGGGGTATCGTATTACCCAGTTACTAGGTTATGTTAAATACTTGTATTCAATTGCATCCGGTTAGACTGGAAGCCGACCCCAACATAGTTGGGAAAAGGCTAGGCAGATTGATTAATACCTCCTGCTGTGCACTTTTGTCCGGAATTTAGAATGCCGTTATTAGCTACACACGGCTACGCATAAAGCTATACATTTCCAGTTTACGCTGATCTCGCGTTGTATAGGATGTCCGTACAATGCGAGCTCAGCGTATACTGGAAATGTATAGCTTGATGTGTAGCCGTGTGTACATTCCCTTTGTAACAACACACATTTGCTTTTAGACCAAATTCATCAAACACCAAAAGGTATTCCACTCACCTTCCCCAACTTGATTTCCTTATGCGCATCATGCGGCACTCCCCTCAGCTGCTTCGGAAGGTACCAGAAGGACACGTTCACCATCTCGGGCTCCAGGATGAGGTGGAACTTGTCGGGCTGCTCCTTGATGCGACGCACCTGGTACTCCGCCAGCTCCATGAGGCGGTCCATGTGGCGCTCGAAGCCGGAGGTGCCCTAGGGAAGAGGGTTAATGTTCAGATTTGGTAAATGCAGATAGGGCTAATTCCTTATATTATAAACTAGCGACACGCCCCGGTTTTTACAACTTAACAAAACATTGAGATTTCTACACTCAGGCGCTCAGGCTTCAGTTGAATCGACCGAGTCCTGGTGATTCACGCGATACATCAATCGGAAACATACTCAAGCCCCACTGATGCATAAAATGCATCAGTGCCATGCAATCCATACTAATATTATAAATTCGAAAATAACTCGGTCTGTCTGTCTTTATGTTACCTGTTCACGCCTAAACCACTGAACGGATTTTGACAAAATTTGGCAAGGAGATAGATGGCATCCTGGGGAAAAATCCGTTCAGTGGTTTAGGCGTGAAGAGGTAACGTACCTACAGACAGACAGACAGTTACTTTTGAATTTATAATATTAGTATGAATGGAGGATGCTGAGAGTGTTTTTTTTTGTTAGTTTGTCCTTCTATCACGCAGCCACGGAGCATCTTATCGATGTGATTTTTTATAGTAGAGATAGACAGATTATTCCTGTTGTAAAATTAATGAATGGAATCATTTTTCAGTTTTTGTATATAAACGGTAGTGTCAAGTAGGTATTGCCATACTGTGCAAATACTACATCCTAGACCGATTGACAAACTTTCGAGTTCTCTGTAAATAAGTTACCATAATCAAATCAATTGTTTGAATCGTAAGTTGTTACCTTTTTTAATTTTTATCAAGCGAAACCGTCGCTTATCTTAAATTTACTTATTATGTTTTTCCTCATAGGAGTGATTAATTATAGAACAAATTTTTTTAAAAAGGGGAAGAGCTCTCTATAGTGAATAATTGTATTCTTTTTAAGCGAAATAGATTTCTTAAACCGTAACATAGCTTCTACATAACTAACCGTTTCATTATTTCGTTTCATCGTTTAATTCATGCATTCATTTCATTACAAAGAAAGAAAAATTTGGCACAGTACCGGTGAGTACCGTATGCAAGGAACTCATTTGAACAAATTAAAATCTAACAAAAAAATAAAACGTAACATTTATGCTCCTGCACGCCCTTACCTTGCCGCGCCACTGCAGCCACAGCTTGAAGATATCATTGTGTCTTCCGCACTGGATCACCTTGTCACCAGTATCGAACTTGGGGTCATAGATCTTGTCAGTCATGAAGAGGTACTCCGCTGACATCGCGTTGCAGTTCAAGAGGATACCCTGGAAGGAGACGATGGTTTTAAAAACATACTTAGTGTGTATACCTAATCAGTCTATAATGTTCCCTATGCTTGGACGCAGAGGGCCTAAAACGGCCACATTAGCAATTCCCCTTAAAGCAATTAATTTCCTGAATTCCCAGCTGTCATTAACAATTCCTCTAATTTGACACAAGAACAATTCATAATTTGTGGACCTTATTACGAATCTCCATAGAAGAACTGTCAAACAGATGAATTATTTCGTAATATGAATTATCCGCAGATCATAATATGAATTTATTGGGTAGATCTTGGGAACGAAAGAAAAGCTTAGAGGCATCGCTGCTGCGACTTTGCCCACGTCTATATTACCTAGTCCACGCTACGCGACTGCTTATACTAATCCGATGACCGAACAGACGTTGTCCTGTTTTCTATACGTAGAACTCGATCGCAGCGTCACCTACCGGTTCCAATTGTGAATCTAAATCATTCAGGGACCCGCTCAAAACACACAAAAAAAAACCTCAAAATCGGTCCAGCCGTTCAGTAGGTATCAGGTGGAGTTCAGTGTACTATAGGTACAGAAGTATTAGATAATTACCGATCTAAGTACTACATTATTTTAAATAAAAAGTACAGACTTATCATTTAAAACACACTCATCTTGTGTTCTCAATCATTCAAAATACCACAAACAACATGAGCTAAACTCATCAATCTGTGTCTGAACAGCGAACCATAGAGTTTGTAGAGCATTATGTAGATTCTTTATCTGTCGCGCACAGCTGTTTGTCTGTGAATTTATATGCTAAATAGATAGATGCCCACTCGACCTCTAGGGGGAAGTGTTTGCGGCAGGGACTAAAAACCTTTATAAATTACCTACAGACCTACCTTTATACAAGGTGGAGACGAAAATACGACAAAAAATTTAACTCCTTACCTATATCTAATGACGTTCTCGGTCTACATACAAAAAATTTGTCAAATATATCCAATAGTTTAGTTATGATAGCAAGTCAAAGATCGGCAAACCCCATAGTCGGCCCATCACTACTATTTAGTTTGTTTGCAAAAATGACTTTTTTAATTTCGATGTTAGGATTTATTTGATAGTTCTAAAATATACATTGTATGTATCTATCGAAGAAGTAACCAACATGGTTACTTCTACGACTAAAGTTCCTGCTATCTCAGGCTATCTGGGCAACCCAAGAAGAAGAAACATGATACCTTTGTTTATTTAGGTTACCGTTAGAGGCCGTATACGAAATTTCGCCGATTTTGCACATTTAAACGTATTTTTTTCAGTTAAAAACCTACTATGTTTCTCTAAGATTTAATGCCCAACATGAAAGATCTTTTCAATTTTTTTGGAGGAGCTCGTGGCTCAATACTCAATACTCAATTGGAGGAGCTCGTGGCTATTTAATAACAGCCGCACGGATCGATCCATTATGTTAAACCATGCTTGCCAGGGTTGGTTTCTGGATGAGTGATCATCTTTACATACCGAGACTCCTCCATGCCTCGGAAAGCACGTTAAGCCGTTGTTCCCGGCTGTCATTTGTAGATCTTTGACAGTTGTTACGGGTCATCAGAAGCCCGAAAGTCTGACTACCAGTCTTACCAAGGGGTATCGTATTGCCCAGTTACTGGGTTGTGGAGGTCAGATAGCAGTCGCTCCATGTAAAATACTGGTATTCAGTTGCATTCGGTTAGACTGGAAGCCGACCCCAAAATAGTTGGGAAAAGGCTAGGCAGATGATGAAGATCATTTCAATTATGATCAAATGAAGGAACGACTTTTTTATTTTTTCAAAAGTAGTTCATTCATAGATTTAGGCTGTTCTTAAAGATGTTTTAATGCCATTAATTATCAATTAAAAAAAAAAACATGAAATAGATTGACTTTGAACTTGAAGTTTATTTCTGTTGTTTTAATTTTATGAACGAGAGTTCTAAGTAGCCGAATAGACGTGCTCAAGTGCGGTTGGGAGAAGTGCCGTTCAAATCAGTGCTAAAAGTGGAATACCTCCAATTTTTTGGAGGAATGGTAATGCGTCTGGCACACGCTGTGCACTGAGCCCCTGCCACAGCAAGAGATATAGAATATGGTGGCTTACACGGATGAATTTACTCTAAATTGAATTCAATGTCTCATAGAGTAGAGGTAAGGTACCTGCCTACGTACCTAGAAGACCTACCTACCTACTTATAAGTTTTTAACTAACGTCAGCATTATAAAGTTAAGTAAAAAAACAAAAAAATTAAATTACGAAAAACAAATAACTTACTATGCAGTGAATATGCCAAGCGATTGTAGACCTTATCCCATTAAAGAACGCCAAACAATTTAGCTTATAAATGGCTGTTCCACGTCAGAACAATATGCTTCATGATAAATTCCTGTGGACCCCGCCTACACTTCATGTTTGAGGTTAGGGATGCGACTCTGTCGATATCGATAATGTAATTTCTACATTATAAGGA
Organism: Lithophane socia; assembly: GCA_947522985.1. Lineage (NCBI taxonomy): Eukaryota > Metazoa > Arthropoda > Insecta > Lepidoptera > Noctuidae > Lithophane > Lithophane socia. The sequence continues at coordinate 9,117,352 of OX383278.1, forward strand.
AGCTGAGCTGTTGCGTAGAAAATTCGTTGAGACGAGAACTGTCGCAGGCTAAAAATAGGCTGGGGTGCGTGGACAGGAAACCTCCCCGTGTGCCCGGGGGCTGGAGTTCCCTTACGGATACGTCCGTGGGGAAGGCTAGTTTCTGGGACGGTGCACCCTGGGGTGCGGGCAATGTTTCTCCAATGGGTGCTGTGTGTTAGACATACAGTACCTAGTGGAGAGGCATTGCCCGTATGCCAATATCCTGTCGGTGGGACGCTCTAATGTGTACTCGGAGGAGTACACGTTTAGTAGCGTCTTGAGCGGGCTCGGCGTGCACTAACCCTGCCGTCGGGCAGGCAGGAGGAAGTCCTTCCTTCTGCCACCGTTGGTCTCGTAGCCCCGAAGAGTGTCAAGGTCATGTCTCTGGCATTTGACGGGGGTCGAGGGTCTTGGCTTAACCGCCCGGGCCGTGAGGAAGAAATCCTCTATAAAAAATTACCCCAAACCTCCAAGCGGCGGCGCACCGTGAGGGAGGTTGATAGCTTGGCTGATGGGTAGCTATGGAATCAGTCGCTAGTGCGAACCACTATATTTTGAGCAAGTAAAACATGTTATGTACTCGTGGGAACTAATATGGAAAATTTAAACACCCAAAAGAAAGACAGACAGGGAGAGAGAAACGGAGAGGAAGGAGGTGATGCGCGGTCGGAGTCCGACGCGGTATCGAGTTCTAGCTCGTGCACGAGCCTGGAGCGCGAAGTGGTGGTTGTGGGGCCTTCCGGGAGAAAGTTCTTCCGGAAGCGCCCCAAGACGGGGTCATCCTCGGACGAGGGGACCACGAGCCGGAGGAAGATCCACTCCGGCCGCAGGGGCGGAACCCGCGTGAAGGGGGTGGGTAGAGGGCTCGCCACCAAGGAGAAGGAGGCCGGAGATGCGAGCCTAGATAGCCCAGCCGAGCCGGCTCAGCGAGCTGTGAGTCCCAGGGAGGTGACAGGGAGTGAGCTGGGCACCGCTGGTGGCCCCAATACGCAGGGCTCAGCTAGGTTCGCAGAGATCGTGGTCTCTGCCATAAACAATGTGGCCTTGAAGAGGTTGAAGACCTCTAAAGACAAGGCCATAGCAGAGGCCACGGCCTCCATAGTGGCGGCAGCGGAGGCCTCCCGCAGGGGGACCCCGTCGGACGGAGTGTCCGAGATGCGGGCGGAGGTCGCACGCCTGACGGCCGCGATGGAGCTTCTCCGAAAGGAGAACGCGGAGCTCCGCGCGGAACTGGCAAGGCTCCGAGGAGCCGGCCCTCGGACGGTTGTGCAGGGGGGGAAGCAGCAGGGGCAGAGTCAGCCCGTGCCTGCTGTTGCTGAGGACCGGGTTCTGAGCCTGGTGCGGCAGGAGATGGCCGAAATGCGGAGACGATTCTCCGCCCTAGAAGCCATCGTCCTGCGCCCCCCCTTGACGGCAAGCCAGTCGGCCCCCGGCCAGCGGAAGGAGGCGACGACATATGCCGCCGTCGCCGCCGAATCTGCCGTGGCCAATCCAGCCTCGCCGGGGCAGAATAAGGGCGGGGCGGCTAAAAAGGCCGGAGCCGCCAAAAAGGCGGCGAGGGCCCCGGCCCCGACCTCGGCTCCAGCCCCGGCCCCGGTGGCTAAACGACCGCCCCCACCTCCGACTGCACCCGCACCTTCCCTACCTCCCCAAGCCGATGCTGAATGGCAAGTGGCTGGGGAGAAGAGGAAGGCGGCTAGGAAGGCAAGGGCGGCCAAGAAGAAAAAGACGAGGCGGCAGCGACGCAAGGGGAGAAGCGTCGCGGATAGGCTCCACGCCCCGAAATCCGCAGCTGTAGTGATCACACTACAGCCAGAAGCGGCAAAGAAGGGCGTGTCCTATAAGGACGTGCTGGCAAGGGTGACAGAGGTGGTGGATCTCGAGGAGCTCGGTGCCGCCAGTGGCATCAGGCTGAGGATCGCTGCCACTGGGGCTCGGATGCTTGAGTTCCCCGGTCCGGCTGGTGGCTCGGCCGCTGAAAAGCTCAGGGTGTCCCTAAAGGCGGACGAGGCCCGGGTGTCCAGGCCCACTAAGTGCGCCGAAGTGCGCATCCAGGGCCTGGACGATTCTGTGACGCAGGCACAGGTAGTGGCCGCCGTGGTCAGGACTGGGGGGTGCTCTGCCGAGCAGGTTAAGGCTGGCACCATCGGCCCCGACCACAGGGGCATGCAAGCTGTTACGGTGAGCTGCCCCGTGGCCGCGGCCAAGAAAATAGCCGGGGAGGGCCAAAGGCTACTGGTGGGCTGGGTGTCCGCGCAGGTCAAACTGCTCGAACCCAGACCTCGGAGGTGCTTCCGCTGCCATGTGGGCGACCACGTGGGAGCTAAATGCACCTCCGAGGTTGACCGCAGCGATGCCTGCTACCGCTGCGGTCAGCCCGGTCACAAGGCCGGCACGTGCAAGGCCACGCCGCACTGCGTCGTATGTGCGGCGGCAGGCAAGCCGGCCGACCACCGGATCGGGAGTAAGGCCTGCACTCCACCGAAGCCTGGCAAACCCAGGGGCAGGGGCAAGCCCTCCGCCACCACCGCCACCACCGCCGTCACCGCCGCAGCCGCCGCCACCGCCACCGCCGCTGCCGCCTCCACCACCGTCGTCGTCGCCACCGCTGCCGCTGCGGCAGGGCCCTCGCATGGGTCTCGGGAGGGGGTTGAAATGGAGTGCCAATAATGGCCCCATTTCGCCTCCTCCAGGCGAACATCAACCACTGCGCCACCGCTCAGGATCTTTTGCTCCAGAGCATGGCGCAGTGGTCGATTAATATCGCCGTGGTCGCTGAGCCGTACTTTGTCCCGCCCAGGGATGACTGGGTGGAGGACCTGAGCGGCTCAGTGACCCTTATTTCGTCGGCCGCCGCCGGTACCCCGTCCCTCGAGGCTGTCAAGAGAGGACGGGGTTGCGTGGCAGCACGGTTCGGGGAGATTGTCGTGGTAGGGGTGTACTTCTCCCCGAACCGAACTCTCGCCGAGTTCCACAACTCCCTTGCGGAGTTGAAAGTCGTCGTCGTCGGGTTCCGTTCCCTCCCCGTGCTCGTCCTCGGGGACTTCAACGCCAAGAATGTGGCTTGGGGTTCCCGGTATACGGACACACGGGGCAGGATGGTGGAGGACTGGGCTCTGGAGACAGGCCTGGTCGTCCTAAACCGGGGTTCTGTCCCCACGTGTGTGCGGATGCGGGGTGAGTCGGTGGTGGACATCTCGTTCGCCAGCCCCGCTCTGTCACCGCGTGTCACTGACTGGCGCGTCATGGAGGGGGTGGAGACGTATTCCGACCACCGGTATATCCGGTTTGACGTCTCCGCCCAGTCCTCGAGCGCACCGGTCCGACAGGCCCCGAGTGGGCGCTGAAGCAGCTGGACCGGGAGCTCCTCCTGGAAGCCTCGATCGTGCAGGCCTGGGTGTCATCACCGGACAGGCCTGCCGACATCAACGACGAGGCGGAGTGGTTCCGGGAGGCCATGTCCAATATTTGTGACGTGGCAATGCCCCGGGCCCAGCCCGGACGTGCTTCGCGCCAGGTGAGCTGGTGGTCGCAGCAGCTGACGGCTTTGCGCCATGCGTGTGTTGCTGCGCGACACCAGTACAACAGGCACCGCAGGCTCCGTATCCGCCCTCCGGATACGGAAGCCATTGAGGCGGAGCTGTATGAGGGGTACAGAGCGGCGAAGACCGCCCTCCAGGCGGAGATCCTGCGGGCCAGGGCAGTGGACCGCGAGGAGATGCTGGAGACTCTGAACAGAGATCCGTGGGGACGCCCATACAAGATGGTGCGGGAGAAACTCCGCCCATGGGCTCCCCCGCTGACGCAGAGTCTCCGGCCTCAGCTTGTGGAGGACGTGGTGAGCGCTCTGTTCCCTTCGAGAGGGGAACATACCTCCCCGCTCATGGCTCCGCCTACTGCGGTGCTTGATGCGGACCACAACACCGACGAAGACGACGATGCTCCGGAGGTGACCGAGGTAGAAATGAGAGTGGCGGTGCGAAGGCTGAATGCCAAAAACACCGCCCCAGGACCTGACGGCCTACCTGGGAAGGCCTGGGTCCTGGCCATGGAGGCTCTCGGGCCTCGACTAAGGGGTCTCCTAAGCGCATGCATGGAGAGGGGCCAGTTTCCACTTCGTTGGAAGACGGGGAAACTGGTCCTCATAAAGAAGCCGGGGCGCCCTGCGGACTCTCCGTCCGCTTATCGGCCCATCGTGCTGCTCGACGAGGTGGGCAAGCTCTTTGAAAGAGTAATTGCAAACCGCCTCGTCGGGCGGCTGGTGCGGGTGGGGCCGGACTTGGCGGAGAGCCAGTTTGGTTTCCGCAGAGGGCGCTCTACGGTGGACGCCATCATGCGCGTACGGGCCCTCACGACGGGGGATGCTGTGGCCCGGGGTGGGGTCGTCTTGGCGGTGTCTCTCGACATCGCCAACGCCTTCAACACCCTGCCCTGGAGTTGCATAAGGGAGGCACTCCGGTACCACCGGATGCCGACCTACCTCTGTCGTGTGGTCGAGGCCTATCTGACGGACAGGGCCGTCATCTACCCCGGTCACCAGGGAGTGTGGAACCGGCGAGAGATGTTGTGCGGTGTTCCACAGGGATCGGTCCTGGGGCCGCATCTGTGGGACATCGGTTACGACTGGGTGCTGCGCGCCGACCTCCCCAGTGGCGTCAGTGTAGTTTGCTACGCTGACGACACGCTGGTCCTGGCACAGGGGAGGTCGCACCAGGCGGCGGCCGAACTAGCGACACGCGGGGTTGCGACAATCGTCGATAGAATCCGGCAGCTGGGACTCGAGGTGGCCTTGCACAAGTCCGAGGTCATGTGTTTTCATGGCCCTCGGAACGCGCTACCGTCGGGTTCCCAAATTACGGTAGGAGGGGTTCACATCGGCGTCGAGTCGACGATGAAGTACCTAGGACTCGTCCTCGACAGCCGGTGGAACTTCGTTGAGCATTTCCGACGTTTGGCTCCCAGGCTGGACCGGGCTGGAGCTGCCTTGGGGCGTCTCCTGCCCAATCTGGGGGGTCCAAACGCCTCCTGCCGGAGGCTCTACGCGGGGGTCGTGCGGTCCATGGCCCTTTACGGGGCACCGGTGTGGGCGCGTTCCCTTAGGCTGCGGCCAGCCCGCCGGCTGAACGCGTCCCAAAGGGTCATGGCCATTCGGCTGGCCCGGGGATACCGCACGGTCTCCCGCGAGGCGGCGAGCCTCCTGGCCGGATTACCGCCATGGGATCTGGAGGCGAAGGTCCTCGCGCACATATGGGAGTGGCGCGAGGAGATGAAGCGCCGGGGCGTAACTCCGCTGCCGCGAGAAATCGCGGCTCAGCGGACAGAGCTCCGGCAGGATCTCATGGCGGCATGGAGAGTGCGATTGTCGCAACCCAGTGCTGGGCACGCCACAATTGCGGCGATAAGTCCCCTCTTTGAGGAGTGGCTAGAGAGGCGCCACGGCGTCCTCACCTTCCGCCTGACGCAGGTCCTCACCGGACACGGTTGCTTCGGGAGGTTCCTGTTTCGTATAAGGCGGGAGGAAACGCCCGGGTGTCACCACTGTGTGGATCGCCCGGAGGACACGGTGGAGCATACGGTGGAGGTCTGCCCCGCTTGGGCGGAGCCCCGCCGTGTCCTCTTGGAGGCGATTGGCGGCGGTGACCTCTCGCGTCCGGCTCTGGTCCAGGCCATGGTACGGAGCGAGAGGGCATGGGAAGCAGTCACCTCCTTCTGCGAAGCAGTAATGCTCGCGAAGGAGGAGGCGGAACGCGTGAGGGAGAGGCAAAGTTTGCGCCCTCACGCCCCTAACCGCCGCCGCCGCTGGAGACGCCCTGGGCGTCGGGAATCCCAGGCGGATTCCCGGCCACCATAGGCGCGGGCTTGCGGACGGCGAGCAATGGGTAGCACGCCGTCCGATCAGGACCAGGCCCGGGTCGATGGCGCGTCATGTTCCACGCGCGCCTCAAAGAGATGTCAGCACAATTGGCGGGGTCCGCTAGGACCGATGCCTGCCAGGGTTGCGGGTTAGTCCGAAAGGGATACCGGGACCTTGGCAACAGGCAACTGAAGGAACACGGGTGGGTTTTAGTCAGTAGAAGTCTGACACGCCCTTCCGCTCCACCCAGAGCGGGAGAGGTCATTGGATGATTTCCCACCCAAAAAAAAAAAAAAAAAAAAAAAAAAAAGGCTAAAAATAGGCTCTACCTGACACATACCTGTATGGTAGTCACTATACAAAGCTCGATGTGTCATTTGACAAAATGACTCATACTCAAAGCATTTATTTCAATGAAAATATTTACAGGCACTTTTGAACTATCAAGGAGTCGGTCAGTTAGTCAGAAAGTTGAAGCTAGTTGCCATTCCAAAACGTAGATCTCTATGGAGAAGAACGGGTAAGAAACCTAGGACACTCTTTTGAATCAAACTATTAAAAATCACACATCAAGCTGTCTGTGGCTGAGATGTCAGCACAATTGACGGGGTCCGCTAGGGCCGATGTCTGCCAGGGTTGCGGGAAGTCCGAAAGGGATACCGGGGCCCTTGGCGACAGGCAACTGAAGGAACACGGGTGAGTTTTCACGGGTCAGTAAAAATTACGTTAAGTTAGAAGTCATTTATGAAGATATCCCACACTCAAAAAAAAGCTGTCTATGGCTGTTAATTTCTTTCGTTTTAGAAGAAAGTATGTGGTATCCAATTTTAATATAAGTAGAAAGTTACTAAAATATTCTGGCAATAGCAGTCAATTTAATGAAACCTAGAGAATCACCCATTCAAAGAACATCCAACAATATGCGACTATGAAGACCCATTGCCTTGTAAACATTCAAACACATTTTACAGCGTATCATAATATTTTTTTCCCCTCAATTTGCTACTTTATCGACATAACCACAGTCACAACCCTGATCTGTCAGACACGCGGCACATTTAATTAAATTCCTCCTCGCGACACTTGCCAACATATGTTGCCAATTTGGCCCTACCCTTATCACCCCAACAAATAAAAACCAACCGTATCTTGTTACTATTACGTTTCAAAGTCCCTTGCGCTGTTATAGTTACATTACAGCAAGAATGACTGGCTTTTATGCAAATGGAAATTGGGCTTTGTTACAGCCAAATAAGATTGGAATTGTTTTAAACGTATGAAATGGTAAGGAATTTCGATATTTGTTCTGCTAACAAGTGCCTTTTCATTATTATCTAGTCTGTGTAAATTTTATCATGGTTTTGTTATAAACTTTTATGTATTTTTATTAACGGGAAATGTTTATACATAATTTATAAGTTAACAATCATAAAATAATAATTTTTATATTTTTAAATGTTTCTATAATTACTTTTTTTTTACTAAAATTTAAAAATATAATTTATAATTATGCAAATAATAATCTGGTTATAGGAGGTTCCTCTCCATGGAGCCCTGACCGCCGGTAGCTTGGACCTTGTTCCCGATACCGGTGGGCTACTATTTTTTATATTTTTAAATGTTTTATATATTTTTTTTATTCTAATATTTAAAAATATAATTTATATGTGTTAAAAGTGAAATAAAGATAATAATCTGGTTATAAATGGTTGATATTAAATTCAGTTTTCGTTTGGTGTAAGGGCAGAAAATTGTGGTAAGGCATTTATTTCTTTTATATCTGTAATCCGGAGCGTATCCTCAGGAAGTCTATAAAAATTACCGATTTAAAACTCTTATCAAATTGTTATAAAAATAATAATCGTTGCACCGCACATTTCAGAATTACACTGCTATAACATTGAGCTGTAACCCTGCCATTAAACACAGACTTTACTGTGCGTCTGCAAGTAATTGCTCAGCTTTTATTATATAACTGCTATGAACATTACTGACGATTTTTATTAAGGAGTTGAAGAAATACGTTGTTCTAAAGATAACACGGAATATTTCCTTTGTCCATGATTTCATTTTCCTACCAAATAGTCAACGGACGAATATTATCTCAAAATTAATTGATAAAATGTCAAGAGGGCGTAAACTATCGTCATTGCTTGCATGATTTATCATAATTATTTAGTATAATTGTTTATTTTTCTCTTTATTTCATTGTTTATACATATAAATTATATTTTTAAATATTAGAATAAAAAAATGTATAAAACATTTAAAAATATAAAAAAAAAATTCACACTTTCGCGGGATATACAGTCTCATGACCGATGACCGTGGGTGATGCATTCGGTATGCAGTCAGCAGCGTACGGACCCTCCTATCCAGGGCGTCAAGTTCGGTCTGAGTCCATTTGAGTATGCCGAAAGAGTACATCAGAACCGGCATGACCCAACCGTTAAAAGCGCGCACCTTGTTTCCGCCTGAAAGAAGACTATTAAATACTTTCTTCAGGCGGCCAAAGAAGCGCTCCTTCAACGATTGCTTCATGTCAGTAACATTGATGCCTAACGCTTCCGACATACCCAAATACTTATAGGTTTCGGATGCGGAGAGGGCTCTTAGGTATATGGAATCCGAGAGTTGGGTTATTTTATTATTAACTTGTATTAAACGCTGCACTATTTAATGTGACAACCTCATGATAACTGTGTATAAATGTTTATAAAAACCGTCACTCCAGACTCCAGAGGGAGAAGACATCAAGTGGCAATCGCTTTTAAAGATGTATAGCGTCTGGTATTTCTACAACAACGTACATCCAACACGTGAACCAATCTAGTTTCCTGCTGGAAGGAATCTAGAAGCTAAATATATAGCACTCACCTCATACTTGAAGTGCACGGTGGAGCACTGCAGCAGAGTGCCCATCAGCTTGTGAGGGTTCCACGTCACCGAGTCGGCCCTGGGGACAAAACAATTTGATTGAAGCTCATTTATAAAATAAAATAGTTATTTGTTATGCATGGCTGCAAAGTTCTTTCTTGGCGCGAGTACTTGTATTGAAACCTGAGCAAGCGAAGGATTCTAGGATTGAACCATGAGCGAAACGAATGATTCAAATATAGAATCCTGAGCGATGCGAAGGTTTCAAAGGTACGAGACGCAGAATAACTTTGCTGCCGAGCGAAATACACAACTTTTCACCTCATTACAGCGAGGAATATGGTGTCTCCATGCATTGAACAAATATTGTAGGTACGCTTTTAGGCACTTTTTGCGCAATTTTCCGGAAGAAAGCTCAATTCGGCATTATGTACCGCTTGTAAAACGGCTTCAGAAGGCACGGAGAGGTATGTAATGGATACATTACATACCGAGATCCCTGCAAAATTTCAAACCTGTTGGATCGCCGACGAACTTACTCAGCGGTTTTAAAGTCCGCGTACTTAGCATGACACACGGGCGAGTAAGCTCGCCGAGCCATAAGTACGCGGACTTGTTCGCACGTCTATCACCCTTTTACGATAGTCGAATTTTAGTTAGTAGTACAAACGACCCACGTTTCTACCCACAGAACCACCGCTAATCTGCCCTCTAATTCAATCCCACAATTATTATGGAAATTAAATCTTAAATTCAATGTTGATTTTTGACAAACTCAAGGTCATTAGTCAGATAGCCCGGGGGTGACATCGGGCAATTTGCATAATGCCCTAATCAATTGTGAATCAACGCTCCCCATGTTACCCCTTCTGTTTGCTTGTGGAGAATTGATTCGCACTTGTGTGGGGAGAGTAGGGGAGATAGGGGCATTGTGTGATGAGCTAGAAAACTGCTGTAGATTATGATTTTGAGATTAATTTTTTGGAGTCATCTTGTTAAGTTGGAAGGATTGCGAGTCGTATAGCTCGTTCCGACATGAAAAGCGAAGAATAAATCAAACGTTAGATAATAATGTAGCTGGGCGTTTTGATGGACTATCTTATGTAATTTTGACATTCGAAAAGTGCTGATTTTCAGCCTAGTTTGAATAAATTACTTTTGATTTTTTGATGAGCGTTTGTTAAAAAAAAATGCAAAATAAAGAAAGCCAATATTAGCACCGTTTATTAAGACAAAACTAACTTGTGCAACAGGAATCAGCCTATAATTTTCCCACTACTTGCCATGCAGCCATATTGCATATTTCCATACAGTAATATTGCCAAATTAATCAAAACAGCGAAATATTTGACTGACACCTATTTGCGAAGTTGCCAACTTTCAGAATGCGCGCTCTTAAATCCTTCATTTTTTACGTAAAACAAAACATAGTTCATATTTTAAGTTTACGTAACCGTGCGTTTGCACTGGCGAAACATGTGCGACAAAACATGTTGAAATCTCTATCTTCTGTCAATGTTCCATACAATTTTTGACAGGAACTAGAGATTTAAACATTACAACAAAACATGAAGAAACATGAATGTGAAGGAAATAGCATGTTGGCATGGATGGTGTTGACCATCCATGCCAACATGCTATTTCCTTCACACGCCGACACAACTAATGCACAACAGATATAACTTAAAATTCATGAGCTCACACTAAGCACAAAGTTAAACAGTGAGTATCATATTGACACAGTGCCGCAGTGGCGCCCTCTGCCGGCGCTTTAGATAATCCTCTGTTTTTACAGCTTTGAGGGTCGCAGGCGGCCGGCTTTACACCGAAATGTAACGATGAACGATACGCGAGCTTTGGAAAATATTTTTTTGAGAGAGTGTGCGCCCGAGACATACATAATTTATGTAGGTACGACGTTTTGTTATACAGGGTGTTAGGGTAGACACCGTTATCCTTGAAACCAGTGGTTTGGTGTCATTTATAAAACGTAAAATCAATGGATAATTACGATTTTTTTTTTTTTACTTACTTTTTACCACTACAGTATTTCACCCTTTCACCTATGCGCTAGGGCAACGAACTTGCGTCTCAACACGGGTGGGGGAGTAGGATGTGGCCTGACCGGCCGTGAGCGTGACCCCTCTCTCAGTCAGTCAGTTGATTCGCTAGCGAGCACGGTGTCGCATATAAACTTTTTTAAATCTTTTAATGAAAATAACGTTTTTTTTTGTTGTTACTCAGTCATTTATTTTTATATTTAAGTCAACTCATGGTTTGAATGACAAGAGTGTTTTCCCTTACGACCTGTATAGATCGACTATAGATCGTGTATCATTCTTAACCATCAATCGAGGTGTGGAAATATTTATAGCAAAGGAGTGAGGAGACCTGTGTCCTAGCAGCGGTCTGATTATGCAACAATTCATTGCAAAAAACAACTCTCGATCAAGATACCTTCCTCCTCATCGCTTGCTCATACTCTGTCAAAAAAACGATCTACGACGTAGTACAACGTATCAAACCGTTCGAAATCTGTAGAATATTAATCCATTATATACAGTAACGGTGTAACAGAGCCCAGACTTTAAACACTTCTCGTGATAAATGAGCTGCGCGCAAGTGCAGACGTGTGTACGGAGACTTTTTTGTTTTTTGTTACTCAGACATACTGTAGAGGGGGGACTTTTAATTAATCTTAAAATAGGTTTAATAGCTCCGCTTCTATAGAGAGGGAGGAGAGAGGGGTTTGTTCTTTTTTTTGTAAAAGACTTTTTTACTTTTTTGGAAGTATGGTACGGTGCTAATTGTTTTCTTTTTTATAAATACAATAGACGTAGATATACATATTTAGTGAACTATTCCGCTAACTGATCCTCTAGAGTCATAAAAAACCCTGTAAGAAATCGACACGTGATTCACCTCTCAACGAGGCGTCCTCAGGTTGACGATTGACCAGTCGCAAACCAGAGCGCTAGATGCAGAGTGCACACTCCGCATCCAGCGCTAGGCGTGTTAAAACGTCGTGATCTGGATTGCGACTGGTCAATCGTCATCCTGTAAAAAATCGATACGTGTTTCACCTCTCAACGAGGCATCCTCAGGATGACGATTGACCAGTCGCAAACCAGAGCGCTAGATGCAGAGTACAGGGTTTTTTTATGACTCATGAGGAATAGATAGCGGAATAGTTTACTAAATATATCTAATAAAGATACTTTGACGATAACTTCTTCATTTTAAACCAAATGAAGACGATATCGTCTTCATTTATTCTCTCAATCCTTAGAAGGTCAACTTTACACAATAAACGTTTTGAATTTGACTTTATACATTTTTAAATCAGGTTTTTTTTACTGCAACTGGTTTTTCGTATATACCTACATACGTTTCCTCATTGGAAATTCCACGTATTTCATAATAAAAAGATGTTATTTAAGGGCGCACCCAATCACAAATTGCTTAGCATAATCCTCTGTTATGCCGAAAATACTGCAGCATTCATTTTGAAATAAATATATGTTAAAGTTGAGGATTGATGCTAGGTCTTATGTGAGGCGAAAACACGATTACATAAAATTTTCTCTATAGAAAAAAAATCCAAAGTTACCTCTGCACAGAATTATAAACCGCTGGTATTAAAAAAATATCATGAAACTTTGCATGATAACTAAACTAACTATAAAGCAGGTCTTATGTGTGTAATTTGTTTTTAATTACCATTATTTTCAACGTAAAAAGCAATAACCTAAAATTTTCGACGCTTTAGAGCCGCTCGCGCCCCACTCCGTCTCGTTCTCACTCAGGTCGCGAGTAGTATGGTGCGAGCGGGATAAAATCTGAGGTAGGGTGCGCCCTTAGTGATGAACAAACACAGCGCTCTCCTCTCAGTCAGCTAACCGATCAAAACGATCAGCTGTAACATTTTACCCCGGATTGAGAGCGCTTGAGATTGACATGTGAACTCACGGGCTGCTACGCTGCTACGAGCGTAGCCGCGTAGCGCTACGAGCTACGAGCTAGTACGCGTAATCCTTGACGTGTAGTGTAGGGCTGGCAAGGGGGACTTTTTTTGTGATGTATATCTATTAATTTATGAACCATTTTATAGCTTCTTTTAGTACTAAAATATGATCATATAATAAACGGTTGCATGAATTTTTTTGCCCAGTGTGGTGTGTGGAGATAGGAGAGAGATATTGCGATAAACACCAGAATTGGTAGCAAGATTAGCGACTGAGGCATGTTGCTAGATCTCTGCAACTATTAATGTCCATTTTTTTATAGTTAAAGTAAGGGTTGGAAGACTTCCACGACTTTGAAGTAGTTTCTTATAAATGAAATTCAAATCAATCTGCCTAGCCTTTTCCCAACTATGTTAGGGTCGGCTTCCAGTCTAACCGGATGGAGCTGAATACCAGTATTTTACATGGAGCAACTGCCAGTATTTTACATGGAGCGACTGCCTATCTGACCACAACCCAGCTACTGGGTAATACGGTACCCCTTGGTTAAGACTGGTTGTCAGACTTTCGGGCTTCTGACGACCCGTAACGACTGTTAAAAACAGTTGAGACCAGTTGAGACCAACAGCTTAACGTGCTTTCCGAGACACAGAGGAGTCTCGGTATGTAAAGATGGTCACCCATCCACGGGCCAACCCCGGCAAGCGTAGCGTAACCTGCTTGCTTTTTCTTATAAATGAAATTATTCCTACGAGCGTAGTACTTCAAGCGTAGTCTCCTTTATACTAAATATAAAAACCTAACAAAATTCCTTCACACAAAAACTCATTCCTGCCACCCCTACCTCACTTGTCACACGCTCCGCCGCCTACATCTGCTGCATTTAGCAAGATTTCCCCCCACCACCCGCACCGCGCCCTCCGCTCCCCTGCGGGGTACCTCGCGCGCGGCTTACTCCGGCAGCATTTAGCGTCGAACACCCATGATTGATGGACGCTAATAGCGCTCCGGATTAATAAGGGATAATAAGGAGCAGTGCTACTTGTTTTGGGATTCTATAGAGTGGGGTATATAAGAGTATCAATTAGGTGTTTGAGAGTAAGGGTGTGATTAGGGCTTTTAAAGGAAACTAGCTGCGTCCCGCGGTTTCACCCGCGTAAGTCTCGATCCCGTGGGAATATCGGGATAAAAATTATCCTATCTATTCAGCCGTTTTAGCGTGAAAGTGTACCTAACAAAAAAATAAACAAACAAACTCACTTTCGCATTTATAATATTGGTAAGGATAGTTCGTGTAAGTATTCTATTTCCTTAATGAAAATGGTTCCTAAATCTGATCTCTAAAGTATTTTAAACCACAATTCTTGCAACGGAGCGTATCTGCCAGTGTTTCCACTTTTAGGGATTTCTCCTTTTTTTACGGTAAACTCGTAATTAATGTAATACGTCTAATTTTTAATAATTACGTATTTTTCCCCACTTTGCGTATGTAGACGATATCTTAGTTGGCTCCTTCACTGTTATTTACATAGCAGGTATACCACTTATACGAATTTGTGTGGGGTAGATACCACAACTAAAAAGGGAAAAATAAAAACTTTTTACAAAAAAAAAACAACCGTTTTCAAAAAAAAAATCACTAAAAAAGTGAAAAATAACTTTAATTTCGGAAGTCGGTGTCTTTGCTTTTCAATTTTCGTTTTATGCCACCGACTTCCGAAATTAAAGTTATTTTTCACTTTTTTAGTGTTTTTTTTTTTGAAAACGGTTGTTTTTTTTAAGTTTGGTTAAGTTTTAGTTAACCATGTTATTATTGTGCTATTACCGTGGCTAAAGACGACATTGGAACTAAGTCGCCCAGGTTCGCACAGTCTAATTTTCGTGCACTGAATTATCAACTGTCGGTGTTGAGCCGAGCATTGAGAATCGAACAGACAAGATCCCAGCGCGTCAAAAACACCCTGTTGGATTTTCAACTCTGGGCGCTAGGCAGTGCGTTGAAAATCCAGTGCGCGATAAATAAATCGCCCGTGAGTATCGCTCTTTCATATAATTCGTTAATATCAAGTATTTAACTTCAAGGCTTTACAACAACAAAAACATAGACTCTAATTCTGAGTTAAACAATACGTTTCATCTCACTTTAGGACCTCGCATCAATCAGCACTGCTATTCTGTAACCATCTCACCGTGAAAACTTAGGTGAAGTGAGCTTGAAGTGAACTGTCACTGCCTTAGCAATGCAGGTAACTAGCATTACGAAAACCCCCTTTAGTGCTACCACGTAAATGTGCTGTCAACGTCAAATATTTACAACTTATGCGCGGTGGACTAGCTATACTATCCAGTATAAACTGACCTCCCATTGTACGGAAATCCTGTACAATGCGACATCAGAATAAACTGGAAATGTATAGCTTGATGTGTAGCCGTGTGTTCAATTATCTTACCTCTCAACACCAGTCAGACGAGGATGACGGTACTTCTTAGAGAACAGCAGACCACCGCCCCAAGCAGCCTGTGACAAAAATGAGACATTATTGTAACACGTAGGACCGTAGGTAATACGGACAAGAAATATGATAACTAGAAAAGTCTGTATATTGACTGATTGTTTGAAAAAGTGTGAGATTCCAAAATCAGTGTCTAATACCGGCCCGAAACAGCAACACACATTTGAACACTTATTTGAACACTTGCTTAAACACGTGACGCACGGGTGTTTGTGTATTTGATCAAAGATGATCTCACATTTACTACCGACCTCACAAGTGTTCAAACAAGTGTTCAAATAAGTGTTCAAATATATGACTGTGTCTGGCGCCGGATCTACACGAATTCCTGTAAATATCCAACATAATTAATGTGGAAACGATCTGAGATCTCTAGTAATGATTGATGTTAAAATCAGGAGAAAAATTCATAGTAACACTACAATATTCAATACAACCAATGTTCTCTTGTTATATTTATCTATCAAGAATGTAGTATCTTTAACTTCAATATACTCACATCAACATGCATCCACATGTCGTACTTCTGGCAGATGTCCGCGATCTCCTCGAGCGGGTCGAACGCGCCCAGCACCGTGGTGCCGGAGGTGGCGTTCACGAAGAATGGCACCTGATAGAGTAAAAGAAGGACGCATAATTATGTATGATACCTACATAATCAGACAAAAACAGCTTTGTAAATATACTTAGTTGTAAGCTTCACAATCAGAATAAAAATCTGGAGTCAGATTAATGGCTTGTAGTATATTTATAATAGTCTCAATATTTTTGCTTGTAAGTAGTTTATATGTGATTCAAGTAATGCAAGAATTCAAAATTACATTTGTTTATTGATCTGCACCAAATTAGAATAGCATCACTTTGTCAAGGTGCACAGATACTTATTATATCATAGCCCTGCATGAATGAAGACAGACATGACTTACTGTCTACTGATGGTAGGCGTACTCTTAACCTGGGCGACCGAGCTCTGCTCAGGTGAAAATTGAGAAAATGTTTTTTTCCGGATATAAGACTTATTAGTGACGCTGTAGCGAGATCTTCATACTCACATTGCCTCTATCCTTGTGGTACTTGACGAGTCGCTCCAGCTCGGCGGGCAGCATGCGCCCGCGCTCGTCTGACGGCACACATATGCAGTAGTCGGTACCGAGTCCGCACACTGACGCACAGGACTTCACAGAGTAGTGGCACTAAAGTGAAATAAATAGGAGTTAAAACACGGTCTCTGTCCATTCTGGAAGCGATGGTCACAGTTGGTAGTTAAAAACTGTATGGACAGGGGGCCTAAAATCGCCACATTAGCAAATCCTCTAAAAGCAATTCATTTCCTGAATTCCCAGCTGATTCATAATTTGCGGACCATTTTACGAATCTCCATAGAAAACTGTCAAACAGATGAATTATTAATTAATATACGTAATATGAATTGCACGCAGATCGTCAGTTTGTGACATTTTACGATGATTCATAATATTTTCCATGATTCTGCCAAAGTGGACGTTTTGAGCTCCCAGGTCAGTCGCAAAAAAGCAAGACAGTTTAATTTTTTGTGTTTATATCATTCCAGGAATCTGAGGTTGTAACTACGTAAGGATATTACTATTGTAACACAACATCACATCACACCTGTAATCCCCGAAGGGTTAAGCAGAGGGGTACCTATAGTACACTTACATTTAGCCAGTTATGTTTAAGTCCCATGTAATAGGGTGCGAGCCTATTGCCATCAACCGGCCACTAAACCAGACCCCGTGCTGCTACTCGACACCTCTGCCGGATCACCTCGTTCCGGATTCTATCCTTCAAAGAGATTCCAAGCATAGCTCGTTCCATAGCTCGGTGAGTGACCTTGAATTTATGGACCAGCCGTACCGTGATTGACCAAACGGCTCCGTATCATAACAGGCAGGAGGCACTGATTGAAGACTTTAGTCTTTAGGCTCTGCAAAATACTCGACGAAGCTTCCTAAATGCTGGCCAGCCAAACTGAATTCTTCTGTTAGCCTCAACAAAGTTGTTCTTACCAAACTGCAGAGTTTGACGAGATAAACGTATTCTAGAACAGTCTCGAGAGCACCGCTATTGATAGCAATCGGTCACGGCCTGCGTGTTCGTTGAACATAACCTGGGTTTTGTCTACGTCCTTCACAGTTACTCGACTTCTGATTTTGTATCATTGAAAAACAGCAAGAGTGTATGCTGACCTGTAGGATCAAAAAACAATAAACCGACCTGATCAGAAGTGAACATGACGAGATGTCCCGGGATGCTGGAGAGCCCCTTCTCCTTGTACTGCGGGAACTTGTGGTGGCGAGCAGCCAGGAACGCGTACAGGTTGGAGATGGAACCACCTGGTGGGGAAATACGAGATGATGTAACCAATATTTTGTAACAATTTTTTTTTTTTTAATTTTAAAGTGTGTCCGTTGAGTTTCTTGCCCGTTCTTCTCCATACGCTACGTTCGTCTACTACGCTTTGAAATAGGCAACAAGCTTCATATTTCTGAGTGATTTTTTAAGAGTACTTGTGAAAATAATGCCACACATTATGAATACGGTGCGGTGTTTACATCATTCATGACTTATACGGACTTGCACCCGGTTATAAACTTTTCTTTTTTCTTTGCCTTTAGAACTGGAAATCTTGTTTATGCGTTTATGAGTGACAAATCATTTTATTAAACTCCCAAAACTGCAACAAGCTATTGAAGAAATTGTAGTTTTTTACCTCCTCACGACCCAACAACTTAGCTTTCTTAGCTCCAACGCTTTAGTTCTCTGTAAAGCCACACTTGTAAGACTTTGTGTCTTCGAATAATCTTTATTTAGGACAAATCGTCATGCCGGATATACGCTGTGTGAAAAAACCGTGTTATCCAGATGCTGCAAACAACACCTGGGTATTACGGTAAAAATCCTCACCGGGCGCCAGAATGGAGTCGCCAGTCCTCCAGCCGATCATGCTCCTCATCTTCTCCAGCACCACGTTCTCCATGAGGATGAATACGGGCGCGATCTCGTACGTGAACA
Organism: Lithophane socia; assembly: GCA_947522985.1. Lineage (NCBI taxonomy): Eukaryota > Metazoa > Arthropoda > Insecta > Lepidoptera > Noctuidae > Lithophane > Lithophane socia. Next base: position 9,135,615 of record OX383278.1, read on the forward strand.
TGTTGGTGTTGGCGGCAGCAGTCAGCCACTCGCCGGCCAGCGAGATGATGTCCAGGCCGCATGAGAGCTGGTTGAAGAAGTGGGGGTGACCTGTGGGGGAAGGGACATATTAAAATACAAGTACATACTCCTGGTAGAGAAAAGGAAGTGTTTACCGCACACAAAACTTTCAGTAAAACTGTAGAACATAATTTAATGCACAAAAATGTAATAAATGTAAAATGTAATTGAAAATGCGCGAGTAATATTGTTTAGGTAATACCCTTTTGATTGTTTCATCTTTTTTGCAATATAAGTAAGGAAAGACTAATAATTTGGATACCCATTTCAAAATACAAAAACAAAATACCCATACCACGCAAGAAATCTACCTAGCCTGTTCCCACTATGTTGGGGTCGGCTTCCAGTCTAACTGGATGCAGCTGAATACCAGTATTTTACATACACGGAGCGACTGCCTATCTGACCTTCACAACCCAGTATCTGGGTCAACTTTCGGGCGGCTTAACGTGCTTTCCTAGGCACGGAGGGTTCTTGGCATATAAAAATGGTCACCCATTAACGAACCGACCTCGGCAGGCGTAGCTTTACCCGCTCGATCGACCCGTGCGGCTGTTATTACTTAGCCACGACCCCTAAATACTCATACAATGCATAGAAAATAATAATAAACATCTTTCGATACTAATACATCAATGATCAAATACTCAATCTATCACAAAGAAAAACAAGCCATTTGTCCGGTCCGGTGGCGATCCGATTCGGAAGTAATAGCACACGCGGTTACACCGCGCGATGACATCCGGTTTGTTGCCGGAAATAGTCTAGTCTTTGTGGTGGACGATATCGATAGTTTTCAGGATATTATTTTTTTGTGATAATATTTACCTACTTACACTATTTTTATTATCTTATTTTTGTCGCAACACAACATTAGAATCAGCAATGTAGCATTAAAAGACTAGGTATTTCATGAAATCATGACATTTGGCACTTATATGAACTGTATTACTGATTCTAATGATTATAATTCTGTAAAGGCTCTTACATACTGGCGTGATTCGTTGCGCGACGCGACGCCGCCGCATTTTTCGCCGTGAAGTTTTCTCAGAAATTGTTTTGTTTAAATTCGCGTCGCGCGACCTATCGCGCCAGTATGTAAAAACCTTAAAGCCATATTTGTTACGGTCGTGAATCAACAAGCAACCTGACACTGAACTGCAAATTGCAAAAAACAAAGAAAATTTGAATTTGGCGGGCTACCTTAGCCCACCATAAGGACGAACAGTAAAAAAACTTCATGGGAAAATCTGAATTGTGTGTGGTCACACACGCAGTGAACACGCGTGACGATCAATCCCATGACATTTCAGTTTGTTCCTTTGTTTAACTAGCAACTAGTTTCAACTTTCTGACTAACTGACCGGCTTTGACTATTCAAGAGTGCTTGTAAATGGTTATGCTTTGAGTGTGAACGCGCTAATGACTGGACCTACCAGTCTAATTTGTTTTTTTTTGCATTTGGTAGCCCAATTCTTGAGAAAGGATATGATGAGTAACATCATGCTACGAACCTTAGGAATCGAGCAAAAAGTAAGAAAGAACGCTAAGCGAAAACGAAGTAACAGCGCGGGCGGGCGATGCGATGCGACGCGGTCTGCGGCCGAGGGTTTTATAAAAATGTGGATATTATTTTAGTATATTGTGTATCTTATGATTACCACACGAATGAAGTCGCAGGCAGAAGCTAGTTCTACATAAACTGCGAAGGCAAGATGTACTTAGTAAACTTGCTGGCGAAATACAAGTGTGCTAAATACGTATATACAGGGTGTAAAAAGACCCATCACATAGCCATCAACTACGCATTCTGTACATCAAATTAAGTAATATTGCACAAAAATAATTGCTGGGAAACGACTTTTATTTTTGGTGAGAAAAATCGCTGTTTACGATAGTGCGCAACGTAACGCACGCAAAACATTGTGTTATGGGTGCATGCAACAGTTCAGGGTTCGTGGGGGTATTTTAAGTTAACACACATTATTTTCTTTCTTTAAAAAGCGCCTGAAAAAGTTGTAACTTTGACTTTCAATATCTCCGTAACCAGAAGGTTCCCAGGCATAGTCCAGAACAAAAAAAATGATCACAACGACGGGAATAACAAGGGACTTTCGGCTTGGTTAAGTGTCTTTTTACACCCGTTATAAGAGTATCAGAAAGTACCAGTAAACTAACTATTAACATTCCCATTACATACCTACATAAATCACAATACCTATACAAAACCACTAGTAATGTAATCTACCCCATAAAAAGCGAGATACATGTCTATGACAGCTTCTATAGGCCACAAATAATAAAGATAAGACCTCTTTGGTCCCCTCAAAAACTGTTTATCAGAAACACATATTTTTTGTGACATCTCTGAGGCGGGTACCACAGATAAAAAATATAAATGAGGAATGACAATAGCGACCTCTAGGGACTCAAGAGGGATGTGATGATAGACTAGAGGGCTTTTTATCACGAAATAGATAGATTAAGAAAGGTCGTTGGCAAAAATATGTGCTATAATATGAGAATTATCTGTATCGTAAATAACTGATTGAAAATAATAATAATAATAGGTTTTGGTTGGAAAATTTACTGCAATCAATGAAATAATTGCAATTTTATTTATTTTAATATTTTAAAATGGTTGGAAAATAAATTGCAGTTTTTTTTTATATATTTTAAAATAGAAGCTATTATCAGTTTATGATTTTTCAGTAACACTCGATAAGTTGGTCTGGCAAATAGTTCTCCGCGCGTCTGTGAGCACATTAAACAATCGATAACCAGCTGATTTGCCTGGGTTTATTTCAGCCATGAACTTGGCTGAAATAAATCAAATTTACTCGACAAATACATAACCTCCTACTCTTTTTAAGTCGGTAAAAATTCAATAAATTAAATTTTGTATGAAATTCATACAAAGTTATAGTAGTCTTAAACTTACTTCTGTGACACGTGGCATCTATGGAACATATTGAAATGATAAGCTGTCACTGTGTTTTTATCTGTGATACTTTATTGATTTGTGGTGAGGAAAGGGGGGAAGTTTAATTAGATTTTTTGTGATAAAAGCGATGTTTTAGAAAAATATCGGGTTTCAGTTCTGTTTTTATTAAAACTAATATAAGATTTATAATAAAGTTAGCTGTCTCGTTGACATAGTTTTAACAACCGCTTTTGCTGAGCATGAGGTCCTGGGTTCAATTCCCAGGTCGGGCAAAATGTTATTGGGTTTTTTTTATCTGGAATTTCTCAGTAGGCCGGAGTATGTATTTATGCCCGGTTGCTGGCAATAGGCCCGCTCCCTATTACATGGGACTTAAACATAACTGGCGAAATGTGGGTGTACCTACTATAGGTACACCTCTGCCCACCCCTTTGGGGAATTAAGTCATGGTGGGACGCGAAGGTAGGTACTTTTATTTCGATCGACAATTAGAACAAATCAATCAATTGGCCTGCCTTTTCCCAACTATGTTGGGGTCGGCTTCCAGTCTAACCGGATGCACCTGAATACCAGTATTTCAAATGGAGCGACTGCCCATCTGGCCTCCACAACTCAGTAACTGGGTTTTACGTTACCCCTTGGTAAGACTGGTTGTCAGACTTGCGGGCTTCTGACGACCCGTAACGATTGTCAAAGATCCACAAATGACAGCCGGGACCAACGGCTTAACGTGTTTTCCGAGGCACGGAAGAGCCTCGTTATGTAAAGATGGTCACCCATCCACCGACCAAACGCGGCAAGCGTAGCTTAACCTGATGGATCGACGTGCGGCTGTTATTACTTAGCCACGAGCTTAGATCAAATGAAAAAGTTAATTAAGATTGTTTTTTTTTAAAAAGCTAATTTCATTCAAACTATGGAAAACAAAGGAATAATTAACGACTTAATTATAAAATTAATTGAATCGACAATGGTGCCGATTCTGTTGTTCACAAACTAAACTAAATTTAAGTTAATTGCATCTTTTTGTTTCTATTTCATTAAGAAAAGGACAGAAGATAAATTTTAATTTAGTCCTGTCAAATTAATCAGCGTCTGACGTAAATTGACGTAATTTTAGTAGGCAAGTTTTTAAATCACGTCTAAACTTGTATGGGCGCTGATTAATTTGACAGAACTAAACTAAAATTTATCTTCTGTCCTTTTCTTAATGAAATAGAAAGAAAAAGATGCACTGAACTTAAATTTAGTTTAGACTATGAACAACAGAATCGGCACCATCGTCAAATATCACTTTGTGTCGTTTGAAACGAAGAATTATGTTGTCACGGCATCTACATCGCCACATGCGAACTACGCATCACAGAAGTCACACAAAAATCCTGTTGTCACATAAATCCTGCATCGCGCAATTAGAGTTTACTGCGCGATCGACATAAATACAAGATCCCGAAATCGATTGTTGGGCAGTTGCCCGCCAGACACGACACCCGCCTGTTCGTAGGATCCTTACTTTTCAATAGAGGATGAGTGAACTTTACACCCTGTTCCTCATACCTCTAAAGTCTATTTGTAAATATGTAATTCCTTTATTAACACAAAACACAACAATTAGTCTATATGTAATTCTTTTATTAACACAAGGAATGTCAGACATACCCACACCTAACTTTTTTTAATCCAAAAAATAGTCACTATTTGTGTACTACTATGAGACACATTAGGGATTCCAAAAATCATAAGTAATTCGAAACCAAAATCCTCTAAAATAATTCCCCCACAAATTTTAAAAGTGTGAATAGATAAACCATATTACCCAAGAGGGGTAATACGGTCATCCCCCGGGGGACTGTTTATCACGCCCCACAGCTGCGGGGGATCAACTTGAAGAGTAAACAGAGTTCTATCCACTGGGATTTAGAATTAGAGGGATGAATTGTTTTTAAAAGAGATTTTGAGTGATGTGGTGGAATTCGCGCTTCGAAATCTCAGTACGCAACACTTTAGGCATTGCGTACTGAGATTGTTAAATAATTTATATCAATTATGCACATAAAAGGCACTTTTGAACCTCAAAAACAAAGAAATAGAACTGATTCTAGAAAGAAAGAAAGAAAGAAAAATAGGTTTATTTGTCACAGAAACACGTGCACACAAAAAGATAACAGTACTTAATCTACATCTACACTAATATTATAAAGAGGAAAACTTTGTTTGTTTGGTTGTAATGAATAGGCTCAAAAACTACTGGACCGATTTTAAAAATTCTTTCACCATTCGAAAGCTACATTATCCACGAGTAACATAGGCTATATTTTATTTTGGAAAAAAATAGGGTTCGGTAAGATATTTGGGTTTTTCGGACACAAGGTGTAAAAAATCAACCAGAAAAGTTACTTATTTTGCGTACGCTGCCTAAACTATAAAAGACAGAACCATAAAATGTTCTAATTAATTGAAGACCTTATAAATATCTACAAAAAAGTCCGCGACACACTATACCTATCTATGTCGAGTGAGGCACAACAACCGTTTTTTTATTTAAAAATCTTGAATTTTTTTTGGACTACATTTAAACGCTTTTATTTTACTCATGCTATTAATCCTTATCAGAATAAATTATTTCATCACTAAGTACAGTTTATGTAGATAATATTTGGTCTTTGAATGATTAAAATTGGACGTTTGGTTTTGAAGTTATGGCGAAATTAAAATATTACGATTTCTGCTGCACGGCCCGTTGCGAAGTGGGCGTCACCAAGGCGGGGGTGCGCGTGCGGGAGGGGAGTTTAGATCTATGAGTAAGGTACCCGCGCGGCTCAGTCGCGAGGTCGGCTCCCTACGCAGCGGTCGTGCGCGAAGTCTAATAATTTTCGTGCGATTTTTTTTAGATTTCGTTCTTTAAACTACACCTACGCAAAAGTTCTTCTCAGAGCTAAACAACAGTTCTTTTCAGGGCTAACCAACAGTTCTTTTCAGGGCTAACCAACAGTTCTTTTCAGGGCTAAACAACAGTTCTTTTCAGAGCTAGAATATTACACGCTATTAACATTTTCTTAAACATTTGAAAATGCCTAAGAGAGTCAGGTCTCAACTTTCTAAACATAGTTCTCAAGCACGGGCAGCAAGAATACGTCGTATGGGAGAATCTTCACCTGAACGTTCACCACGCCTTGCTGAACAAAATCAGAGAAACTCTCAGGTACGCGCACGAGAGTCGAGTGTCGAACGTTCGCAACGCCTTGCACAACAAAATCTGAGAACCTCTGAGTTACGTGCACGAGAGTCGAGGCTGGAGCGTTCCCAACGTCTTCAAGAACAAAATGTAAGGACCTCTCAGTTGCGCGAAAGAGAGTCGAGTGTCGAGCGTTTGCAGCGACTTAGAGCTCAGGCAGAGAGACAGCAGTTGTCCACAAATAGAGTTCGCAATCGAATTTTAGCTAACAGCAACAGACTGGCTTTCAGATATGATCCGCAGGTTGATTATGCACAACAAGCGTCCGTCCAAATCGGAGTCATGAATAAGATCTGCTCTAACTGCTCTGCCAAGAAATGGGCAGACGAACCTAATGGTATGTGCTGTGCTTCAGGTAAAGTTTGTCTTGCTAACCTGCAGGAGCCGCCACAACCAATAAAAAATCTTTTAACTGATAACCATCCATTAGCTGGTCATTTTTTAACAAACATACGTAGATACAATAGTCTTTTTCAAATGACTTCGTTTGGCGCAAAAGAAATCAGGGAAGGAAATTTTATGCCCACTTTTAAAATTGAAGGACAGGTGTATCATCTCATTGGTAGCCTTTTACCACCATCAGGCCAAAACCCACAGTTCTTGCAAATATATTTTATTTCGGATGCAGACCAGTTATCGTTACGATCAAGCATCGCACCAACCTTAAAAATGGATTTAATTCGCGAATTACAGACCGCTTTGAATAATTATAACGTGTATATACGAAGTTTTAAACAAAACTTAGAACTTAGCTCCTCAGATAATTTAAAGTTAATTATTCATTCAGATCGCACTTCACAGACAGCACACAGAGGCAGATATAATGCTCCTACTGTAAACGAGGTAGCCGTTCTCTTGGTCGATGAAGACAAAGGTCCCAGGGATATAGTCTTACGCGGTAGAGACGGACAGCTCAAAAGAGTTTCTGAGCTACATCGGTCTTATGATCCACTACAGTATCCTATAATGTTTGTGACAGGAGAAGACGGTTATTATTTGACTATCCCTCAGCAGGGTTCTGCGCGTAATAAAACTGTTTCGTGTATGCAATTTTATGCATTTAGATTAATGTTTAGAACTAACTCTTTTAATCCGTTACATTATTACAGAGACTTATTTAGTCAATATTGTGTTGACATGATGGCGAAAATGATATCGGAAAGATTAAATTATATTTCTCGGAATCAACAAAGACTGAGGGCTGATGACTACATTCATCTCAGAGATTCCTTAAATCATGACGCAAATATTGACCCATCAAATATCGGTCAACATGTCATATTGCCATCGTCATTTACGGGTTCTCCGCGTTTCATGCACGAGAAAACGCAGGACGCGATGACGTACGTCCGAAATTATGGTAGACCTGACTTATTTGTCACTTTTACATGTAACCCCGAATGGCCTCAAATTAAAGCGGAGCTGCTACCAGGACAACGGTCTTTCGACCGTCATGACATAATTTCACGTGTATTTCATTTAAAGATGAAGAAATTCATCAAATTATTTGTCAAAGAACAGATATTCGGTAAAGTAAAATGTTATATGGCAAGTGTGGAGTGGCAAAAGCGCGGTTTACCTCATTGTCATTTGCTGTTCTGGCTAGAAACTAAAATACAACCAGATGAGATCGACAGTGTCATAGTTGCGGAGCTACCCGATCAACAAATTGATCCGGTACTACACGACATTATAACTAAAAATATGGTACATGGACCCTGCGGAGAACATAATTTAGCTGCACCATGCATGAAGAACGGTGTCTGCACAAAAAAATACCCTCGCCGTTTCATGAACGATACCCAGACCGGAGAGGATGGGTATCCAGTTTATCGTAGGCGCGATACAAGAAATGGCGGTCGGAGCACTACGCTACAAATCAGGGGCAACATGGTGATGATAGATAATAGGTGGATTGTTCCATACTCCCCGCTACTATGTAAGACTTTTAACGCTCATATAAACGTGGAGTATTGCCACTCTGTCCAAGCCATTAAATATATATGTAAGTATATAAATAAAGGTTCAGATCAGGCAACTTTTAGCCTTATAAACCCACACGATGAGGTCAAAAACTATTTAAATGGCAGGTACATAAGCACATCTGAAGCTGTCTGGCGTTTATTTGAATTTCCCATTCACGACCGGCATCCTACTATAGTGCATTTGGCCGTTCATCTAGAGAACGGTCAAAGGGTGTATTTTACACCAGGGACAGCTCATCAAGTGGTCCAAAACCCACGCAATACGACATTACTGGCATTTTTTGCTCTCTGTAATGAAGATGAATTCGCGAAAACTCTTCTGTATCATGAAGTCCCGCAATACTATACATGGGCAAATAATAAATTCACTAGAAGGAGGCGTGGTGAAGATGTAGTTGGACATCCGGGGATAAAAAAAGATGCCGCTTTAGGTAGAGTCTACGGGATACATCCATCCCAATCAGAGTGTTTTTATCTTAGGATTCTACTGCACCACGTACGCGGTCCGACCTCATTTGCATACCTTAAAACAGTAAACGGTATTGTCAAAGAGACGTATCAAGCAGCTTGCCGTGACCGAGGTTTACTTGAAAACGATGACCATTGGGGTAACACTTTAAGCGAAGCTTCGTTATCACATTGTCCAAAAAAACTAAGGGAGTTATTCGTAGTCATACTTTTATTTTGTCAACCATCGGAACCATTGAAGTTATGGGATACTTTCAAAGATCAGTTCTGTGAAGATATTAGACATCGTATCAGACAACAAAATCAGGATAACACTTTACCCTTCACTGAAGTCATTTATAATGAAGGATTAATCGAAATAGAAAACAAACTTCTAGAATTAAACGACAAAAATTTAAGTGATTTTGGATTACCTTCTCCTGTTCGTACCCAGAATAATACTATTGACACAATGGTACAACAGTATAACAGAAATGATCTAACAGCGTTTGTTAATGAAAATGTGCCAAAATTAGTACCAGATCAAAGACATGCTTATGAGACTATTGTGGACAGCGTGAACAATAACATGGGGAGATTATTTTTTTTGGACGCACCAGGAGGTACCGGAAAGACTTTTCTCGCAAATTTGATACTTGCTAAGATACGGCAATCATCAGGGAAGATAGCGATTGCAGTTGCTTCGTCAGGAATTGCTGCAACTCTCTTGAACGAAGGAAAAACTGCTCACTCTACGTTTAAACTCCCGCTATCCGTATCTTTAGATCAACGGTCTACGTGCTCTATTCGGAAAAATGGGCCTCTTGGTAAGTTGCTGCAAGACGCGTCGTTGGTAATATGGGATGAATGCACCATGAGTCATAGAGCTCATGTGGAGGCCGTGGACCGTACTTTAAAAGACCTCCGAAGCTCTGCTAATGTCATGGGTGGTATCACTTTTGTATTTGCTGGAGATTTCCGACAAACGCTTCCAGTCGTCAACAGAGGTACGCGAGCAGATATTATGAAGGCATGTTTAAAATCGTCTCACCTTTGGACATCTGTTCAACATTTGAATTTGCGCACCAATATGAGAGCTCATCTACATGGAAATACGCATAGCAATTTTCCACAACAGCTGCTGAAACTTGGAGAAGGAATTTTTCCATCTTTAAATTTGGGCACCGATTATGCGGTTACTTTGGATGAGTCTCTAGGCCAAATAGTCCATAATTTAGATAGTCTGATAGATGCTATATATCCTGACATCGAAAACTTACATCAAAATGATTTTCGTTGGCTGTGTTGTAGAGCAATAGTTTCTCCCAGGAATGAAACAGTCAACGAAATAAACAATTTAATTATGCAGAAAGTACCGGGTGAAGTTAAGTGCTATAAATCCATAGACACCGTCACTAACATCGAGGACACTGTGCACTACCCCCAGGAATTTTTAAATTCTCTGAACCCCGCTGGGCTACCACCTCATGAACTGTCGTTAAAAGTTGGCACGCCGATAATGCTTCTCAGAAATTTAAGCCCCCCCAACATGTGTAATGGCACGAGACTTCTTATAAAGGAGCTAAAAGATAATTTAATAGTAGCGAAGATTATCACCGGCCCTGCAGCTGGTGAATTAGCTCATATACCAAGAATACCCATGATCCCTACTGATTTACCTATACCCTTCAAAAGGCTCCAATTTCCAGTAAAAATTTCTTTCGCACTAACTATAAACAAATCCCAGGGCCAAACATTCAAATTAGTAGGAATTGATTTACGAAAAGAATGTTTTACGCATGGGCAACTTTACGTTGCCCTATCACGGGTCGGGGCTCCCGACCATCAGTATATTTTGTTACCTGAAAATAATTTAACGTCAAACGTTGTTTATAGAGAAGCTCTACAATAATCGCTTTAGTTATCTATCTTATAACAACGGGTTGCGCTCCGGGACTGCCGGCAGAAGTGAAAACTTAGTATTAATTACATTTAAATATTTTCATCATTAACAACTTTAACATACACAGAAAGACAATCTGTGCAGCCTGCGGATAATGACTGCGTCGTCGATGTTACTGTCGGTGTCTGTGAATTGACCTGGGAATCATTTTGCTGACCGTGTCTTTCCTGGGTAGGCTTTTTGCAGCGGTAACCGACATCCACGCGGGCGGAGCCGCGGGCGACCGCTAGTCAGTAATATTAAACAAAATAGATCTAAGTACAGTCAGGCTAAGTGAATCATGACCCCTTTTACGATAAATCGTTTGAAACCGTCAAAATAACAAAGATGGCAGATGACAAATTCGTTACCAAGGAAATTTATATTTACGCGAATGTCGACCTAATTGTATTCGAATGTCTGTAAGAAAATAAGCTTCTGGTGGGTCAGAATTCAATTTTTTCTACTGTACAAATATGAGATCACGAGTATACAGATAAATAATCGGCAGCTGCACGTCATGACTGTGACAAGAAGGCTTCCACTCAGCATGATGCTGCGCTATGGGGACCCACAGCACAGCGCTGATTTTCCGTGGTCACCCGAAAAAGTAGTATTCTAGTTGACACTATCGAGTGCGCAGCAGTTACGCCGTAACTGTAGTCTACCGAGCGACCGTAGGTAATTATTTCAAGGTCACTGCTGAGATATAAAACTGTTACTTTATTATACTGTCATAAGTATAACTTACCGTTATGCAAAATTAAAAAGCGTTTTTTTTTTTAAATAAAAATTGCAACTTATAGATAAGACCTATTTCAAAATAGTAATGGTTTCGATAATTGTAATTATGTTCATCTCCATAAAATATCTATCGATACTTTAGGAGGAAATCGCTTTTAAATCTTACTTTATCCTCGTGACTGAACTAAGAATACGTAACTACTTAATTAAAGTTATCTTAAAAAAAAACAAGTGCTTTAGAATTACGAATACGCTGAAAGTCCTTACTAAAACTTTTGCCTCACTGGCCATTTCACTTTAACTAATCTCAAACAAAACCCGCATTCCCCGACATTACAAAAACTCCCCTACGCTAGTGGCGCCCTCTCGGATTAAACCGGTATTACGCAACACCTGACAGTGAACCCATCTGTCGGGCGCGCGAGGGATTAATATTAAATTCCTTTTGACATATTAATATCTATTGTAGTGGCTTCTGGACTTCTGGAAGGTAAGGTACTGTAGTCAGGCAGTATCTGTCTGGCATTATTGCTGAATCCGGAGTCACACGTATCTTCTTAATTTGTCTGTCTGTGATATCTTGTTTATACCTTCTTAGTTGACTTTTTTATCGTAGTTGGGTTTTTAGTTTCGAACCGACTTCTTCAAAAAGTAGGAGGTTCTATGCTCGCTAATTGTAAACCGATTTAAAAAAAAATCTTATTTAGTTAGAAAGGGTTTAGACTCCCGAGGTGGTTCCATATACATTTTATTAACTTTACTTGCGTAGTTTTTGAATTAGCTTCAATATTACGTATTTTTCCCTCTTAGTGTTATTTACATAGCTGGTAGAGGTATTCGAATTTGTGTGGGGTAGGTACACACGGCTACACATCAAGCCATACATTTTCAGTATAAGCTGACCTCGCATTGTACGGAAATCCTATTCAATGTGAGATCAGCATAAACTGGAAATGTATAGCTTGATGTGTACCATAACTTTAAAGTGAAAAATAAAAACTTTTTACGTAAAAAAAACAACCGACTTAAAAAAAAAAAAAATTGTGAAGCAAAGACCGACTTCCGAAATTAAAGTTATTTTTCACTTTTTTAGTATTATTTTCTGGAAGTCGGTTGTTTTTTGTTTTGAAAAAGTTTTAACATAACTTTTATTTGACTAACCACGTTTCCATACGAACAATCATCCGCATAATTACTTATTACAACAATAATCCAATAATTATGTTGAATGGTCTCGTCAGGGATCACGCGCGGACAAATTGAATCATTTGAGGACGAGTCGCATGCCGAGTAGCTTGTGGACACCCTACTTGTATGACAGAGTGTGTTAATATTCGGATAAAGTCGGCTTAATCCAGTTTGCAGCAGTTTGGAGCGGTGGGAACCGCAATCAGAGCCATTGTTCACATGTTTATGGCAGTTTTTTATGATCTTGTTTTAATTTTTAATGGATATGTAGCGTGGTATTGAATCGTGGAGTGACATGATATGAAAGTATATGACTTTGTTGGAACAAATTGTGAGAAAAATTGAAAATAAATTATTTAATAATGTTAGTAATACGTCTTGTTATATCGTAACTTTATTGAAGTGTTATATACTGAAATAATTTTATTAAGAGGAAATAGGATCGGTTTTTTCTCCATACAAATAGTCATAATTCCAGGTTCGGCTCTCGTCTATTTCCTCCTCCAATATTGGACCAATTTGAAAGATATTTTTTAAATTGATTAAGAAGGATATTTACTGTGCCCCTATGTTTTTCTTTTTTCATTCATAGTTGTCAAATTTGTTTTAGTTTTAGTTGTCAAATTTGTCAATCTGATGACAGCGGTCATCATCAACAGGCAATTTTGAGTATTTTCTGAGGGTTTTAGTGCTTCTACAGATAATGTATCATCAAAACGGAAATCATAGGGGACTAACTAGTTGATATTTATTTTACTGTATAAAATCAAAGAAAGTCGGACGGAACTCCCGCTAAAAAATTGTATGGAAAATTGACAGAAAATAGAGATTTCATCATGTTTTGTCGTAAATGTTTCACTAGTGCAAACGCACGGTGAGACAAAACCAACAAAACTGAGTCCCGTTTATGTGTGAGTGTTGACGTTTGCGCACGTAATGGCCGACTAATGCGTGAATATGTGCGTCCGGGCCTGTACGTACAGCGAGTTGGCCGACTCTGAGTGGCACAGTTTTTTTTTTGCAAGAATCTGCCCGAATTTTTTTGTTCGGCCATGGCCTACAGCAATATTATTCCTTCTGTGCTTTTCCCCATCATCTCAGACTTAAAGCAATTTCTTCTGTCTGCGCTGCAATTTCTTCTACACGGGTGATTCTTTGAACATGTGCATATTACGCGGCCCTCCCCAAATAACTACTTAGTGAGATATAAAGTTATGTTTTTGTTTATTTCCCGTAAAACATAGTTCCAGCACTATATACAGATGGACATAACATATTCCTATTGTTATAAACAAATATGTTATATTCATAAACGTTCCTCAAATCTCATCACCATTCGTGTCCCAATTTCCAAATTTTAGCAGTTCATGCTCGAAAGGTTATAAATAAACCCTAAAGATCGTATTTTTTTGTAGTATTTTAGATAGTACACGACATGCTTTACCAATTAGCAAAACTATACACATTAAAGAACACTTTTAAGTAACTTTTAACGACTTTAAAAATTGTCCCAACACTTCATGCTCACTACCATTTGTTCAAATAGTCGCAGGATTATTTTGTACCGCGTAGTTTATTGGTATCTGGAAGAGTAACTCAGCGGTTGCGCTCTGTTTCACGTCACGACTGGTGCAGGTCTCGCGTCAAAGAGTGTTTTGGCGCCAACAGTAGCGTACCCTAATCGCCCAGAAATCGTATTTGGCAAACAAAAATCTCCTTACCGTTCGAGTTGCCCGTGGTAAGTCTATTATTCTTATTTATCCTTTTTATGCACTGTTATAGTCGCCATAGGATACTCTTTGCTTTGATTAAGTTCCCAAGTTATTAAGTTCCAGAAAGAACGTATAATGTGAGAGAGTGTACAAAAATCTTTCTTTCTTTCTTTCTTTCTTTCTTACCGTTTATATAATTACTTACCATTTTTCCCGTTCGTATTTTGGCGAACGGTAATGAGAAATTGAAAATGGTAATTAGCACCAGTATAAGCTGGCTTCTTATTAATACTGAAACTTCTTACTCCGCTAGGCCAGCCCAAGGGCGAAGTGATCGATTGTTTATCGTTCGGTGTGAACTGACAGTCTGACACCTCTCCGCAACAAAATAAACTTGCATACTGACTACCCACCTACCACTCACTTATTTTTTTTTCAGAGTGAACATGCCTCGGAAAAAACAGCAATCGAAGGAGGAAATATTAAAATTGTATGAAGCTGGCTGAGTTCTATTTACACAGAGTTTTAAAGCAATGTTTTAGTTAATTTTATTTAGATTACCTACTAGAAAGATAATTATTATTGTTTTTGTTTTGAAAACTTGTTTATTTTGTTGATATTTTACTTATTTTTTTAAATTAAGTCAATTGAAAAGCAAAAACACCGGCGACGTCCGAAATTAAAGTTATTTTTCACTTTTTTAGTGTTTTTTTTTTGAAGTTTTTGGTCTGTTTATGTTATGCGTGTAGATCTACTACTTTTATGATTAAGTACCTACCTACATGCGGGGTTTCTGGTCATGAAAGTGAGACTGATTCGGATTTAAGCATACCTAAATATTCTCAAGTTTTTGTATAAGATCTCATCGAGTTTAAGAAATATCTTAGATGGAACTTGTATTATGTAGGTCTGAATTCTATTTACACTAAGTTTTGAACCAGTGTTTTAGTTGATTTTATTTAAATTACTAGACAGATAATATTATTGAATTTTAGGAAAACCGGTTGATTTTTGAGTTTTTTTTTATACAGTCAAGTCGATATAATAGCTAAGTATGAAGCCATTTAATTAATAAGTAACCTAAATAATCAATAAAGTATGTGATTTAAGTAAATTATTCATTTTATTTACAATTACCAATCACGAAGTATAATTACCATTTTTAAACACTAATTACCGTGTGTTTCATATCTCATCACCGTTCGACGAAAATTTTCAGCTTCAGATTCAGACCTATATTGAAGTTCAAATACTGTGCGTTTGATTTATTTAGCTAATCTGCACTATAAACTTTACGTTAAATTCATAAAAGTTGTAATTGGAAGCATTATTTGAACTTAATTTTCGAATCCTAAATATGTCTATCTTCAAATATTCACCCCACATATGAGCTAGTTATCAAAATCAAAATCATTTATTTCACATACACCTACATGGGCACTTATGAAACGTCAGAAGCTAGGTGCACCACGGTTCCAATTAGTCGTTTACTATGGAGAAGAGCCGGCAAGAAACTCCACAGTTACTCTTTTAAAAATAATTGGCTTTTACAATATTTTCAAATTACAGTGTTAGTAGGCATGGGAGGACAATGTAGGCCTTTCAACAAGTAAGTACCAGGTACTATGCAAAATAGAAGATGTTCAATAAATCTACAGTCCAATAAGCCACTCCAGTACAACGATCTCACATTCACAAAATAGAAATGAATCTATATAAAACACAAATAAAAAAACCTATTTATACCAAATGACGTGATTGCTATTACCTACAACTGTAACAAATTGAATAATTATCATGGCCACAAAAGTCACTTAGAGTTGAAATTAAATTGGAGGTATACAGGCTGTAAGGGTAAACACTCTTGTCATTCAAACCATGGGTAGTTGACCTAAATATAAAAATAAATGACCAAACACAACAACAAAAAAACGTCATTTTCATTAAAAGACTTTAAAAAGTTTCTATCCGACACCGTGCTCTCTAGCGAAACAGCTGACTGACTGAGGGAGGGGTCGCGCTCGCGGCCGGTCAGGTCACATCCCGCACCCCCCGCCCGTGTTGAGACGCAAGTTCATTGCCCTAGCGACGAACTTGCGTCTCTTGTGGTAAAATGTTGATTTAAAAAAAAGAAAAAAAAGTTGTAATTTTCCATTGATTTTACGTTCTATAAATGAAACCAAACCACTGGTTGCAAGGATAACGGTGTTTACCCTAACACCCTGTATAACGTCAAATACAATGATTATGTCAAGGATGAATGCAAAGAAAATAAACAGCCGACATATCAGCGTTCGCTGTCCTAGCCACACAAACCTCTAAAATCCAAGTACCTATAAAATTCCTCTCTCCGACCAAAATCCGACCATTATCCCCCATCCTCTCACCAAGAGTGTATAAAAATCAATCCATAACAGTGGAATCCTAATCTAAATTCAACAATAGAAGGGGATGATACAACGGACGGGGGATGATCCATCAAACTATGTTAATACGGGACCATGGGGATGGGATAGGGAGGCCATAGTCTTTGTTAGTTAAATGGGTCTGGAATTTTATTTTAATATAAATAACTTGGTTGATAGATCAGTCGAAATGAGGTAGGTTTATGGTAACGCCACGTGAAAAAATAATAAATAAGTAGAGTTCGCAAGAGATGTCAGCGCGCGGCTGAAATCGGAACTAATAAGTATGCTACCTTCTTGTCGTTTATGTAAGTTCCTATACAGAGGAAGGAACTTCGTTCCAATCGGGTGTCCCACGAAACCTCTTGACTTATTTTGTTACTAGCTGCGCCCCACGGTTTCGCACGCGTCGTGACTTACGCGTAGTGGGAAATCGAGATAAAAGGTATCCTGTGTCCTTCTCGAGGTCATACTATACCCGTGTGCCAAATTTCATCCATTTTAGCGCGAAAGCGAATAAAATAAACAAAGAAATTTCGCATTTATAATATTAGTTAGGATTAGGTACCATACCACCACACCTAAACAATACATTCAATACCTTTGTAAAATTAATAAGTCATTGCTTTAAAACTATCCCCAAAACTCCCTAATTCAACTGCACCCTATTCCCACTTCGCTCTAAAGTCCCTAATCCAATGATTTGCGTGATATTAGCGGCGCGCGCATGTAAATCTCTCGCTCGCTACTTTGCCGCCATATTTAACGTTTTTATAGCTATTTCCCGCACTTTATAGTTCTATAGAGTTTTTTTTTTCCTGTAAGAGAAATTATTTAAAAAATGTTGACAGAGGTACTTGAACTTGCGATAATGCGATAATACTATTGTCATTTGGGCAGTTTCAGTGTTGTAACTTTTTAACGCAATTTGTTCTTCCATCTGTATATTTTTTTTAATCCAAAAATAAAGTTTTTTTTTTATTCTGAAAGGGAGGCTTTTGCGATAATACTTGAATGTGATGAAATGCACCGACACCAGACTCGATATGACTCGATCATGGAATGAACATTATTAGTATTTTAATTATGTAATGAACACCTGCATGTAACCCATGTATCACAAATAAACGATTTGATTTGATTTGAGTTGATAAATCGAATGAACCTCAAGATTGCACTATAGCCCCAGGAGCCTCATGCTTCATGGGGCTACAGAGGCCATTGCATATCAAGGGCTAATTATTCTAATACTAATATTAGAATATCGGGATAAAAAGTATCCTATGTCCTATTCCAGGTCATAGTCTACACCTGTGCCAAATTTCATCCAAATCCGTTCAGCCGCTGTAGCGTGAAAGCGTAACTAACAAACAAATTCAAAATTCGCTTTCGCATTTATAATATTAGTTAGGATTAGGTTTCTGACTGTTTTTTTGCATTTATTATGGTTTTCAATCTGAGCTGAATGTATCTCGCCCTGTACCAAATAAAACATGAACAGTTCTGTCAGAAGAAAGGCATTTTCAGACTTCAAATAACTACTTTGTTTTGCAAAACATTTTCTCAAACTTTTTAATTTCCAACCTGCCCCCAAATACTTCCGTGCTTGAACTCAACAATCAATCCATTCGTCAGGGCTTCGCTCAGCGTCGCTCAGACAAGCGATTGTCTCGCGCTTGGCCAAGCACGTGATTTGAGAGGGCGGCTGCGTTTGATGTGTTGGAGTAAATGTCAGATGCGAGTGCGAGTGATGGAGAAATATGGACGGTTGTAAAAGTTTGAGATTTTGAAGGTTTAAAAAAAGTTAATAAAATGGTTGAAAGTGTAACACACATGAATAGGTTATTCTCATGGAGGTTATCACATTATTACGAGAGTGATCCATCCAAGTAATAACAGCCGCACGGGTCGATCCATCAGGTTAAGCTACGCTTGCCGGGATTGGTCTGTGGATGGGTGACCATCTTTACATACCGAGACTCCTCCGTGCCTCGGAAAGCACGTTAAGCCGTTGGTCCCGGATGTAATTTGTAGATCTTTGACAGTCGTTAGGGGTCGTCAGAAGCCCGAAAGTCTGACAACCAGTCTTACCAAGGGGTATCGTGTTGTGAAGGTCAGATAGGCAGTCGCTCCATGTAAAATACTGGTATTCAGCTACATCCGGTTAGACTGGAAGCCGACCCCAACATTGGTGGGAAAAGGCTAGGCAGATGATGACAAGAGTGGTCAATTGTGGACCACCATCAGCAGAACACTGACGGTACCTACTATAGTACTGTGACAGGCGGTAAAACTCTGATTTCCTAGAAAGCGGGGGCCGCCACATAACGGCCGCAGTCATTTTGGTTCAAAAACAGTCTAAAAATTTATCAGACAATATTTTTCTGTAAGAGCACGAGTAATATAATGATAAAAGAAAAAGAAAAGAAAAAATTAACCACAAAATAAAACTTTTACATACCAATACACAAAAGTGCTTCTAAAATCCTCAGTATCATTCTGATCGCCTATTTCCGAGTACACCCGACCTCACCCGAGGACTCCCGAGCATGCGTTAACCCTCCGCCCGCGGTGGTATCAAACAATTCAATTATGTACTCAAATGTATCGGAATGATTGCCCCTCTACCCGCATTTACGGATCAAATCTTTGTTTTGTTACATTGTTTGTCATTGACGTAAGAAAGATGAAGTGACAAAATTATAAGTATTACCTATGTTACATTTTATTAGATATATGTATAAGTCTATGGAGATAGCTGGTTTATCAAATACTAGCGACCCGCCCCTGCTTTGCACAGTTTTCATGACTTGACAAAACATCGAGTTTTCTTCACTACCTACTACCCGCTTCATTACTTATAAAGGTATTTTTTAATAAAACACATATGCCTTCCTGAAAAATTCTCTTAAAATAAATTGTGAAAACCGCAACAAAATCTGTGGCGTAGCTTAAAAAAACAATGCGGTCTCAGACGGACACGAAAAGCGGCTTTTTTAATATGTAAGGATTGGTTGTAATGGATAGGCCTTTTCTCTATTTTTACCCATTTTTCCCAAAAAAACAATATTTAAACACCAATTTCAAATATTTTTACCCGATCTTATTATTACACGGCCTGAATTCCTAATGAATTAACACTTAAATTGCTAAAAACTAGTTTATAACAAAAGCAATCAGTCGATTTTTTTATCTTGCAAACAATAAAAGCAATTGGTCGTTCGGTTTTGCTATCTACGCAAATAGCCGAACATCCCCGACGACGCCCGACCTCCCCCGAACCCTACACCGCAGCAAACAATTCAATTACTTGCTCAAATGTGTCGGAATGATAGCCCCCCGTTACTTACACACAGCTGAGCGGAATACTGTGCAATCATTTATAATTGCATTCTCAAGCGATTTGATACACTCGCTGTCAATAAAAGGGGGTAGGAGACAATGCTGGTAAAAAGTATGTGAGTGGAATATTTTACTTATTGGAAAACAATGTGTTCTCTTTCAAAGTTCGTACCAATGAGATGCAATTTTGTTGTACAGTAACGGATTTCAGTATATTGAAGTTTCGGTAAAAGTTATGATTCGGTAAAAGCAAAGATATTATTCAAAGATTAATTTAATCAGGGTGATATTTATGTTGTGATCAGCTATTGGCGTAAAATAGTGACATTTAAGTGTCACACAAGTTAAATAAAATAGTCTTCTCCATAGGAAACGACCAATTGTGACGTTTCATAAGAGCCCCTACAGGTTGTGAAATAATTTTTTTAAATTTTATTTTTCTGAAAACGGCTAAGTTAGTAAATCGACAAAAGTACTGTCACTGGCCACCTGAAGCCATGACGTGGTGACATGCCACCCATGGATATTTTAAATACACATCTTCAGGCATCCTTTTTTTTTTAATGTGCGAAATCATCAAATGGCTTCTCCCGCTCTGGGCGAAGCGGGAGGGCGTGTCAGACTTTTACTGACTAGAAAACAACCGCCTGTTGCCAAGGGTCCCGGTATCCCTTTCGGACTTTCCCACAATCTTCAGCATCCTAAGATCTAGATCAATAATTTGAATTTTATCCACTTACCAGTCTTGACCTGATGCTTCAGCGCGACCTTGCAGTCCTCCAGGAGTTGCTTCAACGGCAGAGGCTCGTCGTGCAACTGGAAGTCGCACATCCTGGACATCTCCTCAGGCATACGGAACTCCAAGATCTAGGTGGAACAGTAAATCATAGATTTGATTGCAAGAAGCACTAGGTATGTCAGAAAGGGTCGTGGTTAAGTAATAGCCACACAGATCGATCGACTACCTCAAATTTTATCTCACTCGCACCCCACTCCGTCTTTAGTTTAGGTAATTTTTTACGGTGGTAATATGGGTAATTAAAAAAAAAACATTGACCTGCTTTATAGTTAGTTCAGTTAGTATGCAAAGGTTCATGGTTTTTGAATACCAGCGGTTTATAATTCGGTTTAGAGGTAACTTTGGATTTTTTTTCTATGAAATGAGATGAGAATATTTTATGTAATCGTGTTTTCGACAAACATATAGGACCTAGCATCAATCCGCAACTTTAACATAATATTTATTACAAAATTAATGCTGCAGTATTCTCGGCATAACGGAGGATCATGTTAAACAATTTGCTATCACCTTAAACTACGCTTGCAAAGGTCTACATGCAGAGACCTCTCTGTGCCTCGGAACGCAATACACGTAAGCGGTCCGCCTCGGCTGTCACTCATTGATCGGGGACAGTCGTTAGCGGTAGTGCGAAGTCTGAAAGTCTCTCGACCAGCCACACTAAGGGTTATCGTGTTACCCAGAAACTTGTGGACGTCAGTGGACGTCAGAAAGACAGTCGCTTCATCTCATACTGGTACTTAGCCGCAACCGGTTAGACTGGAAACCACCCCCATCAGAAAAAGCAGATATATATCTCTGGTAGGATACCTTCTATAGAAGAGCAGTGAGAAGCCACATACCTTCTCATTCCTATCGTTGACCTGGTGCACGAAGTCAAGCAGTACATCCACGACACGCGAGAGGAACTCCCGCGTCTGCGGCTGCGCATCCTCGCGGTATGGGAGAATTGCTTCAACAAAGATAAAGAAGGTTACATTTTGCAAGTGAAGAAAAGTTTGAAGTAATACAGGAGACACGAGATAAAAGATTTGAACTATAATAATTACAATAATCAGCCTTTAATGTTCCCACTGCTGGGATACAGGCCTCCTCCCCTCCCTGTGAGAGGGAGTGGACCATAATCCAGCAGGCGAGCCCAGTGCGGGTTGGTAGATGTCACATGTCCTCGATTTTTTGATTCTAGGATATGGCGGTTTTCCTTCACATATTGAATGTCAATAGAGCAAGTTCTGTATTGTCTTAATCTTGTTCTTGTTCTGTATTGGCTTACAACTCTCTGCGCGTTCAGTGCAATAATGCACCTAAGATATTGCTGGGCTGCCTCGGTTTTGCAGTGCATCGGGCATGTTTGCGAAATCGCGAATAGATAACTTTCATGCCATCATGCGCAAACGGTGTGTATCGATGTTGCGGCGATTCAGGGGTAGCCCTAACAACATTTAAGTTACACTGGCGGACAAGGTCGATGGACCATTTATCAGGGTCTGGGCTGGCAGACATGTGCCTGCACATATTCATGTAACCAACTAATTTTTAGGTTTTGTATTTTGAAGTTATTGAGTTTACTAACATAGGCTAAGTTCGTACTA
This sequence comes from Lithophane socia, assembly GCA_947522985.1. Lineage (NCBI taxonomy): Eukaryota > Metazoa > Arthropoda > Insecta > Lepidoptera > Noctuidae > Lithophane > Lithophane socia. The sequence continues at coordinate 9,158,010 of OX383278.1, forward strand.
ACACCCCTTCCATTAACATCCCTTGGTCTCAAGTAAAATATTTGAATTTGAATTTAATCAATACACATACTCGAAAAGAGCAAATATTTTCCTTATTTTTCATTTCCTGTCCTGTCAAAGTTCAAACAATCCTTCACAGGAAACAAAAACTTGACTGATCAGCTGACAATGGTATCTCCAACAATACTAGCATTCACCAACTTTTACATACACTTCGAATAGCAGAGCTTGGACCTTATTGCTTAACGTTTTTATGGAGAAACGGTTGAGAATTCATTTTTAGAACCGCATAAATAATGTTTGAAGTTCATGATGTTGAAAATCAGAATGCAAGGTATTGTTGTGCAAAAGTTGCGCGGAATTGTTCGTGTGTTGACTTTAGGGGATGTTGATATTTATTATGTTGGAGTAAGGTTTAATTTTGAGTGTGTTTTTTTGTGAGATATGTATTGGTTGTATAAATCAAAGACATCTGTGCTCAACGCACAATATGATGCGACTTTTGTATGGTGACCCTGTTTTTGGGATGAAAATATTTAATTTTCACTGATTTTTCTTTTGCATAATGACAATTTTGATGCACAATGCACTTTAGTCAGTCGCAAAGCAACCGATGGTATTAATAAATTGCTACATATAGCTATAAGACTTAAATTCTAAATCATCTGTGTGATTTAGTTAAAAAAAAAATTAAAAAAAAACTTCGTCTTATAAAGTGCTCTAACTATAAGAACACCAAGTCGTATCTTTTATTACTAAGTAATTAACCCGCAAGCCCGTTACTTACGTTTTCTTCAGAAAAACTTTAATATTAAATATCAAAAACACTTGTTTCCTTCAATATCCTACAGCATTTCCCATCTCGCACACCCCAGCTCCCCACACATTCCTGGACACAGGGGTAGATATTAAAAGCAGTGACTTTTTAATCAGAGGCCCTTTCGACCCGGCTGCGGCAGTGGGAGGGGTACCTTAGTATTAGTATTACACAGATGTGTGTGAAGGTTATATTTCTTATTATTACAAGTTCGGTTAGATATGCTCGCAAAATAATATTTTGGTCCATGGATTTTGTTTCGAATAAAAAACCAACGTTTTATTTTGAAGATGACATTTAATACAGATTTTTCTTCGATAGTATTTTAAGGGTTCTGTACCCAAAGGGTAAAATGGGACCCTATTACTAAGGTTCCGCTGTCTGTCTGTCTGTCCGTCTGTGACCAGGCTGTATCTCATGAACCGTGATGCTAGACAGTTGAAATTTTCACAGATGATGTATATCTGTTGCCGCTATAACAACAAATACTAAAAAAACAGAACAAAATAAATATTTAAGGGGGCTCCCATACAACGAACGTGATTTTTTTTGCTCGTTTTTGCTCGATATTGAAAATGGCAACAGGTGGACGCTTGAAATATTCACAGAATGTTTAATTACATATTCACTTTAAAAATAAATAATTAAATTAAAATAATAAAAATATTTAAGGGGGGCTCCCATACAACAAACGTGATTTTTTTGCCGTTTTTATTCATAATGGTACGGAACCCTTCGTGCGCGAGTCTGACTCGCACTTGGCCGGTTTTTTTATATTGTCAAAGAGACGTAACAACGTGTAGTCTTTTTATTTCGACTATGATTAAGTAAAAATCTATCTTAACACCCCTGAATATGTCATAGGTTCGACCTTTAACTTTTTACTTTAATAAAAAAACAACCGACTTCCAAAAACAATAATACATAGCGAAAAATAATTTTAATTTCGGAAGTTGGTGGCAAAAAACAGAATACAAAACCAAAGAAATCGACTTCCGAAATTATAGTTGTTTCACTTTGTAGTATTTTTTTATTACACGTTCAGTTTTCCGTCAAAATGTACCATGTCTCACCTCTAGTACAGACTACACAGAAACTCACTCTCAAACAGCACTTATCACTAATCCCCCCTCTATAACACGCATCGCTTGACAATGTTGTAGTGCTGTCAGATGCATATGTCAGACGGTCAGACCCTTTTAGTGATGATGGTGGGAAGAATCTGTTTCCAGGCATTGATGGACTCACGTATGTGTGCCTCGGCTTTGCCTCGGCCCACATTTTCACGATCGTCCATCAATATTTTATTTACCTGGTACTTGTTGAAAGGTCTGTACTGTCCTCACATACCTAATAAGAATAACACTGTAATTCGAAAATATTGTAACAGCCAATTATTTTGAAAAGAGTAACCGTGGAGTTTCTTGCCGGCTCTTCTCCAAAGGAAACGACCAATTGGAACTGTGCACCTACCTTCTGACGTTTCATATTTGCCCATCCATGTAGGTTTATGTGAAATAAAATATTTTGATTTGATTTGGATATTCCACTTGCAGGCCGCGACAGTAATGTACTATTTCTTTTACTTTCAATTTCGCCTGTTTTGCCTTTCTTTCTTCATCCCATTATTCCTATACAGCATGAGCACAAAACCCGCTAACATTCAAGCACATTCCCCTGACATTTGCTTCACCCCTTATCATTTTAACCGACAATATATTAAGAGGCACTCACGTCACTTTCAGGGAAAACCTACCCTAAGCTGACACAACCAAATTCAAACCTTACGTATTCAGCTTTAGATTCCACATTCCCACATCCCTAACTTATGAAAATATTTTTACACGTCTTAATGTAAGCTAAACCTTCTAGTAATAAAATTAGAGTCCATTTTCCAGTGTTAGTGATATTGGCAAACAGTCTAAGTGCCCTCAATAGTATTTAGAAAGCATTACATCGCATTCCAGATGTTATTTGCTGTCTATTTTCAAATGAACTCTCTGCTAATCGATTTTGAACTCTATCCCGTTGAAATAAGAATTATGTTAGGTAGTTAGGATAGTGGTACAGTCGTGAAGATTGGTGTGAACTTATGTTGTCGACGTCATAAGCCGATTGTCGGTGATTGTACATTTTCTGGACGTGTGATGCTGAAGTGGGTAGCTGTAAGCTTTTGGTATGAAATGTTTTGATATATCGGGAACAGAAGAATATGAAATGATCTGCCTAACCCTTCGGGGAGTACAGGCGTGATATTATGTTAAGAATATGAAATGTTAGTTTTAAGGAGTTTTTCGCTTAGCAAAATTAATTTGAATTATTCTCTTCGAAATTTGAAATTTTCTACAGAGGCATACTTAGCGCGGTTCCCAAAAAAAAACTTATTGCCTTTCTCGAAATTTTGTAACTTTTAAATAAATATCCAGAAAATTTAATTTTCAAATTGTTTAAAATCGACCCCATAAACAAAATTTCAAATATTTCACATGAATATCGTAAACCAACCCTCTTTTGCGCGGGTGTTATAAATTCCCAAGAACGGGACAGTTTGATCCGCGCGGTAATGACGAAGTATTAAGTAGGTAAATCTTATAGTCGCCTCCGTTTTATCTTAGACAATTACTGTAATTACAAGATCAGAAAATAATGACTACTTTAAATTAATTAAATTCTAAAAAAACTAACATTAATTTAATTTATCCAAAAGTTGTCCTTGGGCTGTTTTTTTATTATCTTCCTAAAGAAGAAAAATGTTTTTTTCTTTTCTTGCGCCAAATTCCTACCGAACGGTCTATTTAGAATGTATTTATTTTTGTTCCCAAACGAAAAATGATTTTTGTCTCGATTCTTTTGTGATTTTTTTATCTCACGTAAAAAATGCATATTACAATATTGAATACAAAAATGTTAATAAAAACAACCAGCAAACAGAAAGTAAAAAACAGGCTCTTTTAAAAGTGAATAGAAAGTATTTTTGTAAAAAATCCCAAAGTACATTTTTCACTGAACCATGTGTGTTATTTCAATTAGTACAACGATCCAACCCTCCACCGCTCGGGTGCAGTAAATACCCATAGCCGGGAGTTCTCGGGACAGTTTGATCCGCGCGGTAATGACGCAGTATTACAGGGAAGCCCTCATTTGTGAGGATCACTGCTTCGGGTGTGTGGTGAGGAGGAGGTTATTGTAAGTAATTATTATATTTCAATGTAATTAGTTGTGTAAGTATAATCATTTGTGGGTGAACTTTGTTTTGTAAAGTTTTTGTATAAAAACGTAAAAAAAAGAGCAGAAAACGTTAAAAATACCTTATACATATCATCAGGGTACATCATACTTATAATAAAAAATACAAAAATTTCTGTCACTTGACCCGTTTCAATCAATTGTCACTTAAAAATTCTAAATACCTAATCATCATAATTGTTCTATAACAAAGCACAATAAACATCCCTCTCCACGCTATAAAACAAAGAAAAATACGCAAAAAATATTCTATTTCCCCACGAGAATCCCTTAAATCCCCCAGTCTATCAATTGTAGCCCACAAAGCTAACGCATGGGCTATCTGCTTCACTCTGGCGTTACGATGGGCTTTTAATACCTCTCGAAAAATGAAGATGGGATCGCGAGGACGATTATAAATTGCGGGCTTACGAATCTGACAGCGCGGTAATAAAGGGAATTTAGATTTTTATGAGTTTAATTTGTTTGGGCTATTTTACGGGTAGTGGGAGGGTTGGAAGAGATTCCCTTTTTTTGGTAAACTGAAGAATGAAGATGTTAGTTATAGGTGGTGTGTGAGTTCTGAATGTGACAATTGGATGTTTATGAGAAGATGAGTAACAGTGACTTGGGCCTTTGATTTATATTTTCATAAGTTTCTAGGGTGTTATGTAACAAATTTTAGATCAACTGGTTGCTGATCGATCTTATGAATCTATTTTGTTCTAGCCGCGGTTTCACCCGCTAAGTCTCGATCCCGAAAGAATATCGATATAATAAGTATCCTATATGTTGATCCTGGTTATAAATTATCTGTGTTCCAAAGGTTATCCAAATCCTTAATGTAGTTTTTGGGTGAAAGACTAACAAACATCCATCCATCCATCCATACTTACAAACTTTCGCGTTTATAATATTAGTTCGATTAGTAGGATAAAAAACTATGATTTATACCAATTCAGTTTTTTGAAAATTGACGTACCTACGACGCATTTTATATTCACGATAACTGTTCAATATGATCTTGGTATATACTTCGAACTATTTAATTCGCTACTATAAGTAACTCTGCCAAAAACAGTTGACAATCAAAATCGATTGAAGCCAAAATCCGACCCCAACATAATCAAACAGAGTATTATTCCACCAGATATCGGAACCACACAATAGTATTACGGAGGCTTACAGACACTCCTGATTTATCAACACAAACAGACTGAGAAAGGAATTTTTAATTAAATTCCTGACGGTGGCTGTAAAACGCAGCTGTGGACTGTTGTTCAATATTATAGTCCGCACGCGCGTGTAACTAATCGGACGGAGGGGAGCGGAGTTCCGGATCGGAAAGATTGAAGCAAAAGGTCCACAACCGAGATGATTTTTTTTTCGAATTACGCAGATTTTTTTTTTTTTAACAGGAATTAATGCTAAGCATCTTTTGGCGCTCGAATGACGTTGTCACGGGGCGCTGTTGGTAAGCAGTTGTGCCATTATTTTGTAAAATGTATTGAAAAAAAGATGGCGGCGTTTGTTCTGATTTTGGCCACGTGGCAAGAGATCCTTGTACAGAATTTAAATAAAGTCATTTATTTGCGTATGTTTATTAATTTTAAAACTAAGAAATGAATAACCTTAAAGAAAAGAACACAACAATAATAATTTTACAACCTTGCTCTTTATAAAATTAGAGAGAGAGAAAAATAAAGCATTTCGAAATAAACAGCAGTAAGAACTAATACATCTTTTCACACGATGGTATTACTGAACATATTTATTGAGTGTCAGAAATGCCAGCGCTCGGTCTCCGGGACCCCGTCGCAACAGAGGGTTAAAATGAAAATGATGAATTCTTGGAGCAAATTATTTGTGCTTTGCATTGCTCCGAATAATTGTTAAGTCAAGTATTTTTTTTCATGTGAACTATTATAGGTTTTGTAGTGATTTTATTTATTAAGAGTTTGCATTCCACATTTTATTTTACAATATTGATGCTACTTTGATGCGAGCTCGTGGCTACGTAATAACAGCCGCACGAGTCGATCCATCAGGTTAAGCTACGCTTGCCAGGGTTGGTCCGTGGATGGGTGACCATCTTTACATACCGAGACTTCTCTGTGCCTCGGAAAGCACGTTAAGCCGTTGGTCGCGGCTGTCATTTGTGGATCTTTGACAGTCGTTACGGGTCGTCAGAAGCCCGAAAGTCTGACAACCAGTCTTACCAAGGGGTATCGTATTACCCAGTTACTGGGTTGTGGAGGTCAGATAGGCAGTCGCTCCATGTAAAATACTGGTATTCAGTTACAGCCGGTTAGACTGGAAGCCGACCCCAACATAGTTGGGAAAAAGCTAGGCAGATGAGATGATGATTGATGCTACTTTTATGTAGTTCCTGCCCTCATTGGTCTAATGGTAGCGCGCTGCTGCTAAGTTTGAGATCCTGGGTTTAATTCCCAGGTCAGGGAAAGTGTTATTGAGTGTTTGAATTTCTCAGTAGCAGCCCGGAGTCTGGATTTGTGCCCGGTTGATGGCCATAGACTCGCCCCCTATTACATGGGACTGAAGGTTGATGCGCTAGGGTGGCCCGCGAAATTCAAATTTTCTTACGTTTTTTGCAATTTGCAGGTCAGTATCAGGTTGTATGTTGATCTAAATATTATTAGCGCTCGTAACAAATATGGATTTACAGAATTATAATCATTAGAATCAGCAATACAACTCTCTAAGTTCATTTAAGTGCATTGAATGACGATTCATTTCATTCCATACACTTACATGAACTTAGAGACGAGCGCTAATAATATTCAGATCAACATACAACCTGATACTGACCTGCAAATTGCAAAAAACGTAAGAAAATTTGAATTTCGCGGGCTACCATAGCGCATCCCCCTTAAACATAACGGTACAACTCTGTCTAACTCTTCGAGTATTACAGGCGTGATGTTATAATGAGTGCGACCAATTAATAATATCTCTCAAACGCCACCTAGTGTCAGTTTACGGAAGTGCGCTAGTTATTTATCATCCTCCCTGCTAGCTGGTACCCTTGTAATATGATGCGCTTAGTGGGTAGGTATATCATTTCCCGTGTCGGAAGTGGCGCCCTCTGACGGAAGTCACTGATAAGGCGCGTGCGGCTAAGTTTTTATCAGTTTAGCCGCACGCGCCTAATTTTATACCCTGCTTCGCTGTCCGTCCGTCTTTCACATTTGAACCGTATTTGGTAGACACTTCAGATTTTCAGAATGAGTAATGAAATAATACAATTTGAGATTTGCATTTGATAGCCTAATTCTTGAGGAAGGCTGTAGGCTATTTAATATCACGCTAGGACCCCTAGGAGCCGAGCAAAAAGAAAATAAAATCTGAAAGAACGCTAAGCGAAACCGAAGTACTAACGCGGGCGATGCGATGCGACGCGATGGGCTGAGAGAGTTCTACAAAAATGTGGCTGTTATTTTAGTATATTCTGTATATTACGACTTCCCAAGGAGTATCGCACTACCCAGCTACTGGGTTGTGGAGGTCAGATAGGCAGTCGCTCCACGTAAAATACTGGTATTCAGCTGCATCCGGTTAGACTGGAAGCTGACCCAAACCGCGGGGCGCAGCTAGTATTTAATAATGCTACATTCCAAAACGACTTTAGCTTTTAAAAGTATAAAAAACGACGTCATTAAAACAATTAATCAACGCTCTAAAACCGAACGTGTCGTGACTCGTGACGTCATCTGTCAGTAATTAATGACGGCATAAAGTTCACTTTCATGTTCTCAATTGTAAAGAGTTAATTAATGTGGTTAGATCGGCGATGGAGTTGAACGTATTCAGATTGTGTGAGTGATGGGTTAGATAAGATGAATGTGTAGTAGGGATCCAAGAAGTGCCAAAAAGTATCGATATTTAAAAAATATCAATATCGATTTCGATATAACGAAAAAAAAATTTTTTAATAATAAAATTATTAAAATATTATTTCGTGAAGTTCATTGTATTTGTTTTTCATTCATAGCAATAAATACCAAATTAGGAAAAACAAGTCTACTTTTACGGCTCTGAAATTATAGCGGTGTTAGTCCGTGACGATAACGGTGTTCCTATTGGAAATAATTATATCGTATTTGATACATTTCCGATACTTGATATCGATACATCGATCAATCGAAATAATAAATATCGCCTAAAAAGATCGATATATCGTGCAGCTGCCGATTATTTATCTATACTCGTGATCTCATGTTTTTTTTATTTTTTATTGTATTTAGATATATTGTGGTAAATATTGCTGATTACTGTTATCTTTTTGTATGCACGTGTTTCTGTGACAATTAAACCTATTTTTCTTTCTTTTCTTTCTATATATCGAACAAAAAATATCGATAAATCGATATTTATTCTGCAAGCCTAATGTGTAGATGTATGCGACCAGTATGCCTCTGTCTAACCCTTCGGAGAAAACAACCGTGATGTTATGTGTAAATGAAATACAGTATGTTATCTAACGAAGGGTGTTCCCGTTAACCTGCAATAGAATAGCGTCTATACAACCCGTAACGGAATAAACGCAAGAGCTCATACACCCCAATTAGAATATTAAATTATAAGACTAAAATAATATCTGTAATTTAATTTAATTAAACGACACCTAGTTTTTTTTTACAAAATAGACTTCCTGACTAAACATGAAACATAGGATAGCTATGAGCGTATTACAAATTTGTTTATGCATTTGAATAGGCTTTATTCCTTTGAGATAAGGCTTAAATTTCCTTAAATAAAATATCTTATTACCTTGGTAAGACGCGGTGGTTCTAATTTCAGTTAAAGAAAATATTTTTTTCATGAAAAATTAACACATATAAATAATGATGGAAATCGATTCAGAAGCCGATTCTGAGCAAACTACTTTCAGGTCTTGCGCTTATTCTGTTACACGTTGTATAAGCAAAAAAAAAAAAAAACTAAAAATTTATTTTTTTTATTTTTTTAATTAAAAATATTCATAAAAAATATTAAATTAACACGGAAAAGAAACACTCTGTACACGCGTGTACCGAGTGTTTCTTTTACGTACCAATTTAATCGTTTTGAGAATATTTCACATCAAAAAAAGTGTTTATTTTTCTTCATGTTTGCGGGTTAACGGGAGCGCCCTTTGTTATTTAACATAAGTTATAACTAAAAATACTTAATGTTATGTACTTACAGTCATAATACAGGTTGCCGACAGACGACGTCAGTTTAGGTGTGCCTTGTCCAGATAGAGACGCCATCCTTTCTCCCTGCACATTCATACAAACATATTAGTATACAATTATATACATAGCTATATAATACTATGTATTGGAAAGGCACCACCACCCAGGCATAGGGTATAAATTGATAGAATTTCTTTATTTCCCTAAAATGAAGAAGGTAAATCTAATAAATAGGCTTGGTGACTGGATTGGCACGTGGCAAGCCAAGTTTAAGGCAAAAACTGGCGACGCAGCAGCCGTGTTTTTGATATTACCAGAGGCCGTAGACAAAGTGACATTCTATCAGCGATAACGATGATGGAAAAGGCAAAAATATATAGGACTGACATAAGCTATCGAAAAGCTTATGTCAATCCTGTTGAAAGTCGTTGTAAAAATACGAAACGCTTTCGAAGCGATTGTCACTTGTCTAGGCGCTCTGACAGCAAAAGAACGCTGCCACATATCCACTACGTTAGTCGACTTTTACAATACCCGTAGTTAAAAGGGAAATTGACCTGTTTTGTGTGCCGTCGGATGTAAGTAGATTTTACGCTAAATTAATATAAATAAAAAATAATTATTATTTCTTGAACAATATTATTACAACGTGGCAATGCTGCAGACGAATTTTTTGATGCCCTTTGATAATTTTTCCTTGTACATAATTATTATTATAGATATTATAAGTCTTTAAGTTAAATATAATTACAGATCAAAAGCTTCTGCAAAGTAAATGTTTGCTGTCGATAGTTGAATACTGGATTAGTAAAAAAATAATCACCACGGTAATATCATGAATTGCTTTTTTAAAGTTGCCAATTAATTATTTGAAATCATACTAAAAGGAAAATCAACATAATTCTTAATTAATAAAAAAAACCAAAGACAAGTTTAAATGAATCTATACTAAATTCAAAATAAGCTACCAAATTAATCATCAAATATCAAAGGAAAGGATTAATGGGGAAACGGCTTGAAAAATAATAACACAAATTTTTAAGCACAAACTATTTAAAACTACAGAAAAACCATGCAACACCATTTAAAAGGATTAAACCAAAATTAAAACATGCAACCCTTCTTCGTAGTCGGGTAAAAAGGAGGTTTCATGCATCAAGAACAAAGGGCGTGTCAAAATCCAAGATGGCGGACTAAAAAGATGGAAATTGAACGAACCAACTGTATATGTTCAGCTATTTGCTTGCAGTAGGAAAAAAAGCCGTCCAAACTCAGCTTTGACATTACTCTAACTTCTAGAAAAGTCTGTGAACAGAGAGAAAGAAATACGTTAATGATTCTGACACTACGAGTACAATGTTGTCAGAGTAAAATAATAAAAAGTTTTTAGTAATTTTCTTTTTCAGAGATTTTCCGACGGAGTTACATTTTTTTTTTTAATTACCTTTTATTACAATAAAAGAGCGAAGAGAAATGTAATGACAGATGTATCTAGAAAGAAAATGAAAACCAAACACTAAAACTACTCTAACGAATAATTAACAAATTATTTTCAAGTGTTTTTCTAAAAGTACAAACCTTATTAGCAGCTCCCACAAAAAACTACTTATAAGCTATATTTTTAGTCGAGAAACAAATAACTATATGCCTCAAACAGAAAATGTATTTAATAAAATACAAAGCGCGGATAACTGAGTTAGAATTTCTCATAAATGTAAGGTGAATTTTTAATACTGGTACAATTTCAGCCTGGGAGCTGACAACGGGTACTGCTCCAACAGTTTCAGGCAGACTGAAATCTGGGCTCTTCAGGGGAGGCTTCAGGCTTCAGGGTTCACGCATGCGCTGTGCAAAGGTCGTGGGGGGTGACATTTGGGCCAGGAGGGGGAGTGGGGGGTTGAGGCTGGTCAATATTGAGAATCAGGTCATCAGATGTGGGCGTGGGTGCTTTGTCTCATGAAATGGTAGTTTTAGGGAATGATGGTAATAATTTTGGTGTGTATTCTAGGTATTTTGGAAGAAAGGGTGAAGTTAAGCTGGAGAAAAGGGATCAATTATCTTATTACCATAAAACCGTGTCTATCAGTTGTTTAGCCTAAACACCTCAAAAATATTACATTTCTGTATGGAGTTTGACATAAAACTGACATTAAACACGCGTTGAACAAGTGTCTAAGTTTTTGAGGTAAGGTCTTATATGTTTGGAACAAAAGATGTCTTGGATCTGTCAGAAAAACGTATCGATCAACATCGTACACCAAATAACAGAGTTTAGGTGCATAAATCTGCCCATAAATCTGTGTCAGAATTTGAGTCAAAGTTCCATCGAAGAAAATTATGAAAATTATTTGATAAACTCATCAAATCCGTTTACCAAGAGGTCGTGTGTAGTAACCACGCCCTTTTATTGACGTGAACTATTACTTGATATAATTTTAATTCAATTATGTTTATTGAATAACAATAAGATACCAAAAGTATGTACTTACATACATACCGAACAGAAATATGTATAGACCAAACATTAAAGAACAAGAAAACATGCTAAATTATGTAATAAACAATATTGTTCATTATGAAAATAACTATTCTTCAATGTAAGGCCATTTAAAAAAAAAGCAATCTATATTGGTTTTGAAATATGCTGGTTCACTGGTTGATAAATGCGTTCAAAAAATAAAATGCATCTAAAATAAAGCGTAGCATCCAATGCTACGGCGTAGCACTTCGTAGCGTTTCGTAGCAAAATTAAAAAGCGTAGATGCAAGAAACGTAGCTAGCGTAGCAGGCTCATAATTATTATTATTGAGGAATTGCTAAAGTAATAATTAACTATCTTGTTGGACTAGGGTTCGATTCCCGGGTTGGTATTAGGGTTTTCCATTTGGAAAATCTCAGTAGCAGTCCAAAGGCAGGATTTATGCCCGGGTATTGGCAATAAGTTCAGTCCCTTATTAACGGACAAAAGGAAAAAAATATATTGGAAAATGGGGCATACTATACCCCTTGTAGTAATACAGGCGTTGTGACCTTTGTAACTAAAATATCCACAATTTCATTAACTAGAGAAGGCGTAGGCGATTATTCAAACAGTGTGGGCGGAGAACTGCGGGGGAGAGGACACTGTGACCTTATGTTCGTAGGTAGAATACAATGTGTGACGTAGGCGTTGTTTTATAGGGCCCTGTGGTTAAATAACAACCACCGACCTGTAAGGTTAATTTATGTATTTTTACCCGACTACGGCGAAGAAAAAAGGAGGGTTATGATTTTGACCGGTATGTATGTATGTATGTATGTATGTTCATCTGTTCCCTCCTATCTTCCAAACCACTTATCACAATTTGACAAATGAGGTATCTTTAGAAGCGTCGTGATTGTCCGCTGGTTATAGGCTATGTGAAGTCACATTAAATTAAAAATGGCGCCCTCTAGAGGACATAAAGTGAGGAACTTAAAAAAAAAAATGGTTTAATCGTACTATGTTGGGTATCAAATGAAAGGGCTTAATGAGCACATTTCAAAAATATAAACAAGACACCACAGACAGACAAATTAAAAATCCGGAGTCACACGTAATCTGTTCGATTTATGCCCTAACACGTGTGACTCCGGATTTTTAATTTGTCTGTCTGTGGTGTCTTGTTTATACCTTTTAAGTCGTAGTTGGGTTTTAGTTTTTACCCGACTACGGCGAAGAAAAAAGGAGGGTTATCATTTTGACCGGTATGTATGTATGTATGTATGTATGTATGTATGTATGTATGTATGTTCATCTGTTCCCTCCTATCTTCCAAACCACTTATCACAATTTGACAAATGAGGTATCGTTAGAAGCGTCGTGATTGTCCGCTGGTTATAGGCTATGTGAAGTCACATTAAATTAAAAATGGCGCCCTCTAGAGGACATAAAGTGAGGAACTTAAAAAAAAAATGGTTTAATCGTACCATGCTGGGTATCAAATGAAAGGGCTTAATGAGCACATTTCAAATATATATATATTATAAACCCAAAAGAATTAAAAAAAAAATCAAGTAATCTATACATATAATAAAATCGTAAACGGTCCGTGTCTGTACATTAAAGATTTTTGCAAAAAAAGTACTGGAAGCCGCGAGAAATAAGTAAAAGAAAGTAAAAAAACATTTTTTGACATTTTTGTCTGTTTGTTTGTTCGTTTGTGAGCGCATCACGTAAAAGCCACTCATTGCGTTCCAAATTGAATTACTGAACAATAAGAAGCTTTATTGTGAGTAACATTTAGTCTTTATTTCATCAAAATCGACCTGCAGAATCAAAAGATATAAAGAATTACACCCGGGCGACGCCGGGCACGAACAGCTAGTCTTTTAATAAACTCGTAGTCTGTAGCACTTCTTAGCGAAACCAAATCATAGCTCGTAACAGACCCGTATTTGTTTAATACTATGAACATCATCATCTGCCTAGCCTTTTCCCAACTATGTTGGGGTCGGCTTCCAGTCTAACCGGATGCAGCTGAATACCAGTATTTTACATGGGGCGACTGCCTATCTGACCTCCACAGCCCAGTAACTGGGTAATACGATACCCCTTGGTAAGACTGGTTGTCAGACTTTCGGGCTTCTGACGACCCGTAACGACTGTCAAAGATCCACAAATGACAGCCGGGACCAACGGCTTAACGTGCTTTCCGAGGCACAGAGATGTCTCGGTATGTAAAGATGGTCACCCATCCACGGACCAACTAATACTAATACTATGAACATTTTCTGCAAATTCGTGCAATGCGTGAAACCGAACTTCAGAAGCGTAGGCGAATACTCAGACAGCGTGGGCGTAGTAATGCGTGGGAGAGGATACCGTAAACTGTGAACCTGTAAACCTTTTGTTTGTGGGCGGAATACAATGTGAGACGTAGGCGGTATTATACATGTACTCGTGGTTAACAGCCACGAGCGATCTGCAACGTTAAGGGCAGCTGCCGCGGTCAATTTATGGATGGGTGACCATTGGGTTGTAAAACATGGTAAAGTAAATAAACAGTCAGTTCCACCCCCAAATCGATGTAAAAAATCAAACTCGATGTAAAAAAAACTGCTGACCTTTGGGGATTATCAGTACATACCATGTCTTCAATAATTGATGTTATTTCACCCTTTTTGGCAATTGTTTTTAACTCTTGTATTGCATCTGGTGTATTTCCTGATCTGATGAAACTTAGCAAAGTGATTCCACTGTTCAAGTCTGGCAGCACAACTGATCCCTCGAATTTTCGGCCTATTTCGATTTTACCTACGTTGAGCAAAATCTTTGAAAAATTAATTTTTAAACAGATGTTAGGACATTTTAATGCACATAATTTACTCCATCTAAAACAGTTTGGTTTTACAAAGGGTCGTTCAACTACAGATGCGGGCGTGGAATTACTGAAAAGCATTTTCGAGGCCTGGGAGGAGTCGCAGGATGCTCTTGGCATTTTCTGCGACTTATCCAAGGCTTTCGATTGCGTACATCATGATACTCTCATCAGGAAACTGTACCACTATGGTATGAGGGACAAGGCTCTCGACCTTCTGACTTCTTATCTGAACAACAGAATTCAGAGGGTCGATGTTAATGGCAAGAGATCTGCAGGATCTTCGGTCACCATGGGCGTTCCGCAGGGTTCAATTCTAGGTCCTTTCTTATTTCTCATTTATATTAATGACTTGCCTTACCACATAAGGGATAATCATAAGATCGTTTTATTTGCAGATGACACATCCCTCATTTTTAAAATCAAACGTCAGTTAGTCAACTTTGAACAAGTTAACGATGCACTCTCTAAAGTTGTGCATTGGTTTAATGTAAATAATCTTCTCTTGAATGAAAAAAAGACTAAACTCATTAAATTTTCAACGCCAAATGTCAGGCAGCTATCTAACAATGTTAAAGTTAATGGAATAGAGTTGGACCCCGTTGAATCGACAGTTTTTCTTGGAATAACCATTGACGGTAAATTACAATGGGGCCCACACATAGAAAAATTGTCAGGTAGGCTTAGTTCGGCCGCCTATGCCGTTAAAAAAATTAGACAGATAACTGACGTAGATACAGCCAGAATTGTTTATTTTAGTTATTTTCATAGTCTTCTGTCTTATGAGATTCTTCTCTGGGGAGCCTGTGCGGACATTAATGCTATCTTTGTTTTACAGAAAAGGGCTGTTCGAGCCATTTACAACCTAGGTCCAAGAGATTCCCTTCGAGAAAAATTCAGAGAAATAGATATTCTGACTGTAGCCTCACAATATATATTTGAAAACCTATTGTACGTACACAAAAACATATCAAAGTTTAAGAAAATGTCCGATATTCATAGTTTAAATACCAGGAATAAACACAATCTTGCTGTACATCGCACTCGTCTCCACAGAGTAGGCAACTCGTTCATGGGTCAATGTATACGCTTTTACAACAAACTTCCCATTGACATTCGAAACTTACCCATTAAACGATTTAAAAGCTGTATTAAAACCAAACTTTGTAAAAAAGGGTACTATAAAATCTCAGATTATTTAGAAGACAAAAATGCATGGGATTGAGCTGCTCGCTCTGCTAAGCATTGTGACATTTTGAATATTATGGAAAACCATAAAAATATACCTACCAGTTTTATATACAAATTGACATTATTGAATATTATATAAAAAATGACATGATGATTACTTGTAAAGTATTGTTTTATTGTGAATGTGAGGACTATGTGGATATTTATTTTTCGTTCTGTTAGTTTTAGCGAAGGTCTGGCAATTTGAGAACTTTATGCGACCTACCCAAATGTCCTTTCTTTGGTATTGTTCGTCGAGTCGTTGAGCTCCTTAAGTTCTGAGTTGAGCTCCACTATTACTGACAAATGCTTGCACTGACTGGACAGGTCCACTCAAATCTGTGTGGTTCTTTCCTCAAAAGACCATTTCAGACTCTAATCTACATGGTCCTCATATGGCCTGACCAAGATTATGTCTGGACTTTAAAGGAGACGGTGACCTCTGAGTTTGTTTCGGCCTTTCTTCTCAGAGTAGTCAGATAGGAAACGCCGACCTCATCTAGCTTATTTTTACAACTTTTTAATATGACGTGTAAAAGTGATTCCAATATCCTATTTACAGAATAAACAATTTCATTTCATTTCATTTCATTTCATTTCAATCGTCTGATTGTGGGCCTAAAACGGCCACTTCAGCTATATTTGCACACACTCTTACACGAAACGGTGATAGCCAAATAATACCTTCAATTTCGATTGATTTCTTACAAATCCGAACAATTTTTTTCATATACTAAGGTATTTTGGGGTAGATATATGAACATGAACGAGGTAAAAGATCTATAGCGTCCCCATGTATAGGTAGGCTTTAGATATATTTCAGTATTCCGCCCACGTTCTTACGTTTTGTATTTCGGTAGATGTACGCAGTACTTTTATATTCTTTGAAGTTGTATCGTGGGAGATCTTACAATAAGTCCTTTGTAAAAAGGCTGTAAAGATGTGTTGAAAAAATGGAGTCTGATATAACTATTGATATACTAAATAATATTATGGATACTGTCATTCGTTGATCTTTGACAGTCGTTACGGGTCGTCAGAAGCCCGAAAGTCTGACAACCAGTCTTACCAAGGGGTATCGTATTACCCAGTTACTGGGTTGTGGAGGTCAGATAGGCAGTCGCTCCATGTAAAATACTGGTATTCAGCTGCATCCGGTTAGACTGGAAGCCGACCCCAATATAGTCGGGAAAAGGCTGGCAGATGATGATGATGATTATGTATAAAACGGAAAAACGCTAGGGGAATACTATTTTTTTTAAAAAGATAAGCCTGCTTTTTATATTTTCCTCTAGACCAGAACATTATGATTTCAATCATCATAATGTTTGAGAGATTGTCATAATTATGACAATACTAGCTGCGCCCCGCGGTTTCCCCGCGTAAGTCTCGATCCAGTAAGAATATCGGGATAAAAAGTATCCTATGTGTTAATCCAGGTTATAAACTATCTGTTTGCCTAATTTCATCCAAATCCATTCAGTAGTTTTTACGTGAAAGAGTAACAAACATTCATCCATCGATCCATCCATACTTACTAACTTTCGCGTTTATAATATTAGTAAGGATTTTCATTCATCATAGCACACAATAAGATCCCCAATTTCGCCACCGGGACCCCTGATAACGATGGCCAGATGAAATCATATCTTTTGGCATTCCCACAGAGATTTATATCGTAAATCAACAGAGACTGCCTCTGATGGAAATAGGTTGTGACGTCATTCGCAGGCACGTCGCCTATTTGGGCACTGATCCAGACACAGAACATGATTACACTTCCCTAAGACAGCGGACCTGCTTAAGACAGCGGACTGAGATATGAGGGGGCAGAGAGCGGCGAGCGGGGCGATAATAACTCGACTGTAAAAAGGCTCAAATACGTTTTGTACACGGCCGTAAATATGGGACATCGAAGTTTTGAAAAATGATGGGTTTTGTAAAGCGTCGTCGCGGGCACTGTAGCCTATACTGGGGCCAATGTCCGCATCAAATATTACTAGCTGCGCCCGCGATTTTACCCGCATGTCTCGATCCCGTGGGAATATCAAGATAAGAAGTGTACCTACCTACAGTACACCCACATTTCGCCAGATAAGTTTAAGGTCCCATGTAATAGGGGGTGACCCTATTGCCATCAACCGGGCACAAATCCAGACTCGTGGCGTGGTACTGGGAAATTCCAGTACCACGCCACGAGGAATCAAATCAAAGACCACTATGAGCTATTATATTATATCTATGAGAAGCAAGGCATCGGTTACCCCATAACTGGGTTGTGGAGGTCAGATAGGCAGTCGCTTCATGTAAAATTCTGGTTACCAGTATTTTACATGGAGCTACTGTCTAATTGACCTCCACAACCCAGTAAACTGGGTAATACGATACCCCTTGGTAAGACTGGTTGTCAGACTTTCGAGTTTCTGACGACCCTTAACGACTGTCAAAGATCCACGAATGACAGCCGGGACCAACGGCATAACGTGCTTTCCGAGGCACGGAGGAGTCTCGGTTTGTAAAGATGGTCACCCATCCACAGACCAACTCCGGCAAGCGTAGCTTAACCTGATGAATCGACCCGTGCGGCTGTTATTACTTAGAGGAGCATCTCCATATTTTTAAAATACTCTGTGTAGCGAACATATTACGCTCCTAAAACGACGCATTATCATAAAGGTTACAGTTCACGAGGCATTACGCCCAAACGCCCCTCGCCCACGCTTTTAGCCGTTCGTACTCGTATTTGCAGTTTTTTGTTTTAACAAAGAGTAATGTAGGTAGGTAGCTCAGAAGAATGGTATACGTAGGTAGCTCTGGGTTTTGTTTATAGTCGCATTTCTTTGTAATAGCCCATTTGTACAGAGGAGGCTGTTTTTTCCGAGAGTTTTGGTAATCTTCTATAAAAAAAAACTAATCTAATCTAACTAATATTATAAACGCGAAAGTTTGTAAGTATGGATGGATCGATGGATGGATGTTTGTTACTCTTTCACGTAAAAACTACTGCCGGTCGATTCTGTAAAAACCTAGGTGAAAATTTAGGTGAAGTGAGCGTGGAGTGGGCTGTCAGTGTCACTGAAGCTAGGGATGCCCAAGCATTACATTTACAATCATAATCGAGATTTTAATAATATTTTTATTCTAATTCTATTGATACTTAATAAATATCATTTTAAAGCTATTATTTGAATGCCTAAACATTAGTACTATTTAAGGAGGCTTTAAATAAAATAGCAAAACAGATTTTCAGTCAGAAACTCAATTTTGTTTTACTTACTCAATTTTTTTCCTAGACTAAGTCCTATAGCCTGAGCCGCGATTGGGTCATGGGATTGCGTTGATATAAATAAACAGTCTAACAATGGGTAAATATTAACAAACTATATTGATGCGCATTTTCTTTAGTAGCTTGCTTAATTAAACGGGTAGGTATGTTTTATATTATTTATTGTAAGTAGGTACTTACGTAACGCGCTCGCGGGACTAGTCTAGGAAAAATATTGAGTAGGTAAAACAAAATTGAGTTTCTGACTGAATATCTATTATTCTATTTTATCATCCCTGAATAGTACTAATGTTTAGACACTTAAATACCTACTAGCTTTAAAATATTATTAAATCTCGATTATGATTGTAAATGTATTAGCTTGGACATCCCTAGCATCAGGTGGGATGACACTGACAGCTCACTCCACCTAAGTTTTCACGGCGTGATGTTTACAGAATAGCAATACTGAATGGATTTGGATGAAATTTGGCAAACAGATAGTTTATAACCTGGATTAACACATAGGATACCTTTTATCCCGATATTCGCACGGGATCGAGACTTACGCGGGTGAAACCGCGGGGCGCAGCTAGTATTCTATAAATTGTTGAAAAGAATGATTAGAAAGAGCAGTGGTGGCCCAGTGCTAACGGCCCCGACCAGTTGCAAGTCGTTGGTTTGAACCCAGAAAGGCGCTTTACTTTGTGTAAATAATAACATAACAGCTCACAAAAAAACATCGTGAGGAAACCGGCATGCCCTAGAACCAAAAATTCAAAGGCATATGACATCCACCAACCCGCACTGGGCCCGCGTGGGCCACAGCCCACTCCTTCTCACAGAGAGGAGGTCTGCGTCCCAGCAGTGGGAACATTGGACTGATTATGAAAAGCATTTGAAAGGACTAAAAGCCCTAAATGTCATTAGTTAAGGAATTGCTAGAACGATTCAAAAGTCGGTAAATTGTTTGAGTAAAATAATTTCCTAAGAATGTTTAAAAACTACTAAACACTTCTTGCACATCTATACAGGGTGTTAGGGTAAACACCGTTATCCTTGCAACCAGTGGTTTGGTTTCATTTATAGAACGTAAAATCAATGGAAAATTACAACTTTTTTTTTTAAATTTTTAGATCTAAATTTTACCACAAGAGACGCAAGTTCGTTGCCCTATGCGCTAGGGCAACGAACTTGCGTCTCAACACGTGCGTGAGGTACGGGATGTGACCTGACCGGCAGCGAGTGCGATCCCTCCCTTAGTCAGTCAGCTGTTTCGCTAGCAAGCACGGTGTCAGATAGAAACTTTTTAAAATCTTTTAATGATAATAACGTTTTTTTTTGTTGTGTTCGGTCATTTATTTCTATATTTAAGTCAACTAACCATGGTTTGAATGACAAGAGTGTTTACCCTTACATCCTGTATAATTCTACAACATTATTTTTTGTTTATGCTAAACCCGAAAAGGGGTCATTGTACTCATCATTTTGAACAACTTTTTCTATGGGACCAACCTAGAAATCGCGAAAAAAAAATCAGCTGTTCCATACATTTGTGTTCACTTAAATCGACAAAATGTATGGAACAGCTGATTTTTTTTTCGCAATTGACAAAAACTAATTTTGTATATTCTTTATTGAAGTGATTTTCCTCAAGTTTCCTTTATTTACGAGTGTTGATAAGAATGATAAGACGTGCCTTTTCCTGTTTCCAATTTTACGAACCCCAGTAATTTACATAAAAATAAAGATAAGCACCTTACTGTATTGTGGAAGGTTTCATTGAAAAAGACTTTCATAAACGTAAAAAAAAGATAAATATTTTATCTAAAAATACTTAGTTTCTGCCCGTAACTTCCTCCGCATGAAAGTCGTTTTACCATTTTATATCCTCTGAAATTCGACAATAGTGTAACTTTCTATCAGTGAAGAAATTTTTGTCATCGGTTGAGTATACGAGTATAAATAGCTATAGCTGCACCCCGCGGTAAGACCCGCGTAAGTCTCGATTCCGTGGGAATATCGGGATAAAAAGTATCCTATGTGTTAATCCAGGTTATAAACTATCTGTTTGCCAAATTTCATCCAAATCCATTCAGTAGTTTTTACGTGAATGAGTAACAAACACCATCCATCCATCCATCCATCCATACTTACAAACTTTCGCGTTTATAATATTATATTAGTTAGATTAGATAGATTATGTACTTCTATCGTATTAGAGATTAATTACATCACACTATTGTTCTAAAAACATAATTTTTCATTTTTTTTTGTTATTTTTATTTTGTGTTTCATGAACTGTGCCCAAATAAACGTTATTCTTTCTTTCTTTTCTTTTTTTTACACCTTACAAACGTAATTATAATCCTAAAATAATATCACAAAAAGTGAGTAAATATAAAAACCTGTTTATGAAAAAAAAAATTGAAAATCCACCAAAATGCCTCCATCTCGAATCATTTTGAAAACGAAAGCAGTCATATTTTGAAACACAATTCAACTCTTTGTCCTTCAAGGAGCTATTAGCTCCTCAAACAGTGCATAATTTGTCGAACCAAATATCCTTCAATCTGTACGTTGTCACAAAAGGGGGGTGAAATTTCCCCCCTTACATCCCCCAACACCCCCAGGCCCCCAGTGGATGGGGCGTTTGACGTCAGCGCCACGCCCCGAGAGTGGGGGAAGTGCGCAACTACGGAATATACATAGATAGATATAGTTTGTATGTATGTGTGCTGAAGAAATTTTTTGTATGTACTATGATGTAGTTTTAGGTGTGGGTATGCACATTTTAGTTATCTTGTATTTATAATAATAATTATGTACAAGGGAAAATTATCAAAGGGCATCAAAAAAATCGTCCGCATCGCTGCCAATGCGGTGAAGGTGTCGACTGCCTCGGTCACCATGGCCTATCCAATCTTGTATTTTCCTATGAAATTAAATGTTCGGAATTTTTTACATGTTCACTGTCAAGACAATGTTATTTTTGTGACCGTCAAAATAACCAAAAATTTCCTAACTTTTTTACGCAAAACATATGAAAAATCTGTGTGTTCATTGTTCGTGACATCTTAAAGTTATCAAAATACGGCAGTGCAGGGCCAAGTCTACTAATTTACAAACGTGTCAGTGGTCTCGCAATTATGAGTTTTTGACAGATATGCCATACATGGCATATCGGTCAAAAACTGATCATTGTGACACCAGCCCCCAGTTTGCAGGGTTTTTTTTAAGAAAAAATAAGAAAATAATGATAATACGTAAACATGACGCTAAGAAAAGACAAATCCACGAAAATAACAAGTTGGGGGAAAATATGCATCACATGTACGCAAAACGGCAATCGCTCAGCATTTCTAACCGAGTTCAAAAAGGAAGAGGTTCTCAATTCGACTGTATGTTTTTTTGTGTTTTGTATGTTTGTTACGCTATTACTCCGCCAATTATGAATTGCTTTTGATGCTTTTTTTTTTGGTAGGTCATACTTCAGAGTTAATCCCGTAGTTAAATAAATTAATAAAATAAATAAATAAACATCTACTGTGTTTATCCTCGATCCAATTTTTTCATCACTGACTCTTCAGCTAGACAGACGTTTTTTGACAGAAGATTTTATAAACTTATCCAAAACCGATTCATGATTTCTTATAGCCGACCCCATAGCGTCCGCAATTTACCATCGAATGACGTCACTCTTCTTCTTTTCGTATGGTTAACGACTAACCTGGTGTCAGAGTTTTACAGCCACCCACCCTTGACTTGGCTTCACATGCCGTCGAGAAATATCTCGCTGTCGCAGGAAACCAAACTTTATCGACTAATTTGAAAATGACAACAAGATAAAACGGTGCAAATTCCAAAAAAAGATGGAAAAATGACATATTTTCCCGTTAAAATGAGCGGTAAATTAAACAGTGCCCGCTAGATTAGTGATAGCCGTTATCAGTTAAAACCCCTTTTTCGCGGGAAAGCTGCGCTTTAGATAACCTTATCGTGAGTGATTTAAGTGGTTAGAGAGTAGTGAAAGAATTTAGAGGTCGCAAAGAAAAACTGTATCTAAAAAGGCTAGCAAAATTTTGGCCAAAAAGCACTTTTTAACGTCTTATTAAATAGGTTACAAAAGAGTCCCCCAAGTACGGAACCCTTCATCGCTTCCTAGTGATTTAGCTGGAAAGAAGAAGTAACGTAAAAAACTCCTCTGACAAGCATCGTGAACATTAGATTAGTGAAACAACAGGGGCTACTCAAGGCTATCTAATTGTGTCACTCATTTTCGGTAAATGATTAAGGCGAAAGCTTCAGGGTAGCCCGTGAAATTCAAATTTTCTTACGTTTTTTGCAATTTGCGGGTCTGTAATATGTTGTATTTTGATTAAAATATGATTCGCGACCGTAAAAAATATTAATTTGCGGAATTATAAAAAGTATAGGTACTCTGTGAACCTCTGCATTTATACATTACTCTGTAATCCACACTCCAAAGCGTGTTGGGACACAACGGAAGCCAAGTTTATAAAGCTTCATAAACTGCTGCTGATAACACAAGCCCGGACTGAGTAAGCATTTTATGTACTTCATTTTATTACATTTATTATTTTATCACCACCGCTCTCAAAACGGTGAAGGAAAACAACGTGAGGAAACCGGCATGTCCAAAACTAAAAATTGAAGATGTGTGACATCTACCAACCCGCACTGGGCCCGCGTGGTGGATTACGGCCCAGTAGCCCACTCCCTCTCGAAAAGGGGAAGCCTGTGTCCCATTAGTGGGAACATTGTAGGCTGATTATATTATGGATGTTTCTTTTCTTTTATATTATTTATTTTTTCTTAATTTTAATTAATCATAGTCTGGCAGTTTGATTTATTTATGCGGCCTAACCAAATGTCCTTTCTTTGGTATTGTTCGTCAAATCGTTGAGCTCCTTAAATTCGGAGTTGAGCTGCACGATTACTGACAAATGCCCGCAATGACTGGACAGGTCCACTCAATCTGTGTGGTTCTTTCCTCAAAAGACCATTTTAGACACCAATCTACATGGTCTTCACATAATCTGACCAAGATTATGTCTGGACTTTAAAAGAGACTGTGACCTCTGAGTTTGTTTCGGCCTTTCTTCTCAGAGTAGTCAGATAGGAAACGCCGACCTCATCTAGTTTTAAAAATGTGATTGACGTGTAAAAGTGTTTGTACAAACCTACTTACAGAAATAATTCATCATTACCGACTTCAAAAAAGGAGGAGGTACTACGTTCGGATGATTGTTTTTTTTTATGTATGTTCACCGATTACTCCGCCGTTTGTGAACCGATTTTAAAAATTCTTTTTTACTTCGAAAGGGTATACTCCCGAGATGGTCCCATATAAATTTTATTAAGTTTGCTTGCGTAGTTTTTGAGCTAGCTTCAATATTACGTATTTTTCCCACAGTCTATGTAGACGATATAATTATTAGACTCCTTCACTGTTATTTACATAGCAGGTAGTAACTTGTGTGGGGTAAAAACCACCACTAAAAAGTGAAAAATGAAAACTTTTTACAAAAAAAAAAACAACCGACTTCAAAAAACACACTAAAAAAGTGAAAAATAACTTTAATTTCGGAAGTCGGTGGCAAAAAACGAAAATTAAAAAGCAAAGACACCGACTTCCGAAATTAAAGTTATTTTTCACTTTTTTAGTGTGTTTTTTGAAGTCGGTTGTTTTTTTTTTTGTAAAAAGTTTTTTATCATTTATGTTATTCTAATTTATTAGTGTCCCATTCTTGAACTTTTCTTGATTGTTTTTTTAATCGACATGTTCAAAACGGAGGAGGTTTTCAATTCGTCTGTATGTTTTTTATTGTGTTTGTTACGCGATTACTCCGCCAATTATGAATCGATTTTGATGATTCTTTTTTTGTTTGGTAGGTCATGCTTTAGAGGTGGTCCCATATAAATTTTATTAATTTTGCTTGCGTAGTTTTTGAGTAAGCTTCAATATTACGTATTTTTTGCACTTAGTAATATGTGGACGATGTTTTAAGTTACTCCGTCACTGTTATTTACATAGCAGGTATTCGAATTTGTGGGTCACATTAATAGGTATCTGACATCAAAACCACGACACTTTCATTAAACTTTTCATCAGAGCCTCTGACCAAATAAAAAACCACAAGAAAGCGCTCCGAACAATACAGTGAACCACGCCAAAACTACACCTCCGCTCTGTGCATACACGCTCACACGCACACATTTACAATCAAACTACAACACTAAGTGCACACATGTTTACGAAAACGGCTTCACGTCACTGTTGACAGCGCTCTGTCTTGGTTTTTTATTTGATCTGAGATTAGAGCACATTAAAAAAAACATAGATAACTATAGTTCTACACACCCACCTTACAATACACAAAGTAAATAGCATATAGCACTACATTCCTTCACCAATACACACAAATACATAAGATAGAATACATAAAAACAAATACACAAGTACATAGTAGGTATATAACACGGTTACATAATCATTTCAACCTCCCGGATCAATACCGGATGCTCTCTCTCCCTTTAAACATACCCATCTCTTTCTGGCAAAGGTTTGGTAATTTTCTGTCTCTTTCTTACGAAGGCTTCGTAGGGGGGGTATAGATTTTCACTTAGTCCAGAGTTTGAAGGTATAATTAAGGCCATGTTTGATGAAGGGGGAAGGCAGAAGTGGTTGAGCAAATAGGTGTAACTAATTCGACAAGGATTAGTAACTAGCTGTTGCTCTAGCCCGCGACGCTAGGTTGAAAAGTAGCCTATGTCCTTCTTCAGGTCATGGTCTACCCCTGTGCCAAATTTCATCCAAATCCGTTCAGCCGTTTTAGCGTGAAAGCGAAACAAACAGTAACAACAGACTATTTTACATAATGATACAATAAATATACACTACTAGCTTCCGCCCGCGGCTTCGCCCGCGTGGTATGTCGATAAAAAGTAGCCTATGTCCATCCCCAGGATGCCATCTATCTCCTTGCCAAATTTTATCGAAATCCGTTCAGTGATTTATGCTGAGGTGAGCCTTTTTGGCCTCGCACAGGTCGCCGAAGTATTTTGTTAGTTTCAATTGTTCTTTTATTTTAATTTAGTACTTTCTTTATATTACTGCTTGTTTTTCCTGTGCGTGTCCCAAATAAAATATTTTTCTTTCTTTTCTTTGATTTAGGCGTGAAAAGGTAACATACAGACAGACAGACGGACAGACAGACAGACAGTTACTTTCGAATTTATAATATTAGTACCTATGGATGAGCATGAATATTTTAACCACAGAGGAACTGGCTATCTTACCTCTAGCTGCCGAAACATAACAATGCTGTTAACATTGTTATTATGGCGACAGACTTACACAAGATGATGGTAGCTAGCCAGGTGGTCTTAGAACAAGCCCTACCATCAACCAAACCGAGTTGAAAAATTTGTCCCCGCTGGGAATAGAACCCCGGGACCTCAGAGTCCTAGTAGTCTTATCAACTTCATGCTCAGCTTCTATCAGCAAAAACTATGCGTCATAAATGTATGGGACCGACATTTATGCTATCTTTAAACGTCCTTGTAGAAATACGAAACGCTTTAAAATGTAATCGATTGTCACTCAACTACGCCTTTCTAACTGTATGAACAGATTTTCAGAAACAGCCCCCTAACTGCATAACACACATTAATCTCAATCTGAATCGGTTTGAAACAAATTGCTAATCCATTGCTTCATAAGTTGGAAAAAAAATCTGCTCAACAACGTAAATAACGCAATGAATTTAAGTAGTTGAACTGTCAAAATGAAAAGCCTTAACAATCAATCTGCCTAACCTGCTTCTAGTCTAACCGGATGCAGCTGAATTTTACATGAAGCGACTGCCTATCTGACCTCCACAACCGACACAACTGGGTATATGATAGCGCATGGTAAAACTTTCGGGCTTCTGACGACCCGTAACGACTGTCAAAGATCCACGTTTGACAGCATTTTTTAGCAGACATTTCTCGGTATTTAAAGATGGTCACCCATCCACGGACCAACACCGGCAAGTGTAGCTTAACCTGTTGGATCGACCCTCGCGGTTGTTATAACTTAGCCGCGAGCTCCTTCTAAAAGCCTTAACATGTAACATTAATAATAAATCTGGACGTGATCCGAGAACAAAGCACTTCAGGCCACCTGTTTTACTGAAACTGTGAGACTCCTACATGCAGGAGTAGTCTCACAGTCTCCCTCTGGCGTAAATATACGATAGAGAGTTTTAGAAAAACCGGCCAAGTGCGACTGGGACTCGCGCACGAAGGGTTCCGTACCATTATCTAATCCAAAAAAAAAATCTGCTGTTCCATACATTTTGTCGATTTTAGTGAACACAAATGTATGGAACAGCAGATTTTTTTTTCGCGATTTCAAAGATGTTCCCAATTCCCATAGAAAAAGTTGTTCAAAATGATGAGTACAATGACCCCTTTTCGGGTTTAGCATAATACAAAAAATAATGTTGTATAAAAACGGCAAAAAAATCACGTTTGTTGTATGGGAGCCCCCTTAAATATTTATTTTATTCTGTTTTTTAGTATTTGTTGTTATAGCGGCAACAGAAATACATAATCGTGAAAATTTCAACTGTCTAACTATCACGGTCCATGAGATACAGCCTGGTGATAGACGGGCGGACGGACGGACAGCGAAGCCTTAGTAATAGGGTCCCGTTTTACCCTTTGGGTACGGAACCCTAATAAGTACGCCTTTGAAGAGTGTTGTCTTTGTTACTCATTCCTGTGTCACTATTGTTTATTTCTAAAGCGCGCAAGCCTTAATTTCCCTCAATCCTAAATTTCCTAAAGACCCTCTCCAGAGGCCTGTGTCCCAGCAGTGGGAACATTATAGGCTGATTATTTAATGTATTTTACTGTACTTTTTCCATGGTACCAACATTGAAATCGCGAAAAAAAAATCACCTGTTCCATACATTTTGTCGATTTAAGTGAACACAAATGTATGGAACAGCTGATTTTTTTTTGGTTGGTCAAATAGAAAAACTTGTTCAAAATGATGAGTACAATGACCCCTTTTCGGGTTAAGCATAAATAAAAAATAAGGTTGTATAGGTAGGAGAAAGGGAAGGTAAGACGGACCCTGCAGAAAGGTACGAAGTTCATTTTGAGAGAAATAATGCCATCTCTGAATTAGTGGTGTCATGAGGAAACTTTTCATTCATTTCGTTACTATCGAACGAATAGTTTTTTTTCTACATTCGTTCTTATCCTACCCGTTTTCTCTACTTAAAAGGAAATAGGGTGAGGTCTTTTCTCCATACAAAAAGTCATAATTCGAGGTTCGGCTCTCGTCTATTTCCTCCTCCAATATTAGACCAATTGGAAAGATATTTTATAAATTGAATAAGAAGGATATTTACTGTGCCCCTATGTTAAAGTCTTAGTAATAAGGTCCCGTTTTGGTACGGAACCCTAAAAAAGGACTACATTAAGCGTCACTAACACGGATTTTCAAATGCAATACAATTGAAGAAAATTAAGACCTTTCAAGATATTTCCATAAAAAAATATAGGTCTCATAAAAACCAACTTCCAAATTGAAAAACTTGAGAAAAATAGCTTCGCCCAACTAGCCTTCAATCTCAACAAAAACTTAACAAAAAAACCTTTGATTTCAGATGGTAAAGATGAAATTATTCACCCTCATTCTGGGCGTGGCCCTATCAGGGGTAGCGCATACCGCCCCCGGCCAATCAGAGGCCACCAGCCCCGAAAACGAGCCAATAGAATCAAAAGGAGATGATGCAGAAACGAGACGGGTAGATGTTCCTGAAGTGGTTTTGCAATTGAAATATGATAAGGGAGAACTGAATAGGATATATCTGACTCAGTTCAGGAAGGATTCCACAACGTGGGTCCCGTCAGTGTCTGCCAGAAGCAACTTGTGTGCAGACTTGTGTCACGCAGGTTTTTATTTGGCTGTATAGCTTTTGTCCTTTGCCTCGTAAAAAGGCAGTTTGTTTACGCGGCCATTTTGGTTTACGTGTTCAATGTGACGTTTCGTGAGTGTTTTTGTGTTTCTTTTTTGTTTTTTTTTTGTGTTGAAATGAAGAGCTGTGATGGGTAAGTACGATCCTTGTTTTTTGTTTTTATATTTGAATTAATTTTATAGTTTTGCACTATGTGCTCTTCTCTCTTCTTCTTGCACTTAATTTACTAAAATTATTTTTATTTTTTATGTAAGAAGCAAAGGACTTTGGTACAAATGACCAGAGCTTTAAATTTTTTTTAACTGCTCAGAATAGTATAGTTGCTTCGTTTTTTATTTTTTTGCATTTTCTTTTTTGTAACGTAATTGCATAAAGGTATCGTTTATTTATTTAATATGTTTATTCATCTACAAGATTTAAATAGAATGTGTAACTTTTTGAAATATTTTGAATAAAATAATTTAAAAAAAACATTTGAATACTACTTTAAAATAGTAGCTCCCACTGGTATCGGAAAAATGGTTTGTTTATTAATTTATTTAGGGATTACCAACGAGAATTGCATTGTTATCTTAAGTTACTGAAATAAATATTCAACTTACAAGCTCTTTGATGCTGTAGATTATTGACCAAGAAATAACACTGACCACGAATATTTTAGAGAAAAATAACTCAAAATATTCACTTTTTTCATGTAAAACTAGTAGAACAATGCGACGAGATAAAAATTGTTGAATATAAAACTGGAAACATCTTTTAATTTCACAGTATTTTCTGTTGTCAATTGGCGTATCTTATGATTTGTTAAATAGATAAAACGTGGAAGAAAAAACCGGCCAAGTGTGTGTCGGACCACGCACAGTGAAGTGTTCCGTAGTTGGAATGTATTTATACCAATAACAAACTTAACATTGTAGTTGAAAAACATGTGAAATGAAATTGTTTGAAATGAAATGAAATTGTTTATTCTGTAAATAGGATATTGGAATCACTTTTACACGTCATATTAAAAAGTTGTAAAAATAAGCTAGATGAGGTCGGCGTTTCCTATCTGACTACTCTGAGAAGAAAGGCCGAAACAAACTCAGAGGTCACCGTCTCCTTTAAAGTCCAGACATAATCTTGGTCAGGCCATATGAGGACCATGTAGATAAGAGTCTGAAATGGTCTTTTGAGGAAAGAACCACACAGATTTGAGTGGACCTGTCCAGCCAGTGCAAGCATTTGTCAGTAATAGTGGAGCTCAACTCAGAACTTAAGGAGCTCAACGACTCGACGAACAATACCAAAGAAAGGACATTTGGGTAGGTCGCATAAAGTTGTCAAATTGCCAGACCTTCGCTAAAACTAACAGAACGAAAAACACACACACACAATCCACATAGTCCTCACATTCACAATAAAACAATACTTTACAAGTAATCATCATGTCATTTTGTATATAATATTCAATAATGTCAATTTTTATATAAAACTGGTAGGTATATTTTTATGGCTTTCCATAATATTCAAAATGTCACAATGCTTAGCAGAGCGAGCAGCTCAATCCCATGCATTTTTGTCTTCTAAATAATCTGTGATTTTATAGTACCCTTTTTTACAAAGTTTGGTTTTAATACAGCTTTTAAATCGTTTATTGGATAAGTTTCGAATGTCAATGGGAAGTTTGTTATAAAAGCGTATACATTGACCCATGAACGAGTTGCCTACTCTGTGGAGACGAGTGCGATGTACAGCAAGATTGTGTTTATTCCTGGTATTTAAACTATGAATATCGGACATTTTCTTAAACTTTGATATGTTTTTGTGTACATACAATAGGTTTTCAAATATATATTGTGAGGCTACAGTCAGAAAATCTATTTCTTTGAATTTTTCTCGAAGGGAATCTCTTAGACCTAGGTTGTAAATGACTCGAACAGCCCTTTTCGGTAAAACAAAGATAGCATTAATGTCCGCACAGGCTCCCCAGAGAAGAATCCCATAAGACAGAAGACTATGAAAATAACTAAAATAAACAATTCTGGCTGTATCTACGTCAGTTATCTATCTATTTTTGTTCTCCCATATATATCGTAACCATGCGTTTGCACTGGCGAAACATTCAAGACAAAACATATATGTTGATGTCTCCATTTTCTGTAAATGTTCCATACAATTTTTGACAGGAACTACAGATTTCAACACGTTTTGTATTGAATGTTTCGCCAGTGCATACGCACGGTTATACGTCACGTTCAATTCTCCAACAGCAGAAGTCAGTTTGTAATCAAAAAAAAAATTGTGATTAAACTACAAATTAACGATTTTCGGACTTTTTCCGTTAGGTACTTGTGCTGTGAGACCTTGCCAAGTTTCATGATTTTAGGTCAACGGAAAGTACTTTAGATTTTAGATTTATTTGCGAATATCAAAATATGTCGCATAAATGGTCGTCTTTTTTTATTGCGTTGACTTAGAAGCTTGATTTTTTTTGAGGTCCAAGTGGCCGTAGACCTACGTATTTGATATTAATTTCAACTTGATGCATCCAAGCGTCCCTGAGAAAAAGAGCCTTGACAGTCTGACAGACAGATAGACGAACAACGACGTGATCCTAAAAAGGGTTCCGTTTTTTTTTCAATTTGAGGTACGGAACCCTAAGAAACAAAAATAAACTAATAAAATCACTTGACTTGAATCTAATAACCTGTTAGGTACAGTCAGCCTCAAAATGATAGAAGACAACACATAGTACCTACACATTAGGTACGTTGAAGCTACTCATTGATATAATATGGTGCATAATACCTACAATATTAGCAATATTTTTATTATTGAATTGTATTGTATTGTCAATTCCTTTTTTTAATATAAAATTAATTCTTATTTGTGATGATTAGGAACAATCCCAAATTATTAATTTTATCCAAAATTAATATACATACTCGTAATTATAAAAATTCATTAATTATTTTAAAATAAATTAAAAGTATTTTTTTTACGCTTAATTTATTTTAAAATAATTAATGAATTGTAAATTAATTATTATTAATCAATTATTATTATTTTTTATTTTTCATATCTGAGTAACGCTAATATACTGGCACTTTTTTTTACATTATTTTAATTTTGTTATTTGTTAACATGCGGATAATAATGCAATATTGTTAACACTACATAAGAGCCAATTACGTTAGCTGCGATCGGAGGATTTAAAAAAACCAAAAATGATTTTACTTAATTTATTTTAAATAAAAGAATTACATTAATTATATCTTAATTTAGCCTAAGTGCCTATTCGAAGTATGAATATGGAATGGAATTTTACAGAGTTACAATAATTGGGTAAACTAGGTCCGTGCGTCACAAAGTGCTATCTCAGCTCGCCGTTTCCGTCGTTCGTTAATTTTGCAGCGTATGTTCCTATAATAAAAGTATTGAGTGCTGAGTGGGCGATTCCCCTTATGCAGCTGCGTGTAACATCTCCACCCGCAGATCAGGAACTATTTTAGAACTTTGAGAGAAAATGTTGCTGGAACTTGTCCTCTGCGCGCGCGATCCTCTTCTTTTTTATCAGGTTCCTCGTACGTATGTCCCTTGGTGTTGGGCGTTTCAGAGCGTTTGCAAAACCATTTTTTGCGATAGCCTAGTATGGCTATGAAAAGTGCGCCTGCACTTAATAATGCAATGTAGAAGGGTATTGTCGTATGGTATATGACATCTGATTGCAGCTGGTTAAGTTCTATCGGCTGGCTCGTCATGACTTGGTTCTGTATGCTGTGTAATCCTCCTAAGTCAATTGAACTAAGATGAACTTGGGTTAATGCAGCACTCGGTGTCTCCGCGTCGTAGGGAATGTTCATTAATTTCAAAGGCTGCCCTTGTATTACGTCGTTGTCGTTGATTATGGTTAGTTCCTTTGTGCGGAGGTAACAATTGATAGGTATAGTAGCGAGGTAGCTTCCTTGTAGCGAATTGAAGTCTTCTCTCCCGCAGACTAATTGCACTTTCGTTGGATTTGGAAACGATAAGATGTAGGGTCATCTAATTTTTCCATCGCTTCTTTTTCCAAAAATACTGTAGTAAATTGGCAGGAACTCTTGAGGGCTTGGTTCATGATAAGTTCTTGTATGCAGTCAGTTTTTGTTCGTATTTGGTGGGTTATTTCCTTTTCACAGAGATACCAGTTACTTAACTTCGAGCATTCTGCTTCTATGTACACGAAAGAGTCCCCATTAGTTGCTATAAAGGGATAGGTAGGGATAAGGGCTTGACGGTTTTTATTGGGTACTATAGATAGCTTATATAAATCATAAACAATTTTGGAAATTATAGGAAATCTGAAAACTATAACTATCTGCTTTTCATTGAAATATGATCCGGGTTGGATGATGTCGTAATATTCTCTGAGCTCTAAACTTAGTATCTCATCCTTACTGTATATTTTTTCTAACCTATTTACCATAGACTTAAGTGTATCTACGTCTATCATAGAATGAACAGTGCTTGATGCATGTATAAACGCTAACATATTTTCTATTCTAACTAATTCTAATCTTAAATCTTCTACGTTTTCACTTATAATGGACATGAGTTGACCAAACTTTGCATATGCTATTAAATTACCTGTTGTATAAGTGTTATTTAATAGTAACTCTAAGGTGCTATTGATTCTACTTTGATTTTCGATTAATTGTATTAGAACACCATTATGCTTAGACATCCATTCTTTGCTAAGACTTATGTGATTGTTAAATTCATTAACTAACTTATTGTTATTAATCTGTAGAATTTTGATAGCATTTTCGTATTTTAAGGCATCTGTGTAGTCTAGATTTCCAGTTATACTCTTAATTACCGATCCAAGACTGTCTACTAGACCTCTCTTGACACGACCAGGCTCTAAAGATTTTAGCTGATTAGATACTTTGCCAATTTTGTTAGTAAGATAATTAATTTGGAATTCAAAAAGTGTATAAGTGTCATTACTAAGCCGACTTTTGTATTCTGATATCTGATATTGTAGTGTTGTAATTTGATTTTCTATGTCCCTTAGATTCACGTACTGAAGAAATGTATGATGATGAGTGGTCATTCTCGTCGGTCCAAGTTTATACGGTAATAAGCCAGGTCCATTCGCCAAGCTTTCAAGTTTTATCTCCGATGACTGGGTCTCGCGAAGAACCAGCAATAGTAGAATCCTGCAACAAGTTAGGTTCCTTAGGGCCTCTTTTTAATCTATTTTTGGCTACGGGCCCACGTTTCTTGGACGTATAAATGTGTATGGGTAAATCAGCCAAAATAGTATCTTGGGTATACCGCGGTGCAGTTTTCTGACGGCTTGCAGAAGGGTTCTTAATGAATACCTGTTGTTGAGGAAAGTATTCTATTTCGGATTCGCGGTTCCGATTTCTATTTTCTATCAACGCAGTACGATTTGATAAAGAGGTTTCGTTGATAATATTATAGACTTCCTTCATTTGCGCCCTATGATTATGAACATACTGTTGTAATGATTGTTGGGTAAAATCTATGTCTAAAATATCGCGTGGATCAAAGTGTCCTGTTAATAAATCAAATGGTCTGCATCTAGTGAAGCTATGTATTGAAGAATTATAACCAATTATAGCATAAGGCATAAGATTTACGATAGGCTCCTCTTTGTGTTGTAACTTTAATATTCTTATATGTTCAAGGAGAGTTGAATGGAAGCGTTCGATGTTACCGTTATCGTTAGGCGAATGCGGTAAAACTCTATGATGGTTTATCTTGTGAAGGCGTGTGAATTCTAGGAACAGTTGATTAGTAAACTCCGTTCCGTTGTCAGTCACTAAAGTTAAGGGAACTCCATGGTGGGTACAATATTTTAATAATGATTGAAGTATACTAATGCCCGTGCCATCTCGAAGATGGTATGCTTGTCCATATTTGGTAAAAACATCTATAAATGTAACATATTTTTCATTGTGAACAGTGAATAAATCCATATGAACTATTTCGAATGGTTTTGTTGCCGGGGGTACAATATTAAACTGGGGTCTAATAGGTCTCCGGTCATATTTAGCTTGCCCGCAAATAATGCATTCATTGATGAATTTGGTTATTTGGTCTTTCATTTTGGGCCAGTAATACTTTCTTGAGAGGGCTAAATAACATTCGGTAATTCCTCGGTGATTGGTTTTGCCATCATGGTAGTGTTGAATTATCTCTTGCTGACGTAGATAATCTTTAACGTTTTCTAATTCTATCTTAGCTAGTACTAAGTTCATAGATGAACTCTTAAACTTGTCCTGTATGACTGGTATGATGGAATACATGGCAAGAGGTGGATTTATTAGGATACCGGTTTTTACTTTTGGGTTTACATACTCTTTGAGGGCGTTGACTACATCTTGTTCTAGGTTAGATGATGATATCTGGACTGCTATGCGCGTGTGAGTTTCGAATGGCTTGGTAACTACTGGTTTGCGTTTGACATCTTCCACTATCGTAAAGCATAGTTGT
Source organism: Lithophane socia (assembly GCA_947522985.1). Classification (NCBI taxonomy): domain Eukaryota; kingdom Metazoa; phylum Arthropoda; class Insecta; order Lepidoptera; family Noctuidae; genus Lithophane; species Lithophane socia. The sequence continues at coordinate 9,193,571 of OX383278.1, forward strand.
CTATGGAACCTGTTAAGGGGTTCGTCGGTGATTGGGATTTCTAATATGGGATGTTCATGACTGGTGTGTACAGTTGCAGTGGATGAGTTCGCAGATGGCGGGTTTTCTGATGGGTTAGGAATCAAAGAACATAATTCGTCTAATAAGGTGTTAGTATCTTCATTGTGAATCTCCACCCGAGATAAGGCATCGGCGTTCGTATTGGATTTACCTTTTTTGTAGATAACGGTGAAATCGTATTCACTAAGTTTCAGCCTCCATCTAGTCAATCGCGAATTGGGTTCTTTAAGGTTCATCATCCACTGTAAAGGTTTATGATCTGTTAATACTTTAAATTTACGACCAAACAAGTACGGTCTAAAGTACTTGGTGGCCCAAACTATGGCAAGAAGTTCTTTTTCTATGGTGCTATAGTTAAGCTCACTTTCATTCAATGTTCGGGATGCAAAACACACAGGTTTGTCGGAACCTATATGTCCTTGAGATAGAACGGCTCCAATAGCAACGTTCGAAGCGTCTGTTGTCAGTATGAATTCCTTATTAAAATCGGGATACTGTAGTATGGGGTCATTTGTTAAGAGATTCTTACACTTTTCAAAACTGTTTATGTACTCGGAGTCTAGTACAACTTTTCTACCTTTTTTTAAACAAGTTGTGAGAGGTTTCGTAATCTTTGCAAAGTCCGGGATAAATTTTCGATAATAACCTACAAGGCCTAAAAATTGTTTAATTTCTTTTGGGGTCTTTGGAATGGGGTATTTTTCTATTGCATGAATCTTATCCGGATTAGGTTTTATTCCTTCACTACTTATTATGTGTCCAAGGTAACCAGTTTCATGCCTTAAGAATTCGGATTTATCCATTTGGATCTTAAAGTTCGATTCCCGAAGTCTATTGAAAACTTTCTCGAGATTGGCCATATGCTCTTGTAGTGACGTAGAGAAAACGATGATGTCATCAAGGTAGACTAGGCATATGTCATTTTGGAGACCTCTGAGAACATTATCCATAACCCTTTGAAATGTGGATGGTGAATTCTTAAGTCCCATGGGCATTCGAAGGAACTCGAAATGTCCATGTTCGACATTAAAAGCTGTTTTTTGAATATCCTGAGGGTCCATCTCGACCTGGTAAAAACCGCTAGCCAGATCTAGGGTGGTGAAGTATTGGCACCTACCTAGTTTGTCAAGAACATCGCTAATGTTCGGGATAGGGTATTTGTCGTTGATAGTTTTTTCATTGAGTTTCCTAAAGTCAACTACTAAACGCCATTTTTGTTTGCCCGAGGCATCCATTTTCTTGGGGACCACCCAAATGGGTGAGCTCCATGCTGAATCTGAAGGCTTTATTATTCCCTGATCTAACATTTTTGAAATCTGTTCCCTAACCTCTTGGCGATGAATGAATGGGTATCTGTAACTTTTTGTGTAAACCGGGACCTCATCTGTGGTCTTAATACGATGTTTTATTCGATTGGTAAAGGTTAACGCTTCGCCTTCGATGTAAAACACGTCAGCAAATTTTGAGCAAAGAGCTATAAGGTTGACTTTCTCCTCCTCGTTTAAATGATCTGTTCGTAATCGCGTTGTCACTTCTTGAACCCGCGTGGTACAATGTTCGGTACGCGTGCACTCGATATTAAATAAACTTGCGTGCACTGGTCGGTCTAGTGATATTATAATATCATTCGGGCTCGTATTTTCTATCTCTAAGTAGCCGCGATTATTGTCCACAATAGTAAGGCATTCGCGTACGATGCAATTGCATATAGTCTGTTCACTAACTAATGCTGCACCATTTGGAACGTCGATCGGTATTCTAACTAATTTCGAAGATTGAGCAGGTATTATGTCTTCATATAAGTTTACATTGCAGGAATTATACATACGGATAGGATTTGATGATGTGCGTGTTATTAACCTCTGATCTTTTAAGTCTATCTTAGACTCCCATTTAGTTAGCAAATCTAAACCAATTAAACCGTCGAAATATTCATGAAAACGGTATATAAATAACTTAATGAACTCTGGATCGTTAAATTCCGCAAAGCAAGGTAAACTTATAGAGTAATTATTTCTAGTAACCGCGTGTACATTGGTAACTTCAAACGGGTCGTAATTTAAGGGAAGGTTCGGAAAATATTTCTCTACAGCTTCTGGACTTATAAAAGACTGATTCGCGCCGGTGTCAATTAGTAATTTTAAAGGTGGTTCCGATATTAGTATGTACGGCAACTGACGTTGAGTTTGGAGATTTAATTCTATTTTGGTTTTTTTTGATTTCTGTGCCTCTTGAAAATCCTGACTTGGACCCGCCTGGGGTTCAGTTGAACCTGTAACTTGACCTTGAACACCTACATCGCTTAAAGTCGGATCATGGTTGCACTCTAATGTAGCGAACGGGCTATAATCGTAATAAATGTCATCGTAATTAAAACAGTTCGGATCGTAATAATACTCCGTCGGGTAATATGAGTCGTCGTATGACGCGCATTCATTCATGTTCATTTCACGATTTTTAAAATAATTAGTTGCTGGCGGATTACCTGAATTCTGCCAATTATGGCCAGATAACATGGGTTTAGGTGTAAAATGCTGTACACCGCTCATAGGTTTAGGACCTTGGTTTTGATTTTGCGCCGGAATGTTTCTAGGTGGCAAACGGAACATGTTACTTTGAGCGTTATAATTTTGAGGTACCGCACGGAATATTTGCTGCGTACGGTTAGGCATGCGATATTGAGGCTGCTGGTTAATAAAATTAGGATTGAACTTAAATGGTTGTGGTGGTGGTAATTGGTTGGGTCTAATTCCTATGGGATTGGGCCAATTGGGAATTGGTATTGCGAAATTATTACTACGTGGAGGAACTGGGTTAGAATTCTTTTGGGTAGTGGATTTTGAAAACTCACTACGTTCCTGTAAATACATAACATTAAGTTCTTCCTGTACATATTCAAGGGCCTTTTCAATAGTATCGGGGCGCATGCATCTTATACGGGAACCTAATGGTTCTTTTAATCCTTTTACAAAAGCCTGCATAGTAACTTTTTTATACAATGTACGTTTCGCTTCTACTGTAGTAGGAATTGGCTCGTGTAGTGTTACATACGTCATTATCGTACTGAACAGAGTTTGGCATTCCTCATAGAATTCTTGAGGTGTCTTATTTCCTTGCGTAGCTAAAGAAAGGTCTCTATACAAAGCTGTTTCATCCCGTTGATCCGAAAAATTGTTGATTAAGGCTGTCCTAATCCCTAGCCAACTATCAGGTATGCCGTTAGAATTAATGGTACTAGCGGCAGAGCCTTTTATCTTATTTAATATACCATTTAATAGGCATAGGTTGTTTAACTCGCTACCTGGGGCATTACTAACGTACTGAGTTACTATTTGATCGCATATTCTAACAAATCTAGTCAAAACGTTTGGGTTCCCATCGAACTCCGGGACCATGCGAAGGGTCTTGAAAATTGTATCTGGGTCGTGGGCCATATTTACGCTATTTATACTACTAACTTCACTAACACTATTTAAATCTCTACTATTATCTATAGTACTCCAGCGAGCCGTACGAGATGCGGGCTCCTGGGAATTGGAATTTTTCGGGTGAAAAATCTTGGAAGTTGGGGGGTGGTATAAGGGCTAAAAAGGAAGCAACACAGGAACAATTCAAGTGTACTCACAAATTTTTCATCTCTGGTTTTCTCGTGAATCGAAGTCTGGATTCTCCTTCCGGAACTGCAGCTGGACCGTAGATTCGGATATTCGGTGCCGGGGCTCGATAGCCACCCAGGCGATTCGCGTACGCGGATATCGATATTAGAGATCCCTAAAGCTTGCGAACCGGCCCGCGAATATCCTACCGACTGCGCCAATTACGTTAGCTGCGATCGGAGGATTTAAAAAAACCAAAAATGATTTTACTTAATTTATTTTAAATAAAAGAATTACATTAATTATATCTTAATTTAGCCTAAGTGCCTATTCGAAGTATGAATATGGAATGGAATTTTACAGAGTTACAATAATTGGGTAAACTAGGTCCGTGCGTCACAAAGTGCTATCTCAGCTCGCCGTTTCCGTCGTTCGTTAATTTTGCAGCGTATGTTCCTATAATAAAAGTATTGAGTGCTGAGTGGGCGATTCCCCTTATGCAGCTGCGTATAACAAGCCTATAATATTGTTATTTGTAAACATTTTATATTGTAGCTGTTTATTGTCCCATAATAAAATAAAATAAAATAATTATAGTAAATAATCAAATGACTCTTATAATGACATGTATATTATAATGTTTGGAAAACGGAACACTAATAGAATACATCTGTTTTTCGCGATTTTGAGACTTCCAGATACTTCCAGCTTCCCATTAGTGAAAAAAAAATCGGAATCAGTTATCTAATTGCTTATTATAGTAACCGATTAAGACTAATTTGTTTCATTTTGACAGTTCAACAACATTAATCGCGTTATTTACGTTGTTGAGCAGATTGAAGAAGAAGATTTACTTATGATTATGATTATTTGCTGATCAATTTTGTCATTCTTTCTCCCTACCATCAACTTTTACAAACGTGTCAGTGGTCTCTCAATGATGAGTTTTTGACAGATTTTGTATGGCATAGCTGTCAAAAACTGATCATTGTGAGACCACTGACACGTCAACGTCAAAGTTAACTCAAAGTTTTATTAATGCGATTTTTAAAATACAATAGACGCTGATATATTTAGTAACCTATTCCGCTTGACTATTCTTCAAGAGTCATAAAAACCCTGTAAGAAATCGACACGTGTTTCACCTCTCAACGAGGCATCTTCAGGATGACGATTGACCAATTGCAAACCAGAACGCGACGAACCGAGCGCTGGACGTCATGCGTCCAGCGCTCGGTGTGGTAACACGTCGCGTTCCGGATTTCCGCAAAGTCACGCCTGAATCAATTAACAATGCGATTTTTGGTGATACAACAGGGTCTTAAAAATATTTTATAGTAGCTCAAAAATCTACCCTATAGGGCATGCATTGTTATGTGACAATATTAGAAATTAAGTTAAACATTACATGAAACACAATGAAGTAATCAATATCTATAGAAGTTAAAATACAAGATATAATATATTGTAATTAATTTAATAGACAATGTATAATTATGAATATTGCATCAAAACATAAAATAGTCAGTCACATGAAATTTTGTCAACTAGGAATTCGTCAATGAATTCGTCAATTTGCCTATTAAAAATTTATTTAGTTTACGTTTAAATTGAGTCAAGTTTAAATCTTTAATATCGTTGGGTAGCTTATTAAAAATTTTTTGAGCCATGCAAAGTATGCTCTTATGCATAAGGGCAGTTTTCGAACTTCTTAGGCATAACTCATGTCGATATGTTGGTCTTATGGATCGATAGCTTTGTTCTGAAGCTTTTTTAAACAAATCACCGTTTTTCTTTACGAACAAAGCGGTCTCGTATATGTAAAAACAAGGTAATGTAAGTATTTTTAATGATATAAAATGCGGTTTGCAACTTTCTGTTGATTTAAGATTGCATATGGACCTAATGCACCTCTTTTGCGCTTTAAAAATCTCAAGTTTTTCACAGGAATTTGCCCAGAAAATGACTCCGTAACGTAATATAGAATCTACGTAGCCATAATACGCGGTTACAACAGCCGCCTGATTTACTATTTTGGCAAGTTTATAAAGAGCAAAGGCAAACCTAGTCAATTTTGTAATTAGGATCGATGCATGTTCTTTCCACGTCAGTTTAGAATCTATAGTCAATCCTAAAAATTTAATATGTCCTACTTCTTCAATTATATTATTATTAAAATATAGATTGATGCCAGAAGTGGTAATTCTTTGCGCGAAACTGCATGATTTTAGTTTTATTTAAATTAAGAATTAAATGATTTTGTTCAAGCCAAGTAATTGATTGTTGTAATGCCTTTTTAATGTCAATTTCGTAGTCTCTATTTGAGTCATCATGCCTAATAATTAAAGTGCTGTCATCGGCAAAAAGAACCATAGGAAAATTGACGTGTTTTGGAAAGTCATTTATATAGACTAAAAACAATGGTGGGCCCAATACGCTGCCTTGTGGCACGCCAAATGTGATTTTGCGTTGTTCTGAGATGTATTTATATTCTTTTTTATCCTTTTTGCAAATTCGTCTAACTTCTGTACACTGTTTTCTATTGTCAAGGTAGGATTTTATAAGAGAAAGAGCGTTCCCTTATACCGTAAGCACTTAGTTTTCTAACAAAATATTATGATCGACTAGATCAAAGGCTTTCGTCATGTCCATTAATATAGCGGTAGTAGGAATTCTTTGATCGATATCTGGCATTATAGTATTAAGAAAGTCATAGATAGCCAGGTTTATGGATTTGTTTTTCCTAAAGCCTTTCTGTTCCTTTACTAAGATGTTGTGTTTGATGAAGAAGGAATACATACAGTTATAAATAATTTTCTCAAGTATTTTTGATATTACCGGTATAAGTGCAATTGGTCTGTAATTATTAATGTCAGTCTTATCACCTTTTTTAAATAGAGGCTTAATTATAGTGGGCTTTAGTTTATCTGGATAGATTCCAGAGCAAATGCTTAAATTAATTATGTGACAAATGGGACCCGATATAACTTGGGAAACGAATTTTAAAACTTTTGTTGAGATGTCATCATAACCTACGCTAACTTTATTTTTTAGGTCTTGTATTATCCGATACACTTCATTAGGCGTAGTCGGAGCCAAGAATATCGAGCTGTTGCATATATTTGGAATCTTAAAACTAACAGATTTGGAGGCTTTTGAAAGTAATTCTGCTTGCTCTATGAAGTGATTGTTAAATGCGTTCGCTATATTACTGGGATTTGTTAATGTTTGTTAATGTAAATTAGTAGACTCGGCCCCCTGGTGACTAGTAGCTGTAAAACTTTTTATCTGCTGACAGAAAACATTTTGCACCTGACCGAAACCTCAATACCTATTTACCTGAGCATTTTCAAATCATAGCCGTAACCGTAACAAACGAGCTTCATGCACCAATGCTTCACTGCAGCATGCGTGGCAATGATTTGTATATCGCCACACATGCGCTGCACATAAATCTCAGCACGTTCAGCATGATAACAAGTGCCTAATGTGCCTATAGGTGTACAACCTATAGGCACATTAGACATAATTATCTTTATACAGATTGGATCATTTAGCTCCCTACAAAATGGTTGAGCTGAATGGTGCTGATCCATGCGTCATGCTCGTGAACGGGCGCCATCAGTAGGGACTGGTCATCTCTTAGCTGCCACGGCTTATTTTGAATAGTTTTTTGTTTTTTATCTTTTTATTACGGATGCTTTTAACGTGCTTTCTACATTGTTCTCACATGAATGATGTAACCAATATATTGTAACAATTCTTTATTTATTTAAAAGAGTGACCATGGAGTTTCTTGCCCGTTCTTCTCCATAGGTATCTACTACGCTTTGGAATGGGCAACTAGCTTCAGTAGCTTCATATTTCTGACTGACCGATTCCTTGACAATCCAAAAGTGCCTGTAAATGGTTTCATTGAAATAAATGCTTTGAGTTTGAATTTGATTCTGCACCATAGTACCGAATATTAGACAAAATCAAACTGGTTGATTCTTATTCTAGGTACATCGTCTTCACCTAATTATATAATTTATGTACACAAACAAAATATTGTAAAACATTTTAAAAGAGTAACGGTGGAGTTTCTTGCCAATTCTTCTCCATACGAAAACATCCATACCTTTTCGAAGGGGCAACTAGAATCAATTCTATTTTTTTTTTATTTTGACGTTCAAAAGTGCCTTTTAAGTGCCTATTTGAAATAAATTATTTGACTGAGACACGGGTGAACTCAGAAGTGTGTATGTGTCTATATGTGAGTTAAATGCTGACGCTACTCGTCTGCACGCACACATTGACAGTGTGTTTGTACACTTGGTTACCACAAATAAAGCGCGCGTCGCTTCGTGAGATAAAAATACTATACGAGTAACATAATGAACAACGAGAATACAAAGCCCTACCGTACATTTATCCAAACCGAAACACACTGAACAATATCTCCTCTTAGGACTCGGTGGCGAGGCCTGTGGGACCTCCATCTGCTCGCAGCTGATCCCCGTGGGCCTGCAGTCAGCACTGAACGATACCAGCCAGACGGACGAGCTGTATGGACATCCCAGGTACAACGTGTGTCCTGCGCTTTGTAAGAACCAGCTTGGTAAGTTCCCATAAAATCATTCTGATGTTCGGCCGCCGTGCAGCGCATTTTCATAAAGTGCGGTGCGACCTACCCGTTGTGTGCGTTAGTTACGAAGGAAGATTTTTGCAATGCACTCCGAAACAGCGCAGCCCGCCCTAATTTGAGCAAGCCTTCCTCATTTTTATTAGTAGATACCTAACTCGGTTGATAAACAGCATGCGGGGAGAATGGCTTATAATGAAAGATGAAATTCATTGATCGGTAAAAAGCGTGTGCAAACTCACACCCAATGAAAATAAACAATGAAAATGAGCGTTTATTCTGAAAGTTGGCAACGTCGCAAATAACTGTCAAATATTTACCTGTTTTGAGAAATTTGGCATTATTACTGTATGGAAATATGAAATATGGCTAGACAACTGTCTTCTAAAATATTGATTATGAAATGCAATCAATAATATCGTAACACCGAATATTTAGTTTTAGTTGTAAAAATTGAAATACCCGTAGTAATCGTGCCACTCGTTCATATCCCATACCGAGCCCCTCCGTGCCTCCGGAAGCACATTTACCCGTCTCGGCTGTCATTCATAGATTTTTGACAGTCGTTAGGGGGGGATTCAGAAGCCCGAAAGTCTGACAAGTCATATCAAGTCATTCATAGATTTTTGACAGTCGTTAACGGGAGTCAGAAGTCCGAAAGTCTGACAACAAGTCATAACAATAGGTATCGTGTTATCAAGTAACTTGGTTGTGGAGGTCAGATAGGCTGTCGCTCCATGTAAAATACTAGTAATCATGCTGCATCTGGTTAGACGGGAAGCCGACCCCAGCATAGTTGGGAAAAGGCTAGGCAGATGATGATGTACATATTTATGTAATCTTTCTTTGAACAGGTGCCCCGCTCTGTAGCTGCTCCAGCCGTGATGCTGACCACTCTGTTGATTGGACCGCTGTCTGCACAGCATTCTGTTACGATGGATACGCTCTTAGTGGTAAGCCGACCACCCATGTTACAGCTAGCTATTTATCCATCCACAATCCCTAATTTGACTTGTTTTTTCAATAATAATAATATATGAGCAGTGGTGGCCCAGTGATAACGGCCGCGACTTACGAGTCGTAGGCTAATAGGTGCTTTACTTTGAGTACATTATTTCATCACCACTGCACTCAAAACGGGGAAAGAAAACATCGTAAGGAAACCGGCATGTTTTAGAACTAAAAATTCCTTATTTAGGTATCTTTGAGTAAGAAGAAAATAAAATAAATTAATCTTTAATTCTTTGGCACATATTTTATAACATACCTTACTTACGTATAACCAAACTAAGTTTTTGCCTAAGGTAACACACACATTGATAACATGTTAACATTTGCATTTTAACCAATTTTACCCTACAGGCTGCCCAACCTGTGAGACGACATCCACGGAGGCATCTGCGATCTTTCAATCCTCTCGATCACTTTCCACCTATGAGGGCTGGGCAGCATGGTGCAACGTACAATGCAGGCAAGGCCAGGGAGGGGCGGCCTGCAACTGCGACCGAGCGCCTTTCCAGTAACGTTAACCAATTTTACCCTTAATACGTTTTACCCTTGAAATGCTTCGAAAACAGCGGCAGCTAGATCTCACTATTTTTTGGCTAAAGTGTTAGTTTTATGGATTTTAACGGATTTTACCCTTTTTGTAGATTTTACCCTAAATGAATACGTAGTTTTCTATGCCGTGAATAAATATTCGAATGTAACTTTGATTATTCGGATCTGTCGTTAGAGATTTCTATGTGTACACACATATTGCCCGCACTATCGCACAAATAATATTGCTTTGCCATTTACATGATTTAACCCTTATTATTCCTTATTGTTTGTACTCTAAGGTAGGCATTTTAAAAGAATATATTAGATCAGATAAAAATGCACATATTATTACAATTTAAGCATTTCTATCTTATTAATTTTAATATACCACTTACATTTTTAATCACTTTAAATGATTTAATCGTACATTTAAGTGCAAAGTACTTGGCTTGCTACTTATTATATAAAAATATTAGATAGTAAGCATTTATTATTGTTTTAATTGTTAAATTAATTTAAATATAAGCACTGTTTAACCAACATAATTTAAGAGGTATTTAATCATTAAATAATAATTGTAATTATAAAAATAAGAAATGAAAAATCTGCGCGCAAGACAATATTACGAGTAAAACTTAAATGTAACATTCCATTTAATGTGATTTACATTTTTCATTTATTAAAGTTTATTTTAAATTTATTTTCGTTTTTATTTTATTTTTTCACCTTATATTTTGAACCTACCAGTCAATTATTGATTTCGACTCCCTAAATTTTTCAATTTTAATAATTCGTGTTGTTAAAAATAGTAAAAAAATGTTTAGCATTACGTGGTGTAGTCAGTGTCGTAAAAAATGTGTGTAGTTTTTACAGAATGGAGTTTTAATCATAGCGTATCTTTTTAACTGTTCCTGCTGTTCAGGTTTTTCACCTTTGAACCTGTTAAACTTTATTCTTACAACGCAGTTTCGTCTCTTGAGTGAGGATCACAATACGGTGACTTTGAATCGGTTTCCAAATGTGTTCATCGTAAAAACTGACGACAAGTACATTTTATCGTACATATTTGTTCATATCGTACACACTTCAGTTAGCTAAAGCTACCAGTAAATGGATAAACCATCCTGAATCGAATGAAGTATTGTGGTCCTTCAATAAAAAGATAACCAATCCGGACTTTCAGATGACGAGCCTCGTAAAAACAACCAACAAGTTATACCTACGACATGATTAAAACGATATTTTGAATATAATTTCTTATTTTCGTAAATAAGATGAAAACAACTGTATTGTGTAGATAAATAGCCAGCAAAACTAGCCTAAACTAATTATGACTAATCTTACATAATAAGGTTTAATAATTTAATAATAATAATTAATGACGCGATCAAGCAATAACTTGCAGTGATGCAAACGACCATGTTTTTGTATTACAAAATAGCCAAGGGGTTTTAATTGGCACTTGGCTCTATAATATCTGGGCATACTTAATACTTTGATTATTTATATGTCTAGAATAGTCTAGATATAGTGTCGACGTCGTGCTGAAAAAAAACTAAAACCAACAAGCCAACTTTTTAATGCAGGTGTGCGTGACACCTACGTCGTACACTCGCGGCACGTCATTGTGCTTTTCTAGTGTGCATGCATTTAGCGGCCAACAGTTGTACGCTATTTTTTTCGACGAGTTCACAGCTTTGACTGTCTATTTAGACATTTTTATATTTTTGGCATAATATTCGATTAAAGAATTCAGTGTCAAAATATACTCCGACATTTAAAGAAGCATTCATGTACTGAAAATAGTTCATGCATGTAGGCAAATATGGTAAGTAAATCGTAAGTTTGTAAGTAAAACTTTGTTAAGTGTAAGTATGTACTTATCTTGTACTCTAATGCTTTGTGTTTCTCATTAGGTACTACTATTTATAGATATTAACTTTAATAGAAAAAACTTCTACCAAATACTTTAAAATACACCAATTTATGAACTTCTTCATCCTAGTGCTTCGCTAGGAATCTTAAATAATAACTGAAATGAACTAAACGTTAACTTACCTTAAAGCATAGTTTTTCGACTTTGGGAACCATGCGGGATTCCTATTAATTAAAAATGAAAAATATGGAATTGTAGGGTGAATGAAATGAAATAAAGGTTGGGATACTGGAATTCCCCGAACGTTTATGTACTCGTATTTCTGGTTTTTTGTATTGGTCTGAATGATTATATTGTGTAGTCGTTCAAAATTGAATAAACTACTTAATAATAATTAATAGTCAGCTGGGAGACCGTCAAAAATGATCATGCAATCGCCAAGAAAGATTCAACACCTACCTTTTTCAAAAACCACTTAAAGTTAAACATCCCCTAAATGCACTATAATTGAATTTATATTGTATTAATACAATTAGAAGGCACTTTAAATAAATAGTTCACAAAATGACACGATTTTATAGTGTCCACAAAAATCACGCCACAATTTCGTATCGGAAACTCAGCGAACAGAATTCCGTAAACGTTTTTATTACTGCAAAGTACTAATTTACTCTGTCAGCGTGCTGTAGGCATGAAGAGTAATAAATAACTAGCTAAACAATAGGTCTTAGATTAGATCAAGATACTACAATGTCATAGAATTGGCATTTATTTTTTAATCGATTTTTATTAGACATATCTTTGCCTACTTTAGAGAAGGCGTCATAAAATCTGATTAACAGAAAATTGCTCTGCAAAATGGTGAAACCAGCATGTCCTTGAGCCAAAAATTCGAACACATGACATCTACCAACTCGCACCGGGTCCACGTAGTGGATTACGGCCCACTCCCCCCCACAGAGAGGCCTGTGTCCCAGCAGTGGGAACGTTACAGGCTGATTAGGTAACATGAAATTAAAATGTTGTTTCATCTTTTATTTACGTATGAGCGAGGGAAATACGATAAAATAGCTCATACCCAGTTCAAAATATTCAGCCTGGTAGCGAGGAATCTTATTGTAGGTGCATATAATTATATAATTCATGTATACAAAATATTGTAAAACATTTTTAAAAGAGTAACGGTGGAGTTTCTTGCCCATTCTTCTCCATACGAAAACTACCTTTTGGAAGGGGCAACTAGAATCAATTCTATTTCTTTGTTTTGACGTTCAAAAGTGCCATATATGTGCCTATTTGAAATAAATTATTTGACTTTGACTTTGACTTTGAGGTTGACTGCCCAGAATTATGATCTTGAAAGACTAAGTAAAATCTTGAACAAGGGCAAGGCGTTTTAAAAAAAATACGACACTTCTATCTATTCCGAAGACACCATCTCAGATTCTAAATTGATTAATTAGAACGACTCAATCAAGTTTGTGGTGTATTAATTGTCTCTGGTTGTAGAGTGATTGCTCATCTTCACGGAATTTATTACATTCATGGTAGGTGAAATGATAATGTTCAGGATAGCAACTATCAAGTTCTTAAATGATGTGTCATCTGACGATGTACAGAAAAAGAATAACTAGGAAAGCACCAGGATGAAGAATATTTAATCACATAATGGACATAATCTTTTCATTTAACTGAAAATGACATTTAATTAATATGATAATTACATATATCAAATGGGTTATGTAGTTCTTGAATTGACTACCCAAAAGTAGTCAGTAACATAATATTTTGAACAAAAAATATATTTTTAAATCTATAAATCGTATAAAACCTGGAATTCTTACAATACTTAATATTAATATTTGAAATAATTAAAATTTTCGACATCCGCCTAGCTTCTTCCTCTTAAATGGGGCCGGCTTTTTGCTAAAGTAATGGGTGATTTTTTCTACCCATGGACGGGCAGACATGCCATGGAAATTCAGATGCTACATTTCCGCAGCCCAATAATTAGGGAATAATTATCTTAATTTTCGTGTAGGTATTTCTCTTTGTATATGTCTAAACTGTAAGATTTTTGTAAGTCTAAGGCGGCGTCCTAATTGGGAGCGATCGTACGATGGCGCGATGCGTTCTTCATCTCACGATCAAAGTGGTCGTGCGATGACCTAACAGGTGTCCTAATAGATCGCGCGATGTCCATCGTGTGCCCCTCGCACGTCGACGCATCGCGTAGGTAACCAAATAGGACGCTCAAAAGAGATCTGTTGCTTTGATTACATGATCGCACGATCAAACGCATCGTACGATCGTTATTAAGCATTTCATGTGCTCGCACGATTACTTGCTAGGTTCAAGTAGGACACTCTGATGAAATCTGTATGTTTGAACTCATCGCACGACGAGAACGCATCGTGTCATCGTGCGATCTTCGCCAAATAGGACGACGCCTAACGCGAAATATCACTTGTGCTAGATTGACAGATAAAAATAATAGTCGTTAGTAATCATAATTATAAAAATAAATAAGTAACTTTATCGACAAAATATCATAGATTTAAGATCCAAAATAGTATATAAGGTGCGAAAGTGTGAATGTTTCATAATAAAAGAATTAATTCATGATATGAATGAGTAAAAGTATGGAAGGTGTGGAATGAATGAAGGCGTGTTTGTGAACCCTGGTTTCTGAAATGTTGATCAAGTCAGTAAATCTGCTGTCTAATTAAATTTCATGTTAACTGTTGTAATTATAACAGCTGAAGCCAAGCGCTCATAAACAGCCGCAGCGGGCTGAATCGCAACGCATTTTTATACAGTAGTCTCACGAAGCGACGCGCGCTTTACTTATGGTAAACCAGTGTACAAAGACGCTGTGAATGTGGGTAAGCGCGGTACCGTCCGAGACACGAGCGACTTCTTAAGTGTGTGTATGTGTATGTGCTGACGCTACTTATCTTCACGCACACATCCACAGCGTGTTGGTACACTTGTTTACCACAAGTAAAACGCGCGCCGCTTCGTGAGATAAAGATACTATAACTGTTGTCAAACTGAAACTGTGTATTTTTCTATGGAAATTGTTTGGACAGAGCAACGTCTGTCGTGTACGCTAACTGCTTTCCTTCACCGATGTCAGCCAAGATAAACTCAGACAGTACATATGAATTGGAAATGTGAACCTGGTACTTTGAACCCACAACCTGCCAAGTGAGAGTTATCTTTCAATCTAACGTTTGATTTGAATGGAATTGCTATTTGGACATTTGGACAGAGCACAGTACACTTAATAAACATAATGTTTTTATCAAAAGTGACTCTGTTATTTACGGGAACATAATTTAAAAACATTACCATCTTTTTGGGTCTTGCCACAGTCGGGTAAAAAACGATGACTTTTCTATACTTTCTGAAGTTTGCACAATTATTTTTTTAATAAAAAAAACCGTTTATCGCCATCTTGATACGGAAACATTTGTATTGTTTGTTTCAAGATAAGCATAGCTGAAAACTACATGCGTGCATTCAACGCTAAATAAAATGCATGTTTCTTGGAAAATAAACGTGAAAATGTGTAAGAGGAAATGTTAATAATATAATATAGAGGTATTGAGGCTTTATAACAGCAGCCGCACGGCTCGATTGAAGGTTAAGCTTCGCTTGCCACGGCTGATTCGTGGATGGGTGACCATCCATCACATATCGAGACCCTCCGTGCCTCGGAAAGCGTATGAAGTAGTTGGTCCTGGCTGACATTCGTAGATCTTTGACAGTCGCTACGGGTAGTCAGAAACGAGAATCGTGTTATCCAGTAACTGGGTTGTGGAGGTCATAGGCAGCGCTCCATGTAAAATACTGGTATTTAGCTGAATCTGGTTAGACTGGAAGCCGACCCCAGCATAGTTGGCAAAAAGGCTAGGCAGATTGATTTTTGGGGTGTCAGTCAACTATGATTTGACAGCTGCAGTAGTAGGCAATTCTGTTCAAAGTCGTTGTAGAAATACGAAACTCTGTGAAAGTTTTAGATTGTCACTTGTCCCATCGAGCTAAAAATGGGTGACAGATTGTCAAATTCACGTTAAATGCTGTGATTGATTGACTGAAATGACAACTGCTAATCACATCAGTGGACACTGAGGACCTAGATAAGTGACAATCGCTTCGAAAGTGTTTCGTATTTCTACAACGACTTTCAACAGGATTGACATAAGCTTCGATGGCCTAAGTCAGTCCTATACATTTTTGCCTTTTCCATCATCATTATCGCTGATAGAATGTCACTTTGTCTAGGGCCTCTGGTTACATAAGTTTGACAGATTGTTAGCAAATCGTGTTGATTTGATTACCCTTTCATAAACCAGGTGAGTGCGGTGCAGTGCGTGAGTTGAAATCTGTATGATCAGCGGGGTAATTGCGTAACACACTAACAGTAATGGCTTTCATTTTGACAGTTCAACAACATTCATTGCGTTACTTACGTTGTTGAGCAAACACATTTTTCGAACATAAGAAGCAATGGATGATAGCAATATTCTTCAAAATCATTCAGATTGTGATTGAAACTGTGTTACGCAATTAGATTGCGGGAGTCAAGCTCGTTTAAACTGAAGCGAATTTCGCACAAGTTGCAGAACGAAATTCGCTCTCGCCGATTGTCAAATAACTTGTATGAAGTTCAAACTGGCGATAATAGTCGCGTGACTTGCTAAAAAAACAACAAAACAATAAAATTGACGTGCGCAGTCTCATCCCGCACGAAATTCGCCTCAGTGTGGCCAGACCTTAAAAAAGCATGTGTGTGTGTAAATTGGATTTTTATGTCCGATTGTGTTAATGTGTGTGTAAGTAGAAACGAACGAATGTTGGAACACGAATGAGGGTGTGTGTCTGTGTGTATGCGTAGTTATAAATCAACCAAGAATAATCACAACAAACAATATCACAAACGTCTTCCATTAGGTAAGGGTTAGCATGTAAAATACATGTGTAAATTAATTATAATCAATTAATATATTACCTTTAAATTATTATCTGTAAATATAAAAGGAAACATAATATATTTTTTAAATAAATACTTCGACAACCTCGTAACCTACTGTTAAAATTAATAAAAATTAGGATTAATGTTTAGGTAATAAAAAAAAATATTTCTTTATTTTCTTTTCCGTTAAATGTATTTATTATTGCGTAGGGTAATCTTACATCGTTAGGGTAATTTTCGTTAACAAACTAAATTATTGTATATACATCCGTTAATCGTTTATCGGCCTATTAGTAAGTAAATAATGGGTACTAGTCCTGTTAATATATGTACCTAATATTACACATAACATAACGACTGTTTATCCCTAAGGCACAGATATTATAATACTACGTACATACCCAATCCCATACAAAGAAATGACACCACCCTAAGTCTGGCTATTGAGCTGGCTATTTTTCTTCCTCGGTTTTTTTAACAGATGGCAGCATCAGCGACTCACTAATTGCCAGAGACTGCAGTTTTACAACGCCATCTAGGAGTCTTGCCTAGATACTACGCAAGACTCCTAGATGTTTTTCTTCCTTTTTTACATTTTTTCTTCCTAGGTGTTCAATTTTTATATTTGTAGGTAAAGTACTAGATTAAAAAAAAATGTTGTTTTATTTTCCGTAATGGAACGACTTTAAACGCAAGTTTAAAGTGTGTCATCACTTGAGTAAAACGCCATCTATTGCAAAGAGCTCTCGACAAAATGATTAACAGATGCTACTTTATCATTCTAAGGGTTCGAATTTAAGTAAACGGCTTAATTTAAGTTTTTTGTTGAAAATACGAGATTTATGAGTGTAAATACATAAACCAGCATTAAACAAAGATGTTTTGATTTTTACTAATATTACCTCAGCCAAAATTTGCCGTATAACGCTTTGTAGTGATTGTTAATTTCATAAATTGTTACTTATGCTGCCATCTATGATTTTTTTTCAAGACTAATTATAATTTGTTCGAGTTGAGACCCCATGCCTAAGGGTTAGACAGAGGTGCACCTAAAGTGCACCCACAAAAAAATATTGTTTCTTAATTTTCTCTAAAGCAAGGAGGATATCTTAAAAAATCCTTTACTTTTAGAAGACGTCAAACTAGTCTCCTTGAAACGCCTAAGAGTCATTTCAGACAGCGACGCGACGCTGCGCGCACTTTTTAACAATAATTATCGAACTTATTTTCTTCACGAGAAGGTATAATTATTATTTCAGTGCGTTCAGTTCTACATACTTAGCGCAAAAATAACATTTCAGCCACCACTAGGTGACGTCAAAATATTGCGATATCGATTCCGATAAAAATGTGTTGCTAGGCAACCCGCAATCAACGGGCATTGCGGGTTGCCTAGCAACAGATTTTTAACAATATTCAAAAACGCCGAACTTGACATAAAAAATGTAGATTTCGAAGCATAAGAGTTCCTCACTGAGAAATTAATGGTTCCGTCTGGGACCTGCTTACGTCAACGTTAGTGACCGCTACTAACTCGCACGGTTTTTAATGGCGATTTTAATTTATAATAATATGTATATGTAGATATAAATTATAGAAAATAAGGTACATCTACAATTTACATCGAGTAAAAGCGCGCTTTATGTACATACCTAACATTTGAAAAGTTACGCACAATAATTACTTAATATAATATAACTTTCCTTAACTTTAGTTAGATTGCGTATTTCTAGCTTAAACGTTAAACGCTTAACGTCGCGTCGACGCCACGTAGACGTTACGTAAACGGGTAAAAATCTGTGGTCATAGTTTGCGTAGTGTTTACGCTGGGTATACATTCGACAGACGTCTACGCCTACGGTTGTTTGTCCACCGACACCGTCAACGGGACGTTCACGAGAATGAGATGACGACGCAACGACATACATTTTACTATGGCCGCGTATCCAGTGTCCACCGCACACCACCGGACGTCACGTTTGCACGCGTAACATGACAACCATAACCAACCACGGAAGAATAGACGAAATGACAGATAAACAATCACAATCTGTCATTTTGTCTATTCTTCCGTCGAAAAAACCCGTTTCTATTGTGGTCTAAGCGTGTTGGCTCGAATAATCTCGTTTGTCGCAGACATCCCGTTGACGGTGGCGATGGAAAAACAGTGCTAGCATGTATAAAAGCATGCATTAGTATCATGCACGTATTGTGTACGTGCAAATCAATGCAGGTTAAGTATTTTATGCGAGATATAATTTTGGGCATAAATAAATACCTATTAGTTGTAAAAAACACTCTTCTCGAAATTTAAAATTCACTATCGCGGTTGTATATTCAATCCTTTTGTAACATATTGGTGTAAAATAACTATATTATGTATTTATTATTCTAAATATAAATACCTAATAATAAGAGGTATTAGAATCGTCTTCCAATATTATTGTTATCTATTTCTTAATTGTATTGTATATTTCTTATTGTATGTATTAAAAATAATAAAGACTCATTTGCAATGACAAATTTAATAGGGAATATGCATGTGATTCAAATATGGGTCAAATATTTTTTTTTATAAACTATGTTACTTCAGAATTATGCCTCCATCAATATTTTTGAATAAAATTTCTTTTTGAGCGAGAAATTATTTTTTTAAAAGGCCCAAAAAACTGTGGGTAATTCAAATATTTGAAAAGGCTAAGAGCGGATGTGACGTAACTATCCGAGATAACAATCAAAATGTCAATGTCAAGTCAATCAACAAGTGTCAAGTCAATGTCAAACGCTCATAGAAAAAGGAGTGTTTGACATTGACTTGACAGTTGCTTGTCTGTTTTCACATACTGTGACATCACCACACCAAGCGCGCCAAATGGACAGCGTTTAAATAGTCCGGATCGGTTGGATATTTTTAAACATTTTTTTAACTACTTTAAATTGCTTTTTTGCCGTCGAATTTTGTTTTTACTATTATTTGACGATGTAAACAATCGAATAAAAATATTAAAAAAATACATGCATATTCCCTATTGTCTGTTGAATGCAATAATTTGAAGAAATCATAAAAGTTGTAGGGTCTTACCTAAACAGTAACGAAAATTAGTTAAGTTTGCTTCTAATTATTGCATGCATCGGACAATAAAATTAGGTATACAACCAATATATACCTATTTACTAATTAGATAAAAAAATACTTGTTA
Organism: Lithophane socia; assembly: GCA_947522985.1. Taxonomy (NCBI): domain Eukaryota; kingdom Metazoa; phylum Arthropoda; class Insecta; order Lepidoptera; family Noctuidae; genus Lithophane; species Lithophane socia. The sequence goes on from OX383278.1 coordinate 9,213,450, forward strand.
TTTATTTGTAGTTTAATGGTATCAGAACCATATCAAATTAAATACCTAGGTAGGCATCCTTTATTTGTATACAGGGTGGTAAAATACCCATCACGGCATCTACGCATTCTGTATCTACATCAAACTGAGTCAGTTATGAGCAATATAGCAAGAATTGCGTGACTCTCGCCTTCCTTACGGGTATTTTTAAACTCGTTATGTAGAAGTATCTAAGAATTAATTAAGGTAAATGCTTCCAAAACTAACATGATAACCTTTAAAATAGCCTATTGAACCTCGAACCTGCGGCGAAAATACATGCCTATTTAAAATTAGCATAAAAATTATAATATAAAGTGAATACTTTATATTATAATTTTTATGCTAATTTTAAATTAAAAAAACTAGTACGTGCGGCTCATAATTATACGAACTGGTTTTTTATAAATAACAAAATAGGACAAAAATTATGTCGTTTTTTAATCATCACAAATATACAATTAATAATATGGGGAAAGAATAAAAATGGTTTATCGATACAGTAGCCTCCTAGTACCGATAAGTATTCGGTCGCCTCCTCTAAAACAAAGTATAGTAAGTTAATAACCTGTATCGATTTAACACACAATTAAATCCATGCTACAGACAGTATTGATAACACAAATTATGCTGATATGGCTAAAGTGAGAAGGAAATATAATCTGGAGATAACGGCTAATAGAAATGTATTGTAGAAATATACATGCTGAGTCGACCACAACTAAATTGGGATAAGGGCAGGATGGACATGGGGATGCATTTATCCAACCGCACATCATTGGTAACAATTTGACATTGACAGCGACTTTACATCGTAACAGTAAGGGCGATTTTCATAGTGCAAGTGTTGCCACGCATAATATGACGCATATGCGGTTGATTATATTGTACACACGGCTACACATCAAGCTATACATGACCAGTTTAAGCTGACCTCGCTTTGTACAGAAATCATCCTATACCATTGTATCCTATACCATTGTCCATTTCCAGTTTAAGCTGATCTCACATTTGAGATCAGCTTAAACTGGAAATGTATAGCTTGATGTGCAGTCGGGAACGGGATTACAATACTTTTGATGCGTTTTAAGAGTACACTACAATCGATACAGTCGATAATCTACTCTTACGTAGTTCCCTAGATTAATCTAGGTAAAAGTCGATAATCAAACACTACCTCTCGATAACAAGATTAATTTACGAGGTCGACTATCGTTATAAAAACTATAGATAAATCCGGAACACTGACACAGCACTATTGAAAATTGGAAACATTAGACACAACAACAAAAACAACATAACATCATATCACGCCTGAATTCCCATACGGGGTTAGGCAGAGGTATACAGGTACCTAGTGCTTCAGAACACCCTCATTTCGCCAGATATCGTGAAAGTCCCATCTAAAAGTAGGCACATTTAAATGTATGTAATCTGATACAGACGATCCCTGCCATTAAAACCAACAATTATAAAAAAGAAAATATCAAAATGGTTTGACTCACCTAGTTGACACCTGTAGCCGAACTAAATACAATTTTTCCTGTCTTGGTATAACAGGTATAACACGATTACGCGAATATTTTTTAAATTATGTTATAAAAAATTTACATGCTTATGGATGAGACTTCAATTTCGTCAAGCTATCGACTTTACTTAGTAAAGATAATCAAATCTTAGCTAAACTGTTAAAGACTAGAAAATTCTATAAAATATAACAACTAAAATTTATTTAATCGAAATGCGAATGAGTACCGAAGTATTAATTAATCAAATAATTAATATACAACAATAATTATTTACAATGAATTTATTTTTAAATCAAACACATAACCCTCCTTTTTTAGCTTCGCTGCAGTTGGTTAATAATTTTAAAACAAAGTACCTTCGCGTCTATGGGGCCATCTAGCGGTGAGTAATCATCATTGGCAAACTTTAGTGCAGTTAAGATACGACTGTTCCTTTGCCTAGTTTGAATAGTCTTTGTCTCAAGTCTCTTCAATTATTTTTAATTAATTTAATTTTTTCAGAATGAAAAATCTCGAGATTTCTTGTAAGTAGCGCCATCTAGCGGTGAGAAGCTACTACTGACGGTAACTATTGCCGGCCTTTCAGATTCACGCTATTCATGATGCAAATAGGCCGAGACCCGAAAAGAGGTGTGCAATGTGTAAAATTATTATACTGTAAATATTTGGATTTTCGTCTTAGGATTCTTACCTACTACCTATTATTACTGTTGCATTATGATACGTGTTGCTGCTATCCGTGCAAAATATGCTTGTTAGTTATTAAATAATAAAATAACACGATTTAACTGTTGTGATGACAATAAGCAACTTTTTATAATAAGATATATGTACAAGTAAGTAATTAGGATACAATAATTAGAATTAGAAGAAGTACGTACCTACTTATATTTCCTGGTAGATGTTTCCCATACAATAATTCTGTAACTTTAAAGTGGGTGATAGACTTGCGTACGACGACTTGCGTTTTTAAGTTCGCGATCTTACTCGGCTCGCCGTCGGTGACACACGTGAAGCTTGCTCAAAATTTCATTGTCAAATTGGCTCACGGCTTGCGGCTCGCGGCTATGACAGACGGGCGAATAAGCTCGCCTAGCCATAAGTACGCGTACTTGCTCGCATGTCTATCACCCCTTTAATTCATAAGTTATAAGGTAGTGAATCAACGTATCATATTTATAGTTATAAGGTGTCAAAATGAATGTAAATATAATAGCTACGTGTTCTAGCAATGTGCAATGTTTTATGTAAATAATTTAAATTATATAATCAGTGTTAGTCCATTCTGTTTATAAAATCCTGTGATATTTCTGTTCAAGTTATTTTTTCTAGTGGCAATGTTGTCTAGTCTATGGTATTGTAAGTTTCAAAATGGCGGAAGAATTAAAATTGGCGGGAAGAATAACAGAAAATGGCTGATGTATGAACATTTGGATAAGGTTTTACTGGAATGGTTTGCTTACTAAGGGTCAGAGAAAGAGAGTTAAAGTGATCTATTCTATGTCTGTAGATAATACAACTGTTGATACCGGGGCTCTAAAGTCGAATTATTAATTCACTGGAGTAAAATGACGGGTGCTAGCATCGAGATATAAGTACTAACGTACTAGAGAAGACACCGTAAATTCCTACTTTGTCTCGTTCAACTGCGGCGATCGCGCCGCAGTTTGTCGAAGAAAACGCGTAGTGCCGTGATTAACATGGCGCTTAAGACCTTTTTGCCGAGAATAAATACACTTCCGCAGCAAATCTAGCACTGTGGTAAATTAGGTACGGTTTAGACGAATTGTTATTATTTTAGCGCTGCAGCGAACTAAACATTCAATACGAAGAATAGGACAATTCAGTTATTTGACGTAGCTTCTCTAGTACGTTAGTACTTATATCTCGATGGGTGCTAGTAACATAATAAGGTCCTATTTCTATTGTAATATTAGTATCACCTGTCATTTTACTCCAGTGAATTAATAATTCGACTTTATCTAATGTTAAACTATCCAAAATGCTTTAGTGCCAAATATGTAAACATACGCTAGTAAAATGCGTAGAAATCTAAATGCTTGTTCTCAAATAAAAAAAATGCTACAATCAAAGTGTAACGCTGTTTAGATTAGTTGTAAAATAAATGTGTAATGTTAATGTGCTGTTTCATTGTTGAACCCCTATGACCACACTTAAAGGAGAGCCGTTATGCGGAAGCTGCAGGGTAGCCAGATTAGTAGTCAGATTTCAGAGGTAGTAGTCAGATTTTCTTACGTTTTTTGCAGTCAGCATCAGGTTGTATGTTGAATGAAATATAATTCGCGACCGTAACAAATATGGCTTCACAGAATTATAAACATTAGAATCAGCAATACAACTCCTAAAAATAAGTGCCAAAGTTATTATTTCATGAAATAGTCATTCAATACACTTAAAATGAGCTTAGAGAGTTGTATTGCTGATTCTAATGTTTATAATTCTGTATATCCATGTTTGATATTCGCATTTGAATTTCGCGGGCTAGTTTAGCACATACCCCTTAAAATCTGGTGTTAATTACTTGCATTGAAGAACCCACATGTGACTGTCCCCAAGGTCCATAAAGTCCCTACCCACCCTTTCCATGAGATACAAAACGTGTAGCGACATCTACACGGCTACATAAGAACTACGCAATCAAGCAGCGAGCTTCAAGCGTGAACAATGGCGCTACTGCAGCATACGTCACTCAACCGGATATCCTGAATCACGCAAGAAGTTCCTCGAAAAATGGAGATGGCGCTGTTAGTCCTGAAGCATTCTCGCAGTCTCTCTCATGCTGCAGCTGGGGCTACAGTACAGTCGCGAGTCGCGTTATCGCGAACGATACTTCGCGCGCTCTCTGTTGTGCAGCGAGATGTCGAACCGTGTGCGAGAGAGGGCGCACGAAGTATAGTCCGCGATAACGCGACAGTGTAGCCCCAGCATCATAGAGCTTCCCTTTTGTATACAAATATATGAAAGAAAACTCCAGGCTACTGTCGATTATTTTCACTAGGAGAGTGGAAAACCCAAATATATTATCATTCGATTTCGATACGTTTCCGAGCCAAATTGAATACCAATCAATGACAACGAAGGAGCTTTACGCTGGTCACAAATCCTAAAACCGAAAATGTTGACAGTTTTAGTCAAGTTTACGACCGCCATTCGTCCGACAGCTGTTTTCCTGTCGGGTACAATTCAGGTACCTAACCGAACAATTTCATTTTCGACTCAGAATCCTGTCATAAGGTCATGAATAGCTATGCTGTGCCTTGAACCCACATACCTACGCATTATAAAATGGGTTGGAAGGAATTATTCAGCTCCACTTTTTGAGTACTCTCTGCGGCCTACCCAAATGTCCTTTTTTTGGTATTGTTCGTCGAGTCGTTGAGCTCCTTCAGCTCTGAGTTGAGCTCCTCGGTTACTGACAAATGCTTGCACTGACTGGACAGGTCCACTCAAATCTGTGTGGTTCTTTCCTCAAAAGACCATTTCAGACATTAATCTACATGGTCCTCATATGGCTTGACCAAGATTATGTCTGGACCTTAAAAGAGACTGCGACCTCTGAGTTTGTTTCGGCCTTTCTTCTCAGAGTAGTCAGATAGGAAACGCCGACCTCATCTAGCTTATTTTATTTTTTTAATAATATGACGTGTAAAAGTGATTGCGATATCCTATTTACAGAATAAACAATTTCATTTCATTTCATTTCATTTCCACAAGTTGACAGTTTACTTATATTTTGTAAGCAAGCTGAGACGTACAGTTTCAGGGTAAATAAGTAAACCTAGATAGGAAGTTCAGTAAAAAACAAGAATCAAACATCAATTTATGTACTAACCGTGCGTTGGCACTGGCGAAACATTTGCGACAAAACATGTTGAAATCTCTATCTTCTGTCAATGTTCCATACAATTTTTGACAGGAACTAGAGATTTAAACATGTTTTGTTGTAATGTTTCGGCAGTGCAAACGCACGGTTATACTTACCTAATATTTTTTTAATCAGAAAAGATTTAAACCACAATCTAACATTTACAAAAACAAAATTAAAACTTGTCACTCCTGTGTCTCGTTCAAGATTAAAAACAAAAAATAATAGTTATGTAATTATATAACATCACGCCTGTAATTCACGAAGGGTAAGGCAGAGGTGTACACACGGCTACACATCAAGCTATACATTTCCAGTTTATGCTGATCTCGCATTGTATAGAATTTCCTTACAATGCGAGGTCAGCTTATGCTGGATATGTGTAGCTTGATGTGTAGCCGTGTGTACGGTGAACTACGGTGTACCTATTTATGTTTTATACCCCTTTTTTTTCTCGTTTTGTTCTTGTTTGATAGCAATACGCCCCCGCCTATTGCCATCAAACGAGAACGGTAACACTGTTTTATAAACAGAAATATAAAACTTTTCCAGACTAAAATCTAATGGACATTTTAGAATTAGAATTCTAGCGATAAATTCAAAATTGAATGGTCAATCAAGCAAGTTAACCGTATAAAGGATAACCGTAATTTTCCGAAACGACATTGACATCGGAAAACACTAGAGACTTGTCTATTGAACTCTATTGTTTGTTTGACAAAAAGGACGAATATCTGAGTTTGACGGCTACTTTTTCATCTTTTTCATATTTATTTTACGAAAACGAATGTTAGTAATGGGTTAATTATAATTTAAAACATGGAAAACTTGTACTGCCGCTTTTGCGCCGAGCCTAAGAGCTCTGAAAAACTTCTTAACTTGCAGAACGACGCCGAAAAACACGACGAAATAATCTTAAAGCTTGCATTTGTTAACGCTGTGTATGTCAACGTAACTGGCGATGATATGTTGCCGAAAACTGTTTGTTTTATATGCTACGACAATCTAAACAAAGCTTACGAGTTCCTGGATAGTGTGAAGCGATCACAAGACGTTCTATCCAACATATTTACAGCAACCGAAGAAAGTAAATGCGACCTTTCAGATGATGATCGAATCCCAGCTTTTGACGATTTTCTATGCAATGACGACTCCACCACCGTCAAATTGGAGGATAATACTCGCAATAACTACTCAGAAACGCCGCAAATAGACATAAGATTAGAAGTGAAACATGAACTTAAGGAAGAACCAGACTTAGATGACCAAACTTACGATGAATCGTTGAACGTCCAAGATATTCTAGATGCGGCGATATGTAACGCGTCCTTTAACTCCAACGTCACGATATACGCTAAAGAGTTATCAGATTTGAGCAAAAAAGTTGTTAAATCCTGGAAGGATTATCCTTGGGTGTGCGGTTATTGTAATATTGAGTTTTTGAACATGGACATGTTGCGATCACACTGCAAGGTGGTGCATGGTAAATGTTCTGCCTTCATGTGCATTGATTGTAAAGCAGGGAGGAATGAAGACTTCACTAGCTTTATAAAACATGTCCGGAAACACAGGAAAATTCTGAGGTACGTATTGTATTTTTATATTTTTTATACATTTATTTGGTTTTGTGTAGCATGTCCTTCATAACAACTTGATTATTTATTTATATACATATTTAAAAGCTTATCAACTATATACATACACAGCATAAACCATCAATTGTTGACAATCTTGGTTAATTATGGAAAATAAAAAACAAAACAAATTAAAACAGAAAAAATGTAAAGAACTTGTACAAAAGGCTTGATTTTAATACAGTTACATAGTATTTGAATTAATATTGGAGGTAAAAACAAAAGCAAACAATTTTGATTAAAAAAAAACTATGGGTTTTTTTAAACTAATTCTAAGTAGCAGCCCGGAGTCTGGATTTGTTCTCGGTTGATGCTAATAGGCTTGCCGCCTATTATGTGGGACTTAATATAACTGGCGAAATGTGGATGTACCTACTATGGCTACACCTCTGCCTAACCCTTTGGGGAAACAAGGTGTGATGTGTATGTTTAGTATTTCAATTTATCAAATAAATATCCCTCTATAGGAGAGGTTTCACCATATTTCGCACATATATGATTTACTTTTGGTAAAACAGTATTATGTCATTTTTATCCTTATTATTATTGAGCCACTTACAGCTCCACCAAATAATTATAAATTATGGAAATAATAAGTTTACAGAATGTAGTTATTTATTCAGCAGATCTAACCACTGCTGAATAAATAACTACATTCTGTAAACTTATTATTTCCATAATTTATAATTATTTGGTGGAGCCATCAATTTAACTAAATCAGCTTATGAGAACTGTATTGATTATTTATTATTTATGAAACATAAAGGAATTTAGGAAAATATTGCAATTATTTTTAATAGCAATTAGCAATATTTATTTTCAAATCAGTAATAAATTGTGCAACAAAGTAAATGTATTTCTCAATCATTTCAGTTGAAGCTGATAGTTTACTAGTTGGGTTGTTTTTTTTTTTTAAAAAAAAAACATTGCCCCACACTAAGAATTTCTTCCTGTATCGTGGGTGCGTTTACAAACATAGAAACTCACATACACTAACACCCAGACCCGGAACAACTACTTGCAGATCATACAAATATTTGTTCCGTGCGGGGATCGAACCCGCGACACGTTGCGTAGCAGTCCATCGCTGAGCCACTGCGCCAACCGTGTCGTCAAACAATATTATAATCAATATATTTGGAGTCAATCAATAATCATTTTTTATTTATGTAACTTAGGTATTAGTGAATACAGTTCAATAGGTCGCTATTTCCATATTCAATAGGTTGCATGCGAAATAAGAATAATATGGAATAATTTCTACAGTCAATGCATAAATAAATAATCATAAATTACAATTAGTCACAATATTCTTTTTTTTTTGTCTCCTGTCAAGTAAATAAGTAAGTCTACATTAATTCATCAGTCGTTTAATAACATTTCTCAATTAATAATAGTTTAATTTTTTTTTTATTGTTACATTCATATTTTTTATGACATCTGGTAATTTTTTTGTAATTATGCGTGGTCACCCCACCACCTTTGGAATTACCTTATACCAATATTATTTATTAGCTGTTGCCCGCAGCTTCGCCCACGTTAATCCAGGAAATTATTCCATGGGAACTACCTTAAACAAAAAATATCCTATATCCTACTCCTAACCCAGGTCATGGTCTATCCGTGTACCAAATTCCATCCAAATCTGTTCAGGAGGTATAAGACAGTTATTTTATAATATCAATATGGATTGCTATGGCAATTAGATTGTTCACTTATGAATTTTTTTTCTCATTTCCAGAAACCATTGCTACTACTGCGACTTAGTTCTAGATAAAACGGAAACCTCGAGCTCCCACATAAAGGAACACTTCTTAAAGTCACAAATACCCTGCCCTCTGTGCGGCGAAATACTTAAAAACGAGGACTCTCTAAAGATACACCTACAGGACTACAACATAACGAAGCAAAAGCGAAGGCCGAGGCGAAAACCTGGGACTCCCATCACTATTGAAGACCTAACTTGTGGATTGTGTAAAAAAGTGTACAAAAACCCCAACAGTCTTCGCGACCACATGAAACTACACACGATAGATCGAAAACGAAACTACACATGTGACCGCTGCGGCAAAATGTTCTACAATAAAGGTACGCTCACATCACACATCCTCTCACACGATAAGAACCGTCCACACGTCTGTAGGATATGTAATAAGTCTTTTTTGTACCCAAACATGTTGCGACGACACGTCGAAATGCATTCTGGAGTGAAACCTTTTTCTTGCGAGCAATGCGGCAGGTGTTTTAGGTTACAGTATCAATTGAACGCTCACAAAATAATTCACACTGATTCCATGCCTTATGTGTGCTCCTATTGCAACAAAGCCTTTAGATTTAAGCAGATTTTAAAGAACCATGAGAGACAGCACACGGGAGCTAAACCGTATTCATGCCAGCACTGCGGTATGGAGTTCACAAATTGGTCGAATTATAACAAGCATATGAAAAGGAGGCATAACACTGACACTTCGAAGAAAAAGATTACCCCTGAAGGGGTGTTTCCTATAAATCCGGAGACTGGTCAGATCATGCAGGTACAGGATCCCGTTGGCACTGAGGAATGGAAGACTAAGATCATGATTCCTGGGAAAAGGGGCAAAAAAAAAGCTATTAAGCAAGAGAATATTTAGCTAGAGTTGTATCACGGCATGTCTTATGAATTTAAAGCTACAGGATGAGGTATACCATCTCTTAGTGCTTGACCAGATAGGCAGCGCGGTGCAGGGAGCGGCGCAGGTACCTGTCCGCAATCTAGCGCGGCTTCTATCCGCGATCAGTTCGAACTAGTTACAAGATGCTCCCCCGCGGATTCCCGCTAGCCGCTCGCGCACTCACTGCGGCCACTTGTATGAAAGAGCTATGGCGTGAGTTGCCCGCGTACTTACCGCGCCAAGCAGCCCGCGCCGCTCGAGGCTTCTAAAATTTTGCTTTGGACCTCGTTTCAAGTGCCACCCTGTATAAGTTTGGGCAGTTCCATCATCTGCTTGGCCTTTTCCCAACGATGTTGGGATCGGCTACCAGTCTAACCAGATGCAACTGAAAACCAGTATTTTACCTGTAGTGACTGCGACCAGAAGTTTGAGCAGTTTACTGAGCTAAAATGACATTTAAAGTTAAATTGTTTGCATCAGAAAATTAGTAATTAGTACATGACAGTCTCCGATTTTAAATTGGATTAGTCTCAATCCAGTTCAGACAAATTGTTGCACTGAAATAGGAACCTTATTTGGTAATAAATGAATTCCATATTAGTTTGCTGAGCAAAGGAACCACTGTACATTTTTTACAAATACCGTTATACTGGGTGGTAATAGGTTGTGTACTCCATAATATAATAATAATATAAACCTGTAACTGCTGCAATGCAATGCAAAGACCTCTTAAGTACAGAACAGAACCGAGCAATGGTCGCCACGCGTAAGATATAGTTCATGATAAAATACAATAGACTACTAACTATTCCTCAAGAGTTATAAAAAATCCTGTAAGAAATCGACACGTCGTGTTCAGGTTCGCGACAGGTCAATCGTCATCCTGAGGATGCCTCGTTGAGAGGTGAAACACGTATCGATTTCTTACAGGGTTTTTTATGACTCTCGAGGAATAGTTAAGCGGAATAGGTTATTAAATATATCTACGTCTATTGTATTTTTTTCGCCACGCATCGCAATTGCGTAACACACTTTCAATCACAATCCGTAGTTGAAAAATTCGTCTGCCCGACAACGTAGATGGCGCATTCAATGTCAAAATGAAAGGTATTGCCATTGTAAGTGTGTCACGCAATTACCGCGCAGGTTTGCTCAAAAACAATAGATTCTACTATTTTAAAGGTCATAGCACACATATCAAATTGGAAAGGGATCGTCACCGTATCGCCTTTCGCCTCGCCGTCAACATAACGTAAGCACGTAACCACAGCGGACCAGCAGCTCCGATACATCGACTCGGCTACAGCTAGGCGACGACGCGCCGCGCTTACGGCTCGCCGACCTGGTTGACCTGCTGGCAAGAATAGTGTGCTGCAGGCAGGCCGCGAGAGGGGTGAGAGGGGAAAAAGTGGACGAAGAGACGCAAGAACGGTGACGGAGAGGCGTAAGCGCGGGAATAACGAGCCGTAAGCCGGGGGACCGCTGATTGACCTGCTTGCAAGAATAGTGTGCTGCAGGCAGGCCGCGGGCCCTCCAGCGGCCTGAGAGGGGCAAGAGTAAACAAAGAGACGCAAGCGCGGCGTCGGCGAGGCGTAAGCGAAGGGACGATGATCCGTAAGCGCGGGGACTGCTGGTTAACCACGCGCCACACCGCGGTTCGTGAAATTGTCCCGAAGCGGATCGTTTACGTTACGATGTCGATTAGTGTGCTTTTCAGTAGGGAGTTTCATACAAAGAATACTAAACGGCACTAGTTGATACGGTCACGATCCGTTTCAGAGTTGATATGTGTGCTATAACCTTTAATCAGCTGCCTTAAAGGTGTTCCACTTACAAACACAATAATTTTACAATGACGTCATTATTTACAGTTGACGCGCACTAGTGTAAAAAGTATAATAAATTATAATGTAAATGTAATATGCGATTTAAACGGGAATGGAACAGCTGGGATCGTTACAACTTTTCTCCGATGAATGTACCTACGTTCTTTATAAATGATGCAACCACGCTGTTTGTCAATCGTCAACCAAGCATAAATCTTCACTTGGTAAACTTTTTGTAATCTTTTTGTTCGTAAAAAAGTCACATAAGGCATCCCCTTATGTGACTTTTTTACGAACAAAAAGATTACTATTAGAAGCAAATAGCAGGCTCATAATGAAACAGTCATATTTTGTCATACTAATCGGATCCGGGGGCCTACCACCGCTTACAGCACTATTATTTGAATATTACTTCAGTGTAGGAAAGAGATGAAGCTCTACAGCTCCATCTCTTTCCCCCACGAAGCAAGATTAAAATAGGACTTCTATAAGCGGTGGTAGTAGGCTCCCAGCACCCTAATTGTGTGATGCACGATCGGTCAGAATTGGAATCGGTATGAAACAAATGTCTAATCCATTGCATCATAAGTTCGAAAAAAAATCTGCTCAACAACGTAATTTACGAACTTATGGAGCAATGGATTAGACATTTATTTCGAACCAATTCCAATTCTGATTGGTCGTGTATGTATTACACAGTTATGGTGCAGATTAATCTGTTAGTACTATTAGTACTCATCATTATGAACAACTTTCACTAGAGGACCAACAATGAAATCGCGAAAAAAGAATCAGCTGTTCCCTACATTTTGACGAGAGACGAACATAAATGCGGAACAGCTGATATTTTTTTCGCGATGTAAATCATGTAGATGCCGCCACACGTCGACTGGTCTATGCATGCGGTAATGATTGACTGCAGTTCGGTTGTACCTTTATCCAAGAAAGTTTATGGAGTTTATGAGGTGTTTTTTTTTTGTTTATGTGTATATGTCAATACAGGCCAATCTCATTCTTATTTAGATCGCATACAAGAAATTGTTGATAGTATTATCAAATAGTGATTTATTTATGTAATAGTTTGTATGTACAATAACCGTAATTTAAGTTGCACACAGCTTTCAAATACGAAAATGCAATATTATATTTTTATTATTAAAAGAATGTAAAGCACACAATTTTAGTGTTAATAAAACTTTTATTAAAATACGTGGTTTTTATTTTCAGACAGTACAGTGATTATATAGGGTCAGTTCACACCGAGACGCGACGCGACGCGCACTTTTTTGTGATCCGATACAATATCGAATATACTTACTTACGTTTGACAAACGCCAACACTAGATGCGAAAGATACGTGGAATTTGCGACGAGCTCCTTTCGTCAGTGTCTGGTCCAGTCTCCAAGAAGAAAGTGTATGCTCCCTTAGTTTGGCAGCGCTCTTCGGCTGTTCATGGCCAGCGCGGCGGTGAACTTGCTGAAAAATATTTAGGTGAGCGACACAAGTGCTCGTAAACATTCATCATTGTATTTATATTAAACTAGCTTCCGCCCGAGCGGTTTGTCGATAAAAAGGAGCCTATGTCCTTCCCCAGGGTGCCATCCATCTCCCTGCCAAATTTTGTCGAAATACGTTCAATGGATTAGGAGTGATAAGGTAACATACAGACAGACAGAGTTCCTTTCGAATTTATAATATTAGTATGGATGGATTACCTATATTTCTTTATATATTGCCAATACAGGAAGAATCATCAAAGAATGTGGGGACTGGGGATGGTGACCCTCCTGACCAAAGAGTAAAATAAGTTTATGAAGCTCCTGACAAGTCACCTGTCGGTGCAGCTAGCAGTATCAAAATAAAAGTCAAGACTTTAGACGAACATGTAAGGTATTTTGGTATACTGGCAGATACTTGTAACTATTTTGAAACAATGATGTGAGTGTGCTGAGTAGTTTTATCGTTATGCCCGTAATTATTTTTGTTGTATGATAAACCTCAAAGCCTGTTATCTGCGTCCACAAGATAGGTAAAAATAAATAGTCTCGTCTATGCCATTAGTGTTGGACCAGATGCATCGGTTACGGTTTTTTGGTTTTACTATTTTGTTTATAAATATTTTGTTAAACAATTTGAGGTTGTTGTAAAGTTTATTTTAACTCATAAATTATAATATGCTCATAACAATTTAGGGCATGGATGCGTTTTTACAACAACCATCATGGAAAACGCACCTTTTCTAACTTGTTTTAGCCCTACGTGTTCTGTGGTTCAGCCACTGACATGTTCTATGTTCCTTCTTTGACACGATGTCATCCATCTGTCAATGTTAAATGTCAAGTATCCAAGTTCTACTTTCGTTCTACTTTTGTTGTAGTTCTTGAAAAATATGTCGATCACCACACAATAACATTCGCCATAGCGCTTCGATATTCCAATATGAATAGCACCGAAAATGTTTACTGTCGCCTCTGTGCAGAATTGATGCCGCAAAACAAACTCTTTGACCTGCAAACTGACGAAGAAAAATGTCGAGACATCATCACGAAATTGGCTCGTTTCAATGTGCAAATGAATTTCAGCGATAGTATTCTACCGAAAATGGTCTGTTTCACATGTATTATGTCGTTAAACCGTACGTTTGAGTTTGTTACTACTGTGGAAAAAGCCCAATCAACCCTAAACGATTTCATTTTAATGCGCCAGATAAAACAAGAGAAAAATGGTTCGGAGGATGAAATCTTCATTTATGATTCTTCTGAGAGTTCTGAAAGTGATGAACCAATCATAAATATAAAAGTTGAATCAGACCAGAAAGGAAAATCGACTTCCAAGTCGTCAACACTGAAAAATAAAAAGATTTCTGCACCACCTAAGAAAGTTAAGGACACTGGCACTAACTCGAATGTTTCACACTTATCACAGTTAAAACTAACTTGGAAGAGCTATAGCTGGCTATGTACTTATTGTGAAACTCAGTTTCCAACAATTGATGAGTTACGAACACATGCCATGGAATACCACAGCGCCTGTAACCCTTACCGTTGTACTGACTGTAAGGTTAGGAAGTTACGTCTTGACAGTTTCATTCTGCACGTGAGAAAACACAAGAGGTTCTTAAGATTCTCGTGCTACAAATGCTCCATGGTATTTGGGTCAGTGATAGCAGCAAATAAACATAAAGAAACGCATAAAACATCAGATATTGTTTGTTTCGGATGCAATATGTGTTTTGAAAGCAAAGAGGAATTAGGTAACCATACTGCCACATATTTTAGGGGGACTCGTGCAAGAAAACCGCGACCTCTGGTACAATTGCAAGGTGACAGCTTAAAATGCCCAATATGTGAAAAGGTTTGCAGAACTAAAACTAGTTTGAGCACACATTTATTGATACATACGGACCGTAAAAAAGACCACACTTGTGAGGTTTGCGGTAAATGTTTCTTTCAGAAGGGATCTTTAGCAGGACACATGCTTCAGCATTCCGACGTGAGGCCATTCCAATGTGAAATATGCAAATCTGCCTTCAAATCTGCGAGACGATTACGCCTCCACATTGCTATTCACGATGGAGGAAAACCATTTTCTTGTGACCAATGTGGCAAACGCTTCCGAATTAAACGTCAACTAAATAATCATGCTATAATCCACACGGACTCGCATCCTCATGTTTGCACGTACTGCGACAAAAGTTTCCGTTTCAAAACAATACTAAATCAACACATACGTCAACACACTGGAGTTAAACCTTATTCTTGTGCTCTCTGTCAACGTGACTTCACAAACTGGTCGAATTATAACAAGCATATGAAACGGAGACATGCTACAGATATGGCGAAGAAGAAACGCACTCCTGGTGGGACGTACCCTATTGACCCAGTTACTGGAGAGGTTGTAATACCAGCCGAGGAGAAAATAAGCGAATGGAAGAAAAGAATGATGGTAAAAGATAATATGTAGGCAGACCAAGCAGAATGGAAAAGTGAAAATGAGGAGCACGAGAAGTAATTTAGTTATTGATGAACATGAATGTGTGAAGAGTCATAAACAAACAGCTAAGCGTACATTACTGTTGCGGGCCACAGCGAGAATTTTTGCAATAAGTGGCCCCTTTCTATGCACTACAAACGTAATATTAATCTTCCAATTAAGCACTTTAATGTTAGAAAAAAATAATTCTTTATTAATTTGATATGGGGGGACAATGAGTTATGATAATATTTTGTCTCTTTCTTTTTGTAGTTGATAAGAGATAGCAATAGGTAATTAGGTAGTCTAAGATATGTTACTAATGAACAGAATAAATGAAGAATATTTGTGTTTCAATGTAACTAAATAAATGATAAGCAAAAATACTGCATTCATTTTCTTACATCTCTTTTGTCTCTTATTTGGAAGTATCTCTTGTAGCTTGAGCTTGTAGCCTAGCATATAGATTCGATTTTTACCCGACTCGAAGCAAAAAGGAGGGTTATGAATGATTTTGACCGGTAAGTATGTATGTACCCAAGGTCTATCTAAATCCCTGTTTCCAATATTGATGTTATTTCCACTTAAACAAAAGTAAACTTAAAGGTAGTATACATAAAGTTAATTTTAGACTGACTAGTACCGTTGAAAAAGTTATAAAAAATATGAAGTTGTAGCGCAAACCGAACCTTATTTGTAAGCATTCCAGTTGTTTTTCCTAAAACTCGTGTTTGTTTACATGTTTGGCAAATAAATTGCGAACGCAGAATATGTTTATCTGTTCCCTCATATCCTCTAAAGGTATCCTTGGAAGCGACTTGATCGTCCGCTCGTTATAAGCTATGCGACGTCACATTAAATTGAAATACCTACTTATAAAAAAATAAAAGTTATAAAACTAAAACCCAACTAAGACAAAAAAATGGTATAAACAAGACATCACAGACAGACAAATATGAAATATCCGGAGTCGCACGTAATCTGTTCGATTTATGCCCTAGCACGTGTGACTCCGGATTTTTTATTTGTCTGTCTGTGATAGGCGTTCAGACTTTAAGGGTGCAGGTGGACGGACATTTGGGAGTCTATCCTATATTTTCGGACACTCCAGCAAATGGGACATAGTCTGTTCAGCAGGGCTATTGCGTATCTCTGTTCAGTTCATACTATGAACTTCATAGTGATGATCACTTGGCAAAGTGTCTATCGATTAGCTGTCAAACAGTTAGTTTAATAGTTTCGTATTGGCTATCTTCAGTGACTAACTAGGGCTGCTTTCCGAATTAGAAAATAATCGCTCACAGCGCTCACAGCGATAACTTGCGTACCGAATTAGATATCACAATTATGACAGCTGAGGGCTGTCAACAATTCGGAACACCCGTGAACGCGCTCACAGTCCTCGTAACATAAACATAACCTCAAATCTTGCATTGTTATTATTGTTGATATTCATATTTGATAGTGCGTCTGTGTTAAACAAATCAAATTCAAGTATATTCATCAATTTAAAAAAAATACTGTTATTATGATTTAACACAACACAGTAAAACTGTCAGTTTGACAGCCACATTGACAGCGCTCACGGTGATATTATTTTAAAGCATGGTCGGCGTTATCGCAATATGGCGCATGTCATGACGTCATCTATGACGATTCATGGGACATCGTTATCGTGCTCAGGCTAATACGGAACGGGTTTTAGTACGCTCAAATCGATTACGGCGTAACTCGGAACGCACCCTAGGATGACGTCATAAGCACTCACTATCGCTGATAGTCACCGTAACACATTTTGACAGATGTTAATGTATCGATATTCGATACTTCCAAAATTGCGATTGCCTAAGCTTAGTGAACATCAAATTGATAATCATTTAGGTAGTCGTGACTTTCGTGAAAGACACTACTCAAAGGTAGTGTTTTAGAGATTCTAGTGATTATCACCGAAGCCGGTATTAATCGAAGCGTGTAAACATTACGTCTTTTGTTGTTATATTGTGATTCTTGATCGTGGCAAAACGAACTGTGGCCACGCCACGTTTTAATTGTGCTGTCAAGTCAGAAGCGTTTTTCAGATTATCAAGGGTGCAGGTGAACGGACTTGGGACATAATCCTATATTTGTGGGACTCGTATTGTTTGTTGGATGAATCGATTCAGTGATTTCCAAATAGACTACTACAGTTCACGGACGGGAGGCAAGTGGTATTGGGGCTTTACGAAGTCTTGAGGTGCTGTCTTCTTCCATTTTGTTTGTTTTGCGCTTTTGGTGCTCTTGGATTGGCTGTGTGTGTAGAAAGAGCCCTCAAGTTTCCCTACTCCTACTAGACTACAACTACTGCTAGGAAATCTGAAATTGACATTGGCAACACTTTACAAATGTCAATGTAATTTTTTTTTTTTTTTTTCCCCTTCTTGGCAATTGAGCCGGTGTCGACTATTCTGCCAGTGTCACGTAGAGAGTTGTCAATGTCAATGCTCGTTTGCCTGTCAGTGTCCTATCTGTCATAGTCTGTTGTCTTGTCATTTGTCAAGTGGTTGTCAAACTTGTATTGGAAATTGTGGCTGCTTTCCGAATTAGGAAATAATCGCTGACAGCGCTCACATCGATATCTTGCGTTCCGTTTTAGATATCACAATTATGACAGCTGACGGCTGTCATCAATTCGGAACGCTCGTGAACGCGCTCACAGTCCTCGCTCAATTTCAAAACATAAACATAACCTCAAACAAGGACTGATTGTATATTTTTTGAAAATGGAAGTTCTAATATTAGTTTGTTGGTTGACTCTATCGACTCTGGTCGCCATACTAACGACAGCATCAACGAGAGAGAAGAAGGGATGCGCAAGCGATAAACTTTGTCCAATAGGACAGTGTAATTTTAATAAACTTCTTAACATTCAATAAAGAGAGAAGGGATGCGCAAGCGACAAACATTGTCTAATAGGACAGTGTAGGTAATTTTAATAAACTTCTTAACATTCAATAAATGATCTAATTAAGTAATGTATAATCTATTTTGTAGTTTTACTTAGAACATCCTTTATCATTTGAATAAGTTTTATATTTAGGTACATTAATGCAACTGATAGGTAAGTAAATGTGAAATTCATTCTTGGCAAGTAGATTTTCTTTTTTTTTAATACTTCTTATTCATGTACTTAAGTATTTAAAATATTTGAGAAGGGAACTTGTTACCATTGCGCCATGTATTGGGATGGGTATGTAAATAATGTTCAACAATAATAGTAATAAAACATTTTTATTAACAATCAATTAGAATCACAGTATAATCAGACTGAACCTCAGGTACCCTGGTCGCGCTCCAAGCCACAATCTTCTCCTTATTATTATTTATGCTAATATAAGAAAAATATCAAACAGTACAACAGTAACAAAATTCTTATGTACTTATATTATTAACTCCTTATCTATTTTAGTAAATATTATGTAAAAGCACAAACATACAGTGCAATTTAAACATTAATAAAATTCACAGATTTTACCAGGTATTTCTATTCAAACGGGTACTGTTCAAATCTTAAAACTAATAAAAAATCACAAGTAGGGCTACTAATAATAAAACAGGTGCTGATCATATCTATACTTACATGTAAAGATCTATAAAAAACTTCAATTTAATAGTTGTTGTTAGTCTTGTTACACAACAACTGCAAAATGAATCAGTTCCGTGTTAACAGCCAAAAAAAGCACAGTAAAGTCTTACATCAGAGTATCAGGCCCTGTTGCCCTATCGTTTCCAGATGTTGCATTGTAATCCACTATCTTTTTATAATGTTTTTTTTAAGCTGTTTATTTTTGACTGGCACTGGATACCAGTAACATAATTATTGTATGTTGCACATTGTTCTTGCTATGACGTCATACACCATCTCAAGATGCATTTTTTTTTAATGTTCTCTATCCTCACTGTATAATGTGAGTAGCAACAAAATGCATGACTCGTTCCAAATGAATAGAGGTGGTGACTCTTGATCTACTGAAAAAAAAAAATAACCAATATTAAGAAGGTACTTCCGTTCCTACTAACACTGCAATAATATTGTTTGCGATGATTTTTTTTACTGAATTCTTCAATAATAGCTTAATAGATTAGAATGAAACTTGGCACATAGATAATCATATCCTGGAATAAAACAGGATATTTTTAATACCTATACTAAAGAAAATACTTTTATAACTTTAAATTGATAGAATCTGAGAGCAAGTTCCTAAGAATTAACTGTCAACATACTAATAACACAAAACCATAGAACACTTTTATCTTGCTTTTGTTATAGATTAATTATTGGAGTATGCGTAACCACATAAACAGTTGTCAACATGATGTTATGCAAAGACAACAGGCACATTCAGCTAATAAGTATCTGCACATAACCAGATAATAATATAAAATACTTACCATATTGTTTTTTGGTTCATTCAGCAGTGACTCTGTTTCTCGGCTAGGCATATTGGCATCAAAGTCATTCACCAATTGCTGTGACTCTGTTTCTTAGCTAGGCATATTTGCATCAGTCATTCACCAATTGCTGTACATATTCAGTATCTGTAAACAGCAAGAACCAGTTAAGTAAACATTTATGATTGATCAGAAGACAATAGCTAAAGAGTGGTTGTATGCACTTTAAAAACTGTAAGATAGCTTTTGCAAACAGACAGCTAAGCAGTTGTGGGCTGTAAAACATTTCCATCATAATCGTTTAAGCAGTGGGCAGAACTGTAAGTGGGCTAAAATTCAGCACTTACCTCTCTGAGCCCTCTCGTATTCCTCTGATGTTAGCATAACAGAAAACAGTCGCCCGTGATTCTCGTCGGCTATATTCATTTGAATTTTCGTTGTTATTACAATATATACATCAAATTTCTTCTTCTTCACAATTTTGGAACTATTGGTACAACTCAAAATAAAACAATCCAACTGTCACGTCTGTCACTATGACACTATTTGACAGCCACATTGACAGCGCTCACAGTGATAATAATGTAGGGCATGGTCGGCGTTATCGCAAAATGGCGCATGTCATGACGTCATCTATGACGATTCAAGGGATATCGTTATCGCGGTCAAACTAATACGGTACGGGTTTTATCGCGCCAAAATCGATTACAGCGTAATAAGGAACGCACCCTGTATTGTTCGGGTTGGTTCGCGTATTTATTTTGTAAAAACACATAGATTGTTAACGGCATATGTATACAGGGTGTAAAAAGACCCATCACATAGCCGTCAGCTACGCATTCTGTACATCAAATTAAGTAACATAGCATAAAAATAATTACTGGGAAACAACTTTTATTTTTGGTGTGAAAAATCGCTGTTTACGGTAGTGCGCAACGTAACGCACGTAAAGTATTGTGTTTATGGGTGCATGCAACAGTTCAGGGTTTGTGGGGGTATTCAAAATTAATTTAGAACATTTAAAACTTGCTTTCTGTATACAATCTCTGAAAAAGTTGGAACTTTGACCTTCAATATCTCCGTAACCAGAAGGTTCCCAGGTATGGTCCAGAAGAAAAAAATGATCACAATGATGGGAATAACAAGTGGCTTTCGGCTTCGTTAAGTGTCTTTTTACACCCGATATACTCTTACCTAAACTCACTTGGCTGATGTGGCCGTTCATAAAGTGTATCCATAACAACAATCTGTGATCTTATCACTCCAAAATGAATAACACAAAAGATGCAATGTACTGTCGCCTTTGCGCCGAGTTAAAAAAACACAATACCCTCACAAATCTGCAGACTGACGAAGAAACGTGCCGGAAAGTCGTCGATAAACTGTCAAGATTCAACATAATGATTGATTTTCACGAAAATGTACTGCCTAAGACTGTCTGCTTCATATGTGTAAAATCTTTAGAAAGAGCATTTGTTTTCGTAACTGCAGTTGAACAGGCGCAGGCATTTCTTAGTGACTTTATTCTTGTGCAAATAAATACTGCTGCAAGTTGGCTGCAAGTGATTCATGTGATGAAAACATGTTGTATGAGTCTCCAGATAATAAAAACGATATTGCTAACTTTAAAGATGAACACTCAATGGAAGTAAATGACAATTATGGTACAAATTTAAGTGAAAAATGTATGTTTAATGATTCTGATTATTCCGTGATTAGTGGAAACTCTGAAGAATATATATTTGAGAAGAAGCATTATATAAAACCTTCTAATGAAGTTAAAAAAGAAAATACTGATTTAAAAGATGAAAATGTTGAACGCCTTGATTTATACCATGTTGAAGATAATGATATAGATATATTAGAAGAAAAACTCAATTCTGAACCAATTATTTTAGAGAGTACAGTTAATTCTGCAGATTACATAAATAAAGAAAATTATAGTAATGAGGGTGCCAAAAATATGGATAAAAGTGAACAACAATTACAACGCCAAGATTGCAATTCCGAACTAATAACACCCAAACAATTGTCTACTACAGTATATTCTAAAACTAACATAGATAAAAAACAGAAAACTAAAGAAAATAAACAAAAGACAAGTAACATGTGGATCAAAAATACAGACACAGATGTAGAAGATATACAAATGTCATGGAAGGATTATGAATGGAAGTGTGGTTATTGTGAAACAATTTTCCCAAGTATTGGAGAGCTACAGACACATTCCATGCAGTACCACAACTCCTGTAACCCTTACCAATGCACTGACTGTGCTACCAGAAGCTCAAATCTCAAACGTTTTTTGAAGCATGTGAGAAGACACAAATATGACTTACATTATTCTTGCTATAAATGCTTTAAGAAATTCCCTAAACTGTATCAAGCCGGGCTGCATAGAAAGAAAGTTCACGAAGACTCTGGCTATGTTTGCTTGGGATGCCGCACTCCTTTTCACAGTAACAGCAAATTAAAGGAACATGTTAAGAAATACTACAAAAAAATCTTAAAAAAATCACCACATGACTGGACTTGCAGTGTATGCAATAAGAATACTGCAAGTGCTAATGATTTGCGAAAACATTTACTTACTCACGACAGCAAAAAATATGTTTGTGAAACTTGTGGCAAATGTTTCGCGATAAAACAACAATTAAAAGCACACATGGTTCTGCATAGCGATGTAAAGATCTTACATCCCTGCGATATATGTAACACTTCTTTTGTGTGTGTACAGCAATTACGATGCCACAAAACCATTCACACTGGAATCAAACCGTTTACCTGTGACCACTGCGGCAAAAGTTACCGTACGAAAGGTTATATTGCTAGACATATGAAAACTCACATGGAATCTCTTCTCCATCCTTGTACTGTGTGCAATAAAAACCTTAAATCAGCACCCAATTTGAAAAAACATATGCTTCAACATACTGGAGAGAAACCATTTTCTTGTAACATTTGTCGAAGAGACTTTACAGACATGTCCAATCGTAACAAACATATGAGACGTATACATGATATCGAGTTGGCAAGGAAGAGACGTCCTATTATAAAACAGCAAACAGCTGATGACCTGACTTAATCTGCCCTGGGTAACGGAGATGCTAAATTTGCAGATCTGGATCAATCAATCTACCTAGCCTTTTCCCAACTATGTTGGGGTCCTCGAACCGAACCGACCGCGGCAAATTGTTGGCGAGTGTCTCTTACAATTTCATGTATAATTTAGCCGCCAAAACGAATGAATGGAAAAACATAAATCAGGGATCAAGGAACATCGAAAAGTCAAAATATTTGATTTAAAACACGAACACCTATTTTTACACGCACTTATGTTTGACTGACGAGCCCAAACACAACGGGGCTATCTTGTTTAGATGTGGAGTTCCAGTGGCCACCTTCCTGCTCCATCATCAGACCCTGGACTACACCTTGGGCTAATGAACTTATCAAGACAAATCCAATTAGTCGAAACACAACGCAGCTATCTCGTTAAGTTGAAGAGTTTGTGTGGCCACCCTCCTGCTCGATCATCTGACCCTGGACTACACCTTAGGCTACCTACTAGTAGTAGGTAGGTTAGTACTGTACCTACTTGTCAAGAAATATCGAAATAGTCGAAACAACGCAGCTATCTCGTTAAGTTGAAGAGTTCCTGTACTTCCTATCTCGCCAAAGGCTATTGTAAAAACTTTATGTGCATTAAAATTTTGTAAATCTTGTAACATTTTGTAAATCACCATTATTTCCCTAAAGATTACTAGGTACGCAAAACATCTGACTTCACACAAATCCTACATAGCTCAAGCAAAGTTCATCGCGGAACCTGCAAGTATAGAACTTACCGATATTACCATTGGGCAGTAGCCCACCAGACCCGTCTGATCGGAGGATCCTCCCTTTTCTATGGAAGACGGAGGAACATTTCACTCTGTTACGAGTACGTGCAGTTACTCTATGCTTCATTTATATTTTTATTAAACGAAAGCGACCCACGCTTTACTTGTGGTAACCAAGTGTACAAACACGCTATGAATGTGTGCGTGAAGACGAGTAGCGCCAACACCTAACACACTTCCGCATTCGCCACTGTCTCGGATGACGCGACGGTACCTAGAGCTGAGAGTCCTGCATTCGCAGCGTGTTTGTACCTTGGCCTTGGTAACCACAAATAATGCGCGCGTCGCTTCGGGAGATAAAAATTAAACAACGTGATAATAGAAAACACTTGTTATTAGATTTATAGATACAATATGCTTTATTGTACACCATTTAATATACTCATACAACTTGCCATCTCGCGTCTTGCCAGTGACTTGCCCTGCCTGCCTAACTCCGTTCGAGTTCCATAATTCGTTTTCCGATACTGAAAACCTTCGTACGTCTTCGGATCTCGATCTATTAGTTCCAGATGTAATGAACATCAATTTTAGTTGCATTCCTTGCTAATCACTTTCAGTTTTTTAATTTTGCTGTTTGCTCTTTGACTTTTTCGATGTTCCATAATTTTGTTTTTCCATTCATTCATTTTGTCTAGATCTGCAAATTTAGCCTCTCCATGAGCCAGGTCAGAGGAAGTGGGGTCATCAGCTGCTTGCTGTTTTATAATAGGCTGTCTCTTCTTTCCCATCTCGATACCATGTCTACGTCTCATATGTTTGTTACGATTGGCCAGGTTTGTAAAGTCTCTCGGACAAATGTCACAAGAAAATGGTTTCTCTCCAGTATGCTGAAGCATATGATTTTGTAAATAAGTTTCTGTACGAAACTTTTTGTTACAAATTGAGCAAGTAATTGGAAAATAGTCGGTGTGAAATTTCATGTGATTTGTGATCTGACTTTTCGTTCTAAAACATTTACTGCAGACATCACAGATGAATGGTTTGATTCCAGAGTGTATGCTAGCGTGGTACCGTAGTGAGTATACAGTTTTGAAGGTAGTCTTACAAATTTCACAATTATATAACGTCTTTTCGATATGTGTATCCATGTGAGTTCTTAGATTTGGTTCACTATCGAAACATTTGCCACATCGGTCACAGATACGGTCTCGTTTCTTTTCTTTGTGCCTGTTTAAGTGGTTCCTCAAAGCGGTAATGCTTGCACAGACTTTATTGCATGTACTACAAGTTAAATTGTCACTGCTAATAAATGTTTTCTGTTTCCATAAAATATTATAATACTTATTGACATGTTCCTCTAATTCAGTGTTACTTGAAAAAGGAGTGTTGCATCCCAAGCAAATATGTTTAGAGTTCTCATGGATTTTCTTTTTATGATATACGGTTTCCATCATTTTAGGGAATTTCTCAAAGCATTTGTAGCATGAATAATGTAAGTACTTCCTGTGTGATCTGACATGCTTCATGAAGGCATTGAGACGTTGCTTTTTTATTTTACAATCTGTGCATTGGTAAGCGTTGCAGGTGTTGTGGTAGAGCATTGAATGATTCTGTAGCTCTTCAATATTTGAGAATTGTGTTCCACAGTGAGAACACTTCCATTCATATTCCAGCCATGTCATTTTTAGGTATTGCACGGGCACAGTGCTTAATCTATTAATTTGTGTATTAATGTAATCTTCTGAATATACTGTAGTATCCAATAGTTTAGTTTGGGTTGGTTTATGTATATTCCAAACATCAGGACCCTGGGTTTTGGTGCCCACAGAACTATAATTTTGTTTATTTATGTTATCTGCAGAATAAACTGAATTGTCTAATGTTGGGATCGGTTCAGAACTGTGTTCTGTTATTAAAATATCTTTTCTGAGTTTTTCTTTCAAAGCAGAGGGTACTTTAGTGTCTTCGATATTCAAATCATTTTCTCTATCACTGATGTATTGATTCTCTCTACAGTCACTACTAAAATTAAGATCTTCAATATTTTTAACATTATTTGCAGCAGTGTATTCATCAGTTTCATCTTTTATACCTATTTTTTCTTCAACAATAATATAAGAATATTGTCTAGTATCCTTATTCTCAATATTAACTTTTTCGCTGCCTAAATTGTTTCCATCAGGGTTGTAAAAATTACAGTTGTCCTCATTATCACATTCTTCATCGTTGTTATCATTTACATCCATTGGATCCCGACTGCTTTCGACTTTAACATCAATAACTTCTTTATTAACATCTGATGGTGTGTAAAAAGTGATTTCACCATAAGAATCACTTTTCACAGTTCTTGTTTGACCCTGATAGAAGTCACTTAGAAATGCCTGAGCCTGTTCAACTGCAGTTACGAAAGCAAATGCTTCTTCTAAGGATTTTACACATATTAAGCAGACAGTCTTTGGTAATATATTTATATTCTGCTGGAAATCCATCATTATGTTGAGTTTTGACAGTTTATTAACGACTTTCTGGCACGTTTCTTCGTCAGTCTGTAGGTTTGTGAGTTCATTGTGTGGTTTTAACTCTGCGCAAAGGCGACAATACACAGTTTTTGTAGTATTCATTTTGACTGGTTTTGGAATGTTATTTTCAGAGATTGTTATTGCATAGTTATTTTAAGGACGGCCATGCCAGCCCAGTAAGTCAGTTCAGAAGAAAAACACAGAAATGAATTACAATTAATAGAAAACTTTATGTAAAAACCGAAACACGACGAGTTCAATAGTTTGTTGACATGACATCATCAGTATGACAGTGATGGATGAAAGTCACTGTCAACTTGAAACAATGTTGCCATGACGCCTTCCCAATATAAATCAATTTTCTGCAGATTTTCCAGTAGATTTCCAAAATTCCCTAGACCATACACGAATTCCAAATCTAATCCTCAGTAAAATAAAGTGTTAAAAACCTTGGCGACGAAATGATTTATGGTATTCGTCACCATTGGCAGCCTTCTTCCACCCAATGCTGAGTACAGGCCTCCTCTCTTTTGTGCCATGGTCCGCCAGTCTCATCCAGGTCTTCCCCGCAATCTTCTGTAGGTCGTCCACCCACCTGGCCATTGGTTTACTAACGCTCCTTCTACCGTTCCTCGGCAACCATTCCGTTAGAGCTCTGCTCCAACTGCCATCACCACGTCTAGCCAAGTGTCCTGCCCACCTCCATTTCCGAGGCCCTAGACAAAGTGACATTCTATCAGGAGCGATAACGATGATGGAAAAGGCAAAAATGTATAGCACTGACTTAAGCTATCGAAAAGCATAAGTATGTCAATCCTGTTGAGTCGTTGTAGAAATACAACTCTTTCGACGCGATTGTCATTTGTCTAGTTCACGAGCGCCCCGCATCTCGCGTACGTATGCCACGCATTACAATATAAAATACTTCTAAGGGGCGGGAGGGGGGGATATTACGCGTGCGGGGCAATCCCGCATGCGTGATGAAATCCGCATGTTATTACCTACTGGGTAATACGATATCCCTTGGTATTGGTAAGACTGGTTGGTCAGACTATCGGGCTTCTGACGACCCTTAACGACTGTTACAGATCCACGAATGACAGCCGGCCCAACGGCATAACGTGTTTTCCGAGGCATGGAGGGGTCTTGGTATGTAAAGATGGTCCCCATTCAAAGACCAACCACAAGGAACATAATTATACTCATGACATGACCGGTTGCTCAACAAATAAGCATTGTTTTGAGAATAGACCATAGGTTTTTGAGCGAGGCAAAATACCCTCGTCCATACAAAATGTTTTTTGCTGTAGGTAGAAGTTAAAACAAAACAGTGAGTCATCTTAACAAATTTTAATGGATGATGATTATAATACTTAAAATTAAATAAATATAAAACTTAAAAGGCTTCCATCAAGTGATGAATACTTCGGCCTCTTGGCCGCCTTGCTTGGCAGTGTAAGATCTAACTGTTCACACCACAAAACACGAAGACGCCTCGGCCGCTGCTAGGCTAGGTACCGTCAACACTTTCCATACAAAACAGTTTACTTTGATTGGTGAAGGCGATAGAAATTGTGCGTCAAGAATTTGAATAGTACTGCCGACTCTTAAACGCCGTCAGCGCGGGAATTCCGTGTTGTGTTGACACAAATTACAATAAAATTATAATCATCCTTAGATCATTAATTTTAAAATAATACAATAACTATGGGAAACTGGATCTAATGAACTAATACAATATTGTATGGCTCAGCCCAGCCCAAACCAAAGAAAAGCAGGACAGAGGATTATGTCATTTAATTAAAAAAAATATTTTCAGCCACATAGAGTTCATACATTTGTACAACTGTTCACAGTACACAGTTTTACAAATGTATGAACTCTTTCCGACGCCAGTTTTCACTAGTAGTAATTAAAAGGCACTGTTCGATTTTTAACTTTCGGCGAAGGGGCGAGGGTTGAAAATCCAACAGCGGGCTTTTATTTATGCACTAATTTAGGTTTTGCTTAATGCTAATGAAAACAGGCGTCACCTTTAAGGGTATACTTTGTACACTAGACCACCACAATAGAAGTACAGCTTGGCAAGAGTTTGGAAAAAATGAGGGTGCCACTACCGCATACAGGTCACATGGGAAATGAGTAAAAGACTTTAAACAAATTGTTAAAAACGCTGCTTGTACTGACTCAAAAACCTACTAGCACTTGTCGGCAAAGTAGTGCCAACACAGCGTTACCAACTCCAAATAATGGATTACGGTGTTTCCAGCTCGAAATTACGGTAGATTTAAAAAAAATACGGTAGATTTTAAAAAGACGTGCAAGTTAGCAAAAAAAAAAAAAATATTTGAAAAAAAAAAAAAACGCTTATTCGTTAAATCTTAATTCGTCGAAATTTTACAAAATAACTGTGTGATCATGATCATTTTTATACATTTAAGTATTTTTGTCTCATAAGTATGGCTTCTGACGGCAGATACAGTTTTTCCCACCATCAGATTCACTATGATCACTTTCCATTTTAATTTATTTGCAAAACAGATTCTCTTTCAACGCAGATATATTACAACGCAATTACGCAAAGTACATCTGAATAAAGAAAGTTGGTAATAAAAACGGTTAAGAAGTCTGTCAATTAGGCAACTCTTTAGTTTGCACGTATTCTATTGGTTCAAACTATTATCTATCGTTGAGGAATTCCCCCTAGTCCACTGCTATTTAAAATGTTGCCATGTTATGACAACAAGAATACATGCAATATTCCATCTGCCCAATTACGGTGTTTTTTGACACCGTAATGAAATTACTACGGTAGACGGTGAATCAATGCTGAATACGGTGTTTCTACCGTAATTACGGTGCAGTTGGCAACGCTGTGCCAACAATACAGGTCTGCATTATGTGTAGTAAAATATTTAGTTTCACTTGTTACCGCATCATACTCTTTTTTGCCAAGCTGTAAATTATAACAATAAAATACTTAGAACGAAATATTAGCGAAAAAAAAAATGTAAGTAGGTACCTATAACATAACATAACATAATCAGCCTATAATGTTCCCACTGCTGGGACACAGGCCTCCTCTCTATGAGAGGGAGTGGGCCGTAATCCACCACGCGGGCCCAGTGCGGTTGGTAGATGTCACATGTCTTCGAATTTTTGGTTCTAAGACCGGTTTCCTCACGATGTTTTCCTTCACCGCAAGTATTATAATAGGTACCTAGTCAAATTACATTAAATAATGATTGGCACCTGATTCATTTTGAAAACAAATGCAATCTCGATCTCGAGCCTATTTTCGAGATTCAATCTCGTAGGAAGACAATCTTGAAATCTTGGTCGGGATCTCGAATGAGATTGTGAAACCGAGGGCGCTTTTAACACACTATGCCACATACAGGGCAAAGTACTTCGGTAACCCAGGTACCCTACGTGAGATGGTCAGTAACACCAAGGCGTTGCTAGCGTACCTACTGGAGGAGCTGGGGTGGATCGAATAAGTGATTTCCCACCCGTACGCAAAATACGCGCTTTGTCGTGGAGTTGCGGATACCAGCCCGTATTAACTATTACCTACACACTATGCTTTTTGAGAAAACATTTTCAATATAATAATTAATGGATTTATAGTGTGTGATGTACTGGTGTGTACATGCTGATTTGTTGCGTGTGTAGTGCAGATTATTCTTATTAACAAACACAAATGTTTTTATTATTAACAAAATAAGTATACCAAGATTACACTAAGTTTAAAAAAAAAAACGCATTTAAAAAAAGTAGGCGAAATCTCAATCTCTAGAATCATTTTTTAAATCTCACCTGATTGCCAAGCGAGATCTCGTGTTGCCATTGCATTCCCTACTAACAATATGCGGGCTTTTAGATGGCACATTTCGAAAAAGTGCGGTTTTATGCATACATTATGTGACAAGACTAAAATTCAGTGAGTTGTATTTAACGGCTACATAAAGTACATACTGCACTTTTAATCTCTATACAAGGGCGAATTAAATAGTTAATGAAACTGGTAGTGGGTAATGCTATCTAAATTAAAATAGTAAAAAACAAAAAAAAAAATTTGGTCAAAGACCTAAGGTAGTATAGTTACTTGTTGTATCAGTTTAAAAATGGAACTTTCAAATACTTCAACTGTCACTCTCGGTGTCATCAGCAGTATTTTTTTTACTCTCTTCCTCATTACTTCTGGTTGGTTTTTTCTTTATGTCTCCTAATATCTTTTTCTTCCATTCTAGGACTTTTTCCTTATCAGGATATATAACCTCTTTAGTTTCTGGATCCAAGGCATAAAGTCCGTCAGATGTACGTTTCCTTTTAGAATTGTCAACACCGTGCACATCTTTCGTATGTTTGTTGTAATTGGACCAGTTCCTAAATGTCTGCAGACAATTATCACAAGAATATGGTTTTATTCCAGTGTGCAAACGTAAATGTTGCATCAGTAAGTGTCTGAAGCGGAAACTCTTGTTGCAATGTGTGCACTTAAAAGGTCTAATGTCCTTGTGGACTGCACTGTGAACGACTAATTCTTTAGATAACCGAAAACATTTGCCACACTGTTCGCAGGCAAACCGTTTTGGTCCGAAATGTACAGAAGCATGCTTTTTTAGTTCATGCTTGATCTTAAAACTGAAATTACAGACTTCACATTTGTATGGTCTTTCGTCTGTATGTACAAATTGGTGTTGATTTAATTCTTTCCTGTTATAAAAGCCCCCACCACAAGTATTGCAAATATAGGTCCGTTTTCTATCCGTATGTACTAACAGGTGCCTGTGTAGCAGAAGCCTAGACTTTGGTGTTTTTTCACATATGACACATTTAAGGCTCTCATTTTGCTTGACTGCTGACAAGCTTTGTTCTGCGCTCTTGTAAAATGTTGTCATATGCTCATCTAATTCCTCCTCGCTTAAAAAGGTAGAGTTGCATCCGCAGCAAACGTAATCAGTATTGAAATGTGTTGCTTTGTGTGTGTTCATTTCTAACAGGGTTTCAAATTTAAGAGAGCATTGATAGCAAGTGAGTGCTAGAACTGGGCGGTGCCTAGATATGTGTGTTATGAAGTTATCCATGTGCAGTCCTCGCGCTTTGCAGTCAAAGCATCTGTAAGGGTTACAGGTCCAGTGGTACTGCATAGAATGCACTTTCAACTCGCTAGGATTCTGGAAGAATTTGTCACAGAAAGCACATAACCAATTATAGTCATGCCAGGTATCAAGGTCTACGTTCACCGAAATCTTGGGCTTTTTTCTTTTTCTATTAATTTGATTTAACAT
Source organism: Lithophane socia (assembly GCA_947522985.1). Taxonomy (NCBI): domain Eukaryota; kingdom Metazoa; phylum Arthropoda; class Insecta; order Lepidoptera; family Noctuidae; genus Lithophane; species Lithophane socia. The sequence goes on from OX383278.1 coordinate 9,245,053, forward strand.
TTTAGGTTTTGATTTAGTTATTCCTTTGTTTGATTTGGATTTAGAACTCTTTTCTTTTACTACAGTTTTAGGGTCAAATTCAATCTCAATTTCTTTACCAATATCCTTGGATTTATCATCAGGGACTGTGTCTTCAGTTTTAACACTGACATCATCTTTGTTACTTATATCCGTATCGTCTGAGGCAACCTCGTCGTTCTTATTATCTTGAGCCGAATTATCATGTTCATAGTCCTGAAATGCCTCTTGTGCGAGGTCCACAGTCGTTATAAATTCATACGCGTGTTCCAAAGATTTAATACATTCTAAGCACACAGTTTTAGGCAACATATTATTAAAATCCACGTGTATATTAAATCGCGTCAAGTTATTGATGGTTTCTCGACGTTTCTCTACGTTTATTTCCATGTTATAGAGATCACTGTTTGGCTTCAAGTCGGCGCAAAGGCGACAGTATAGATCATTTAAATTATCCATTATGACGACTGGCAATTATTGATCTTCAACTCTTAAGATGCATGAGAAAGTTATTAACTACATAAGTTAAAGTTAGGAAGTGTGTCGTACCTCATAAGCGGGAAACCACACAAAAATCACAACTTAGCCAAGTTTGTGCATTTTAGCATTTTTGATTTACGTCATGACGACAGTCGACAGTTTGACTGTTTGACAGAACAAACATCTGAACATCATTGACAAAGACAATCAGAAAATAAACCGAAGACAATACAAACCTCTGCCTAGTGCATGCCAATGAGTATAAAAGCTGTAAAATCGAATCAAGTCGGTTTTTTACCCGTTTATTTGCCTGCACGCTGTCGTTGGAAAGTTTGAATCACAGACTAACTAGTACTGTTTAAATTACGATTCCTACGCCCAAAACCCGTGTGATGTGTTCGACATCTAAGCGCAGATCACGGACCAAACAAGATATACAAAGGGGGGACATAAGACGATCAATCTTGCATCAGTGCAATCCGAGATCATGGTTATATTGATGCCATATGGATCGTGTAGGGCTAGATTTACGTTGTAGTGCTAGAAGTGGAATGAAACAAATAAGTACATAAATGTAAATTTATTTGTGTACACTTATTTATACGCTAGCAGAGCTAGAGAACGAGGTGATGTTTTAACGTTCAATATTCTTTTGAATTCACAATGCTTTGCACCCTTTTCTTTGAGATAAACCAATCTGTCAAATAAAACAAAATTCTCGATGACTGGCTGCAAATAATTGTGTAAAACGATAAAAATTCCCGCCTTTTTAAACGTCAACTGAGTTAGCTGATTCCACAATGTCATAAGTTCTTCTAAACAGAACGTAGGAGTCTCAATGATATCATTAATGCCACTAGATTCATTTTTAATTAAAGTAAAGCCATTAATGGTAGCGTCTTTTATGTAGACTTCAAAATTGTTATCCATGTTTTTAGTTTTGACAGCTTTCCGTTTTTTCCTTTTTAATTTGCAGTTGTCTGTAAAAATAAGCACTCTATTGTATGTACAAACATAGTAAATTCAGATTTACTAAAACAATACGGCGATAAATGTTTTGATACGGTTTGTGAAATCTCTGTTAGGGAATTGCCAATTAAAAAAATCAAATTACTTATTAATCACAAAACTATAATTTCACAGACATGGAAATCCCCGATTCCAGAATGGACAGACACAAAATACTTTGCAGTTTTACCCTTACTGCTTTTTATTGTACGATAATTTAGGAACCAAAACTATACTTACATCTAAACGCAAATGTTTGCAGCACAGCTCTTGACAATAAATTGAAAACTAAATCTTCTAACTTATCGTCCACAGATGGTGGCTGAGCAGCCAGTCTTAAAAAAGGCACCCTCAAATACTCTTCTCCCTTATACCTTCTAAAAATACCCTTCAGGCAATCATTTAAAGGAAAATTCTTAAAAAGTCCACAATCTTCTTCCATTTTGTGGTAACAGCAAGGCATTATAACCAGCGCCTTTGCATCAGCCATCTTTAAAAATAAGTTGATCGCGTCTATAGTCAAATCGGCACAAGCATGAAGGCCGGTTACGCAAAATTCTCTATGATTTTCAAACTTATCGTGCAAATATCCTTGGATATTTTCATGGGAATTTTCCGTTACGGTGTGTTTTATATATTTTACATTATCTGTGGAGTTTTCATGGTATTTCCGCTGTCGTACTTTGGCGCCAACGTAATGACTTTCGTTACATTCAATTCCTAATATTCTGTAGTTTGTTGTTTCAAATAAAAGTTGATCCAAGTAGCCCTGGAAATAGATATGTACAGGTGAATAAGCAGTTGTAAAATGTTCTTAGGTTTTTTGCAATTTGCAAGTCAGTGTCAGGTTGTATCTTGATCAAAATAATTATGATTTGCGACTCTAAGAGATTATATAATTATATTTACTTACAGAATTATAATTGAATTAAAATTGGAATCATTAATAAGTAAATCTCTCTAAGTTAGTAAGATTTTTTCCATGAGAACAAACTTAAGGAACAAATCACATAATACATACCTACGCTACAAACATAAAACCTCCTCATTTTTGGAAGTCGGTTAAAAACACCGTAAAAAACACGTATTATTTATTTGTTGTTTTAGCGGCAATAGAAATACGCAATCTGTGAAAATTTGCCTACATACTACGGTTCATGAAATACAGCCTGCTGACTAGTAATAGGGTTTCGTTCGGCACCGTTGGGGTATGGAATCCTAATAACATTTTACTGCAACGATTCGTACCAACTATTCTGTTTTCGCTTTGCCTCTATTTATTTAGTCTGGATTTCTGTAGTCTTGCCTACCTCTACGGAAAAAGGTGTGAGTGTAACTGTAAATGTAAGTAAGTTCGTTAGCAAGATAATCTGAAAATCCTTACCAATCCTGATCCAAAGTCGACAACGACATCACAGCCAACATTCTCACATACTTCTTTGATTTCTTTAGCCAGATATAAAATCTCATGTTTCTTTTTAGGACTGACCGGCACATTTACTTTGTTCTGCAAAGAATTTTCTTGGATATCCTCGTAAAAGACTTGCAACTTTTTCAGTTTCGTGAAGAAAGTGCTTAAATAAACATCATTTATGGAACTCAAGTCGAAATCTTCATGAAACACATCAATTTCTTCATCTTTTATAGTGATTTTGTCCAAAATATTGTGAATTAGTAAATCTGTGTTGGGGTAAATGAATAAATATTGATATTCTCGAAAGAATTTTAGACATTCTTCGAAATATTCTTCAGGGTCGTCGAAATTCTGCGGCAGTGACATCTTTACCTAAGAAGAAACAGATGTCAGTTTTATGAATACATGATAGCATCGAAAAAATCAACACCTCATCAACATTTTTCGTATAACTCTTCTCCAGCAGGTCTATTTTGTAAAAATCTCACCGCGATATTATAGGTGTTCTTTGGCGCGGATCTTAAGTAAAAAAGCCCGCGTTTGATCGTATTGTATTATTAAAACGACTAAAACCAAGACCTGGAATAAGTTTGAGGTCTAGTTCTCATGACTATTACGTTATACTAACTATCGATATTACGATAATCATTTATTTGTACTATTGTGTGCAAGGAACATATACTCAACTGGGCCCGATTGTGTGTTGTGCTATTTCTATATGAATGGTTTATCTATCTACTATACCTAGGACGGCCAATCTGGCAATCTGAACAGATGCCAGATTGATCATCTAAGATCCCCCATATATTATTATATACTGGTTCCAACTACTTCTACCCTATCTCTAGGAATGTTCAGAAAGCTGCATTGGTTGGATCAATATTTAATCATCATTACTCTCAAAACGGTGAAGGTAAACATCGCGAGGACGCCGGCATGTCCTAGAACCAAATATTCGAAGACATGTAACATCTAACAACCCGCACTGGGCCCACGTGGTGGAATCAGCCCACTCCCTCTCAGAATGGAATCAGCCCACTCCCTCTCACAGAGAGGCGGCCTGTGTCGCAGCAGTGGGAAAGTTAAGGCCAACGCAGACCGGGACGGGATGGCAAAGGATTGTGCCGTCAGTCAGCGCACACTAGCTGCTATGATACCGCGGCATTCCTGCGCCTTGCCACGGCGCGGGCGCCCCGCGGTATGTCATAACCAGCGCCGGCGTCCTCGGCATGCCGTTGCCTACCACAGTACGCCCCGGCATCCCGCCGCGGGAGCCCGTGCCACGTCTTTCAATGCCGCGCAACGAAATCTTTTTCGATGCCATGGCATCATTTTAAAGCATAACAAATTTATGTCGTATTTCTATATCGATACGTTTGAATGTCCATTGGTAAAAATCCCTTGCCATCCCGTTCCGGTCTGCGTTGGCCTTTATAGGCTGATACGCTAAGTGACAAGAGGTAAAAAAATTGAAAAGTGTAAAAATGTGAGGGTATGCAACGGTGGGAACCTATTAAAAAAAAGTTTCAATTTAAAAATAATGTTTTAATAACAGCAGTCTCAACATCAAATACTCGGTAATAAATAAACAATTAAGATGTTCTGACAATAAGATATTATAATATATTCTAAACATGTCTCCATTTTACAACGACTAAATTCAAATAACATTTTTACAGGGAAGTAAAATACCTATTTGGAGCATCAGAGATACCCATTCTTATCCATTTAGATAAAACGTGTGCATCAGAATGACGGGTGTATGACTACAAATGCCCACGCTATATGCATAAGAGCAATGAACCGTATGTGCGTAAAATTTGAAGCAATGTACTCATAAAAAGCCACAGTTATTAGAAAAAGTATGTGAGCCGCCAACCTGATGTCGGAATGGCGGGTATTAAACCCAGAAACTAGTTCACTTTCACCTTCAGCAAAATCAAATGGAGTTCGATTTTAAGTATTCCAAATCTGAAAAAAAAATACTAACTGAGTGCGAAATCCCTACCGTAGCAATGTATGAGCAACTTACGTTATCATATTAAAAGCATAACGAAATACTATTAACGGTTAAAGAATTGAAAGTAATTTTAAAATAAAAACTCTCCACATTTTAGAGCCGTCCGATTTTATTAGCAACTAGTAGAGCACCCACTGCATATGTTCTCTATAATTTTTGAAATAGTAGCTATAGTTAGTAAAGGCTTCTTTTTGATCTTCTAATTTAACAAATCTCTGATTTCCTCCTCTTCTCTTCATTTTGATTCTTAATTAGCACAGTGAACTTATAATAACACAGTGTATGTAACGACTGATCAATTTTAGTTTAGATACGAATGCCACGAAGTATTTTACAAGTACCTTCATTTTGAAAGAAAGGTAAAATAATAACACATGCGGCTACAATACATGGAACTTAAACATAACTGGCGAAATGTGACTGTACTATAGGTACACCTCTGCCCACCCCTTCCGGAAATACAGGCGTGATGTTATGTTATGTAAAATAATAACATAGAATAGATTGACACTAGGCATCTTCACTTAGACCTACGTTTTAATTCAAATACATAGCATTAAGTATTATAATATGCTAATAGAAGGAATATTAAAAGAAACCCCTGTAGTTTAGTTCTTAAATTCCATATATTGGTAATTGCTATTAAAATTACTTTTAGAAGTCGCAAGGAATTGTCATTGCACACAAGAAATCCCTTTAATTAAGACATAGCAACATATGGCACAACTAGGTGCTAATAAAATCGGATAGGCTCTAAATGTGTAGTTTTTAATTTTAAAATTTTCAATCAATCTGCCTAGCCAACCCAACTTTTCCCAACTATGTTGGGGTCGGCTCCCAGTCTAACCGGATGCGGCTCAATACCATTATTTTACATGGAGCGACTAATTTTAAATTACTCATTAACCGTTAATAGCATCTGGTTATGCTTTTAATAATGATAACGTACATTGCTCCGGAAAGCAATTCACACTCGGATAGTTGGTAATTTTTTCAGATTTAGAATGCACTCGCCATTTTGACATCAGATTGGCGGCTCACATACTTTTTCTAATAACTGTGGTTTTAAAATAGTACTTTGCTTCAAATTTTACGTACATTCGGTACATTGCTCTCATGCATAAAGCATGGCCATTTGTAGACATACACCCGTCATTCTGATGCACACGATATAACGACCATTTTACTGGTTGTAATACCTATTTTTAATTGAGATTATCTCTGCTCTGCCTAGGTAATCGATACTTGTAGACAAATAGGCTCATCAGATGCTGCTCCACAGAAAACTCCTTAAGAAGCGCATATACTTTGATTGAAGGCAAAGTCGATGTCAAGCCTTAGTAGAACCTCATCGCTAGTGTGAAGATTCATTTCAATCAATCAAAGATCATACCTACAGGGGGCCACGTCTACTAATTTACAAACGTGTCAGTGGTGTCACAATGATCAGTTTTTGACAGATATGCCATACAAAATATGTCAAAAAGTCATCATTGCGAGACCAGTGACACGTTTGTAAATTAGTAGACTCGGCCCCCAGGACATTAGACTACACAAAACGAACAAAACTGCCTCCATTTATTGTTGTGGTCCACTTATGGTCTCCCAGATACCAGTTCCATCTTTAAGATTTTCCGATCCCATTCCAATGACGGATTTGCCACAAAATTTGTCATGTTTCAAATATTTCTCACACACTTCTATCAAATCCTCTTTTTTTACAGCCAGAACTCTTTCTCTCTGTGTCTTCCAAATATCGTAGGACAAACCATACAAAAATAGGTCGATTCCTTTCATATATTCGGCGACAGGCTGATCCATCTGTTGTAGTATAGACAGTTTTGCCTCAAATAGATTTTGATCATCAAGAAGTTTCGTGTTTTGCGACATCCATTGAGATGTTTCATCGAATATGTTCAATGTGGCGGTGGAATTCGGGTCCCTGTAAGAATAATAGTTGAAGACTCCGTCTAAGGTTAACAGAGCGCCACTGCCGTATGCCCCATTTTGCTCTCTGACAACCGGGTGCAAATACTTTGAAGTTATGAACCTTGATAGCACTCGTAATTTAGGATAGTCAGGGTCTGTGTAAAGCACCGTGGGTAATACTTTGGCGCAGAAGTTGACCGGGATGTTCATAAGAATATGCACGCCACGGTTTTCTTTAGAAATCTTCTTAGATTCCGTCCAGTGAATTCTATTCTCCTCTTTCTGCTCCACATCCTTGCACAGTTGTTTACAAAACTTGTCTACGTTCTCCTGAATCTGCGTGTTAGTTTTACAGTGATGGAAAGCTGTTCGTAAGTTGTTTCCTTCTAAAACTTTATTTCCAATTATGTCAATGATAGATTGGACATCTTCTATTTTGTAAGTTTTCTGAATTTCTTGCATATTCATTATGTGTTGTAGTCCCATAAGATTCTCTTTGCATTCGTCTACTGAGGTTATCAAGGCCCGAGCTGCCTGCATAGCGTACGTGTGACCACTGTCCACGATACCATTGCTTAAAGATGAGCAATAGTTAGTTAAAAGCATTTGCATTCTTGCGCCGTTACTAAAGTTCGGTTTTTTGAAGATTTCAGTCCATATATCCATCATTTTTGGGAGGTTTTCGTCTAAACAGTGACTGCTTATCAAAATTCCTTGTTCGTACTGGCCTGGTTGATCGATATGTTCCGTAATATGGCTGAGAATGCCCAATCCAGATGTGGATCTGCTCACATGCTTGTCAAAGTCTCGATAACTGTAGTTTTTCGTGTCAAACTTGTTGATTACATATTCAAAGAATGGCAGCAGTTGCCTTTCATGTTCTTCCAAACATTCAGTTCCAACGATTCCTTTGAAATACGTCACTCCATTGGTGTTGGCCTCACATATCTGTAAGGGAATTATACCTGCAACAGTATGCTTTAAGGGAGGTGCCGTCTTGGTAAGAGTGACCTCATCAAGCTTTAGACAAGGGAGAATATCTAAGTTCTCTATTTTCTTCTGTGTTTTAGAAAGTTGTAAGCCTTCGTTAAATATCTTCTCCTTCTGGCTTTGTGACAGATTACTCACTTTCAATTTTAATAATGCTGCTTCCTCTTCGTTAAATTTATCATCGAACTTATCATCCGGTACCATAGTCATGATTAATTTATGTTTGTTTAGAATGAAGTATTTTTCAATAACATCTTTCACATACTTGGGTTCCATCAAGTTAGTTTTTAGTTGATTTAACAAATCGTTCACTTTCAAAGCACTTATTATTGGGCCATTATGGTTCCACAGGGGCATAACATTAAAGAGTAGATTGAGCCCGAACTTCGGCGATTGATGTTTGATTGACAACTCAAACCCATGCAGAACACTCTGAATGTGGTCCTTTTCAAAACCATGGACAAAAATGTCATCGAGTGTCTGGTCGACGATTGATTCTACCAACTCAAACTTTGATTTCTCAACATCTTTTAATCCCACAACAAATAATGTGTCCTTAATTTGGTTGTCATATCCTGTGAGTGCATTATAGCCTCCCGAAATGTTTCTTTCAATTAAACTTTTGTAGAAGGCAGAGTTCGGACCAATGACCATAAGTTCACTCAGTGCCATCATCATGAAGGTCTCATAACTGTCTGTAATGTCAGCCATAACATATCCTATAGCAATTTGGTTTTGTTTTTCAATTGGAACTCCATATTGATCAAGTCTGCATGTTATTTCCCTTCTTTTAGGTTCGTTCCAACGTGGCTGACTGTTCACTATTGAGTGCTTTGGGTCCAAAAACGCAAATTTACTCAAATAAGCCTCATTGACAAACTTCAGGTTGGCTTCCAAAGGAAAGTTGCCATAAGAATAAATTCTAGCGTTACTTGGATGATAATAAGTTGAATGGAAATTCTTTAAATGCTCATGAGAGAGTTGTGGAATGATTATTGGGTCACCACCAGATACATAGCCATAAGTTCCCTCTGGTAAGATAGTATTAATGAACTTTTGTCCAAACAATGAACTTGTTTCTGAGAAAGCTCCTTTCATTTCATTGTACACAACCCCTTTAAATGTAAGGGCCGAGGATTTGTCTTCTAAATTTGTATGCTCCAGTCTCCAGCCTTCTTGCAAGAAGTCTAATCTAGATAGATTAGGTTTAAATACAGCGTCTAGGTAGACCTTCTGCAGATTCCTGTAGTCAGTCTCATTTTGTGAAGAGAATGGGTAGAATGTGTAGTCTGGGCCTGTCAGTGCATTCATAAATGTTGCCAGAGATCTGTTCAACATTTTAAAGAATGGATCTCTGACTGGATACTTCTCGGACCCACAAAGAACTGTGTGTTCTAAGATGTGCGGTGTCCCCATGGAATCTAATGGTGTTGTACGAAAACCTACTGAAAATACATTATTGGAATCATCTCTTTCTAAATGCAGGTACTCTGTTTTAGTCTTTTCGTGTACTAGATAGTAAGCTGTCATATTATATTCTTTGATAGGTTCAACTTGGTTTACGAGGAAGCCATGAAGAGTTTTTCCTGGCTGCAGGGCTTTTGAACTTGGTTCCTTCTTTTTTAGAATGCTACTGCTGTTCATATTGCTGCATGATATGAACCGATGTTTCACGCTGGGCCGGAAGTTGCATATTCTTGAATACATTTTTGTTTCGGTTCTTTTCTTCCAAAATAATCCTGCAATGCACATACACCACTCACTATTTTTATAAAGAATTTAGTACGTAAACTAATTAAACAAAATGTCGCTAAGTTTTCGAGTGCAACTTTTTACCCTATCGGTATATAAGACGACCCAATGACCGTCACTGCGTAAAATTGGAAAAGCGCTAATGTGTGGCAATCCTTATGAAAAAAAAATGGAATACTAAATAATCATTTACGATAACTAGGGGATACTATTAGCCGTTTGGCTAAACGCAGATATAGGACAAGAATTATGCAATAAACAGTTATTTTAAGTCAGAAATAGTACAAAATAAATATTTTTTAAAACGGAATGAGAAAAACAAATGAAGTGATGCAATATTTTACTTACAATAAGTTAGTCACAGTATTGTTGAGACTTGTATAGCTTGGAACTAAAAATTATTTGTAGTTGCTGTTTTCGTGTTATTGATAGAGTTTTATCAGAAAATCCGGCGTTATTTTTTATCACAAAACCAGCCTAACCTCTTTGCCATTTGCTATCGGAACTTTGACGTTTTCTCGTTCTCAAATTTAATACCATATGAAAAAATATTTTATTACAATGGTTTTATTCTAAATACCATTGTAGTAAATTATATAATTGTTTTTGAAATAATCACCATTGATGGTCAGCCATAGCAATTAGCAAGAGAAAACAATCACATCACTGATTCATCACTGATCGATCATTGATCATTATTTGGCTTGGCAACTTTTGCTACGTTTTGCAACATGCATAATAGAAAATAAAAACAAATCTCTAGACATGTTTGTGTGAACCATATTGATAGAAAATAATCAGGGGCTTAAAGAAACTAGCAAACAAAATATTTCTTTTCCATTAACATCGTGACATCATTTTAAGATTTAATATTCCCCAGAAGCAACAAAACGTTTGGTTTTTGACTTTGACATTTCCTTCAAAATTCATTTTTCTTTTAAAAACACGTGTTTACGTGTTGAGCTCATGCCGAGCTCTTTTTATTTTTAAGTGTAATAAAATAAGCAAAAATGAGTTTGTACAACTTCAAGAAGATCGCTGTAGTCCCTACAGCAAAGGTATATAATTGAAACTATATTGCTGCACTCAATGTTTACGATATTTTCTATCATGTGTTCTAACCTCACATACTACGCACAATTTTTTATTTCAGGACTTTGTAGACATTATATTGTCTAAAACACAGAGGAAAACTCCCACAGTTGTGCACAAACATTACAAAATATCGAGGATTCGTGGATTTTATATGAGAAAAGTGAAGTTTACTCAACAGAACTTCCATGATCGTCTATCTAGGATTATTCAGGTAAATAAGTATGATTTAAATTTTGAATTATTTTTAGTATTACCCGGTTGAACTATAGTTTGTAATTTATTAACTTTTTGATTATTATAGTTGAGATTTCATCTGTTGTGCAATATTGTCAGTAAACATTTTGTGTACCTACATTCTCCAAAATATTGCGACACTAATATTGATAATAACTTAATGTAATCTTTACAAAAGAACTTTTGAATGATACATTTATATTCAAGTGAATTGACAACAATCTAAAGTGTATTATTTTTCTAATTAAGTAAGTAGTAATTATAAAATCACAAGCCTCCAGGCTTACACAATACAATTTAATCATCATAATGACAAAAAAATGCAAAAAAGAAAATGCTGAGCTTGACAGGTAGTTTATTCCCCTACAGATAGACCAGTTTCGTTACTATTGCAATTTAGGCCAGGTGGCAAAAAGGTATTATGTATTTAACAAAGTCTTTTTGCGTTATGTGACAGAAATGGCTGGAGAAAAAAAACTAGCCATAGACACACAGCAAAGATATGTTTTCCTGTTTTCCTAAAGGCAGAAAACAAGCAATTTCATTTCATTTATTCATAACAATTTTTACATTGTGTCGAATATAAATAATGCAGTAACCCCATTGCCTTTTGTTTTTATTATAAAACTAAACAATGATTGTTACTATTGAACAGGAATTCCCCAAACTAGATGATGTGCACCCGTTCTACGCAGATCTTATGAATGTGCTCTATGACAAGGACCATTACAAACTCGGCCTTGGACAACTAAACACCGCCAGACATCTTATTGACACGTAAGTTAGAAAAAAAATATATATACAAAATATTATTGGCTCTCAATCATTTAAAATAATATTTGAGTAATAGGTACAGCAATCTCAATTTTGTTTACCAGTAGTAAGCTACTTCTGAAAATTTGTATTATAAAATATTTCCGAAATTAACACACCCCAATTAGAATATTATATTACAATCATAATAATACATACACTGAATTTTTACTTTGTGGGGAGATAATTGTGTTCACATTACAAATCTATGCATGCACCCAGTCTAGTAAGAAATCGACACATGTTTCACCTCTCAATGAGGCATCTTCAGGATGACGATTGACCATTTGCAAACCAGAACGCGACGTGTTACCACACCGAGCGCTGGACGCAAAGGCGTCTTTGCGTCCAGCGCTCGGTGAGGTAACGATTTCTTACAGGGTTTTTATGACTCTTGAAGAATAGTCAAGCGGAATAGGTTACTAAATATATCTACGTCTATTGTATTTTATAATGGATTTCCGCAAAGTGACGCCTGAATCAATTAACTGTTTAGGCTGGTGTCATGTTCCGAGCCGCCATTAAGTTAGTTCTCGAGATTAGCGCGTTCAAACAGCCAAACAAACTAACGAAAAACAAATTCTTCAGGTTTATTATTAGTATAGATAAATATATCATACTGATTGTAAAATGTTATCGTTTACAGGGTTGCAAAAGACTATGTTCGTCTACTGAAGTACGGAGACTCCCTGTACCGATGCAAGCAGCTGAAGCGGGCGGCGCTCGGCCGCATGGCGACCATCATGAAGAGACAGGCTGCCAACCTTACATACTTAGAACAGGTACACTTCCAATTAACTCTTCCTTACAAATTATAAAACAAAGTCCTTCGCTACTGTCTGTCGTCCTGTTCGTGATAAACTCAAAAACTGCTGCACCGATTTTCATGCTGTTTTCACCATTGGATAGAGTGGTTCTCGAGGAAGGTTTTAGTATATAATTACCGACATCCACGCGAGCGAAGCCGCGGGCATCAGCTAGTCTTAGATAAATACTGAAACACCTACCTTATAGTAATCTTATTCTATTATAGGTGCATCATCTACACATTATAAATATATAATTAATGTACCTATATGTAACGTACGTTGGTTAAGGTATTTTTCTATGGGCCTGTGTGGCCTGCAATAAATGGTTTATTTATTTTATACAAAATATTGTAAAAAAAATTAAAAGAGTAACGGTGGAGTTTTTTGCCCATTCTTCTCCATATGAAAATACGTTTTGTTTAAATTTTGTTTTGTAAATTATGACTTTCAGAAGTTCCTTTTATGTGCCTTTGAAATATATTTTTTTATTTTGACTGAAGGTTATGTTGTTTGTCCGCAGGTCCGTCAGCATCTAGCTCGTCTGCCGTCCATCGACCCGTACACGCGCACCATCATCATCTGCGGGTTCCCTAATGTTGGCAAGTCCAGCTTCATCAACAAGGTATGTAACTCATCACTACTACCATAAATTCACGGCTGCATTAAAAAACAACTCAATTGAGACTGGATTTCCCATGTTGCACTTGCACTGGATTTCCCATGTTGCATGCACTTGTCGTATTTGTGCAAATATTCGCGTAATTCGATTAATACAAAATCTACCTTATTTTTAATCCAATTAAGTTATTTTTTTATTGGGGAAATAATTGGCCTGACATTTGAAGAAATGCGCCAAGAGCTGCCTGCTTCAAAATTAACTTACTAAAACAATTTTCAAATATTGATTTCTACTAACTACATTGAATACTATGTTTGTTCGTGGGTTCGAAACCACTGGCACTTTGCTTTGTGTAAATTATTTCATCACCACTGCTCTCGAAACGGTGAAGGAAATCATCGTGAGGAAACCGGCATGACCTAGAACCAAAAATTTGAAGACATGTGGCATCTATCACATCTATCTACCCGCACTGGGTCCGCGTGGTGGATTATGGCCCACTACCTCTCACAGAGAGGAGCAGGGCCGGATTTAAGGCAGGGCAACATGGCCCCGGCCCGGGCCATGGCCCCGGGCCCCACAAAATAGGGGCCTCCACAATATGATTTAAAAAAATAAAAAACAGTATTCATTCCGAAGGAACTTTTTTTAATTTTCTTTTCATTTCCTGGGTTGGTGGTTTTAAAAATGATACGTTGAATTACTTACCGATAGCCGAATTAAATCTTTTATTTTTCGTCTTTTCTATAAAATTTTAAGGGCCTCCACACCTTTAAATCCGGCCCTGGAGAGGAGGGCTGTGTCCCAGAAATGGGTTTATGCTTTATAATATTATGTATCATAAAGTGCAAAGTCCTAGTTTGAAAATGGTGGTAAGACCGAAGGGTGGTGACCCTATGTAAAATTTCTACATTTATATCTGTAATTTTTATGGTGTACATAATAAAGAGTATTTTATTAAATGATAAATAAATGATAAATGATTTATTTTTGTAAGTAGGTTTGTACAAACACTTTTACACGTCAATCACATTTTTAAAACTAGATGAGGTCGGCGTTTCCTATCTGACTACTCTGAGAAGAAAGGCCGAAACAAACTCAGAGGTCACAGTCTCTTTTAAAGTCCAGACATAATCTTGGTCAGATTATGTGAAGACCATGTAGATTGGTGTCTGAAATGGTCTTTTGAGGAAAGAACCACACAGATTGAGTGGACCTGTCCAGTCAGTGCACGCATTTGTCAGTAATCATGCAGCTCAACTCCGAATTTAAGGAGCTCAACGATTTGACGAACAATACCAAAGAAAGGACATTTGGTTAGGCCGCATAAATTACTCAAACTGCCAGACTATGATTAATTAAAATTAAGAAAAAATAAATAATAAAAAAGAAAAGAAAGATCCACATAATCTTCACATTCACAATAATTAAAAATAATATAATACTTTACAAAGTATATATTCATTCCAATGCTAGATAACTAATATTTCCTCTTTGTGTATCAACAGATCACTCGCGCAGACGTAGAAGTGCAGCCGTACGCGTTCACGACGAAGAGTCTGTACGTGGGACACACTGACTACAAGTACCTCAGATGGCAGGTCAGTTCATAGTTCACATGTAAAGTAATCTGCTTCTTTCTTTGCCTCTAACTGCATGAGATTGTGTATAGTATGAAGTGGGATTGGAGACAGAAATAGGCCATATTGTTCCCATATTTTTTAAAGTTCCTTTTTACACAGTCGGGTTTTAAGATTTTTTTAAATTTTAAGACTGTCTTGTAGAAGCAAGGATTTTGTTTTAAAATTCTTAATTGGAATCAGATGTTGAGCACATTATTTTAATCCAGATTCTATCATGTACACACGGCTACACATCAAGCTATACATTTCCAGCATAAGCTGACCTCGCATTGTAAGGAAATTCTATACAATGCGAGATCAGCATAAACTGGAAATGTATAGCTTGATGTGTAGCCGTGTGTACAGTCACGAGCAAAAATATTTAGACACCTAGCAAAATTCAATAACCATTTTTTCGTGGAATAACGATTGCAACTTTGAGATGATACCTATTTCATAATAATATGGGTTCCATAATACTATGTTCTTTATAACATAAAATTACAATCAATACAGTAGGAGAAAATCACTTTTAAAACGTGCTAATTGTATCCATATTGGTGCTCGTGACTGTACATGCTATCCTGAATTTTAGATTTAATAATAAAGTTACTCAATAATTAATAGAATTCTACAATGTGTACTTATTCATGTGCTAACAGCATTTTTTTATGAGATCATTAAGGCTCTTACATACTGGCGCGATTCGCCGCGCGACGCGAATTTTAACAAAACAATTTCTGAGAACTTCACGGCGATCATTGCGGCGGCGTCGCGTCGCGCGGCGAATCGCGCCAGTATGTAAGAGCCTTTATGAACCCTGTCGGGTAACTTCAAAAGTTAAATTATCTATGTGTTCTATGTAATGTTATTTAGGTCCTTTCTAATATGAATGAATTAATAAATAAATATAAGTTTGTTACTAACAACTCATTTATTTGCAGGTCATAGACACACCCGGTATTCTCGACCATCCCCTAGAAGAGCGCAACGTAATAGAAATGCAAGCAGTCACCGCACTAGCCCATCTCCGGGCCGCCATTTTGTACTTCATAGACCCGTCCGAGCAATGTGGACACAGCATAGAGGAACAGGTAACTATGGGGTCCAATTAAATTAACTAGCTAAACTCCACAGACCTGTGCCCAGTTTATCAAAAGTTACTAGTCTACATGTTCACAAGTTACCTAAAATGTAAATTTTTCGTTAAATTCATAGCTCATATCCATATTCATAATCAGCCTTAATGTTCCCACTGCTGGGACACGGGCATCAGGTCATCTCTATCTTTTGACCATATTTAAAAAAATTGATTGCGGTACTAAGCACGACACTTGTAAACTTGTAAGACAGAATAGAGAGTCGCCGGACACTCGATTTTCTACAAGTTGTAACTTACAAAGAATTTTTTGATAAACAAAATCACGAATAAAATGTAAAAATTATAAGTACTTGAGAACTAATTAGTGACACTTGTAACA
This sequence comes from Lithophane socia, assembly GCA_947522985.1. Lineage (NCBI taxonomy): Eukaryota > Metazoa > Arthropoda > Insecta > Lepidoptera > Noctuidae > Lithophane > Lithophane socia. Next base: position 9,261,337 of record OX383278.1, read on the forward strand.
TGTAAATTCAACATGTAGTTTTTATAATAATGACATTTTGAAAGTTAACAGCTTAACGTGCTTGCCGAGGCACGGAGGAGTCTGACTATGTAAAGATGGTCACCCATCCACGGACCATGCCTGGCAAGCGTAGCTTAACCTGCTGGATCGACCCGTGCGACTGTTATTACTTAGCCACGAGCTCTCTTATTTAGTAATATTGATTTAATTAATAAAAACAGCGAAATATTGGACACCCATTCGCTACTTTCTTAACACACAGATATTCCCTTCCCCAGATATCGTTATTCGAGAGCATAAAGCCTTTGTTCAGCAACAAGCCGCTCATCGTGGTGCTCAACAAGATGGACGTGATGACTCCCGAGCAGCTGGCTCCGGGGAAGAAGGAGCTGGTGGAGCAGCTCATGCAGACCTGCAGCAAGGGGAACCTGGTCAAGTAAGTTCGTGACCTGATGGTTGGCGATTACTACTTTGAGTAGTTTATGCGGCCGACGCAAATGTTCTTTCTTTGGTATTGTTCGTCAAATCGTTGAGCTCCTTAAATTCGACAAATGTGTCCACTGACTGGACAGGTCCACTCAATCTGTGTGGTTCTTTCCTCAAAAGACCATTTCAGACACCAGTCTACATGGTCTTCACATGCACTGGCCAAGATTATGTCTGGACTTTAAAAGGAGACTGCGACCACTGAGTTTGTTTCGGCCTTTCTTCTCAGAGTAGTCAGATAGGAAACGCCGACCTCATCTAATTTGAAAAATATGATTGACATATAAAAGTGTTTGTATAAACCTATTTACAGAAATAAATCATGTATCATTTATTAACTACTGAAGGCAACTGTCGGTCCTCCGTACCGTATCCGTACGCAAAATACGCGCTTTGACGTGGAGTTGCGGATACCAGCCCGTATTACCTATTACCTAACTGTCGGTCCTGACTCCTCCTTTTGCTTCATCATAGTCATTTTAAGATGTCTTTGCTTTCCCACTTTCTTAAAAATTGTTTTATATTGATTCGACATCCTCATTGTCTTTCTTGGATTTCTGATTTTTATTTACTTAAGCTTCAGGGTAGCCCGCGAAATTTAAATTTTCTTACGTTTTTTGCAATTTGCAGGTCAGTCGTTTGTATGTTGATATAAACATGGTTCGCGGTAATGTCTGTATCAGCTTACATGTTGATCTAAACATGATTCGCGGTAATTTGAAAATATTGTAAAAGCCAATTATTTTTAAAAGAGTAACCATGGAGTTTCTTGCCGGCTCTTCTCCATAGGAAACGACCAATTGGAGCCGTGCACCTAGCTTCTGACGTTTCATAAGTGCCCATGTAGGCTTATGTGAAATAAAATATTTTGATTTTGAGTAATTTTAATGTCTAATGTATATTTTCGTTCATCATAACAAGTTGATTTAAAATGCAGTTGTAAATTTTAAAATTTAATTTATTTTTGATCTGTAAAAGTGTTTTTTTTTAACCAATTTCCAGGAATAAATATTATGTTGTGGTCGGGGTGGGTCGGATAAAAGGAAACTGCTTCCATTGAGGGTAAACTTTTGTATTTTCTCACGTTTCTTACATGCATACGTGCCGGTCAGGCCTCATGGCAAGCCCCTTGTCATTGCGACGAGAAGGAGTTCGTACACCGCCGCTATAATGTATCATTTATTGTTCCCAGCGCGGACCCCAACTCCGACTTATCCGTGGTCCCAGTCATGAGGATGTCTACCATGACGGAGGAGGGCGTGCAGGAGGTCAAGATAGAGGCCTGCGAGCGACTGCTGGGACACAGAGTCACCGAGAAGATGAGGACCAAGAAGGTAGGAGCTAATCTTTAATAATCGGTGGACGAATTATTTCAGGTGCTGGGCAAACTTGATGTTAGCACCGAGTCAATGTGGCGTTCTTTCGATAAAAATACGTCTGCGCGACGCTAGCGTGCACGCTAAAACGGCTGAACGGATTTGGATGAAATTTGGGGGTCCTGTTTCATAAAGCTGACAATCCGACAAGTCCGACATATGTCAAAAAGTGACAAATTGTAAATTTTTCTGTTTAATAAAACTCGATATATGTCCAAAAACCACATTATTTCTGACAATTTTATAGTCAGATTTTCGTTTTGGCTCGGAGTGGCATACGTTACGTGTAAATACAATGACCAATCACTTGAGGGAAAACTATACGTTATCAACCAAGATGTTGAATCTTCGGTCCCTCCATCAATTATATTCGGTCCAACCATAGTATTAATTGAATGGTTTCCGTTTCTGTCTACAAACGCAGATTCATTTTGATAAGGGGCATCTAGAGGAATTAACGAACCGTCCACAATAAAAAAGTGAAGTAGTGAAAAGTGTTGGTATTCGGTTACAAATTATCAAGCCAGCGAACCTCTTCTCCGATTAATTCAGTAGTCAGGGCTCCACATACCCTTCTTATGCAATGATGTACGGTTGCTTTACTAAGCCCATGTGCATCATCAATAACGTGGTACTGTGAACAACCCATCCAATGCAAAGCGCATAAAATTTGTTTATCGGGTGTAAGTGCTAGGTTTCTACTTATAAGGTGTTCAAGTCGATGACCAATTTTATCAATTAACCGTATAGTTCGGAAGGGCCCCCAATTGGACCCCAACACAAAAACCTCCGCCGGCTCGGTAGCGGATCCAATTGGACCCCAGAATTACCACATACGACACCCTATCTCGATTATGGAAATATTTAATATGCTACCCATCAAATCTTATGAATGTGCGTTAATTATGAGAGTTGGATAAAAACTCATTATGTTTACGCCATTAAATCTTTCATATTCAGCGTGCAAGTTAATTAATGAACCTATATAAAATTCAAGACTGTAAATACCATAATCACCATTTTGATGACAGTGGTGGTCGAGGCTAAAAAACATAAAAATTGGTGATTTTGAACATCCATACCCCACCACAGGGGCAGTGAATAATACATCATTTAATTATTTGACGAATTCATCCATTGTTCAAGTTAAATAAATAGTGGTAATGAAGTTTTGTGTTATCCAAAGACGAAGTTTCGCGCCAATCGTGCGTGTTTTCATTTTTTCTTTTCACGAATATCACTCATACACATGCAGATACGATTTAAAATGTGACAAATATTATTCGTGATATTATATACAACTAGAAAATGTCCAAATCTTAACATAATATACGAACACAGGTCCAATAACACGTATTATTCATTACCACTACTGAAAATGTTTTCAAAATCGCCGACCATTATACTTTTTTTTATTGTAATGATGTCCGAAAACGATTATGCCAAACGATTATTTTTTAAATTTCGTTCTTTTCGATTAATTAATATGTCGAATATAAGAAATCGATACTTGGAAATTGAAATAAAATTGTTTTACACAATAAATACATTAAGCACTGGTTAAATTAATAATTTATACTTTTCTAATGTTATTTTAATCGTTTTTCGGTTATTAGGATCACAGGACCTTATGGCCGGGCTAGGTACCTCATCTTTTGAATAAAATTTCGCGCCGGAATGTTTCTATAATTGAATTTAAAAACGGAATGCGCTCGCTGTTCAAAATTATTTTAATATATTGGACAATTATTTATTTTTTATACTCTTTTCTGATAGTTTGCTACAGAATGCCCAGTATACTTTTTAGGTAGGCGTAGGCTTAACAAAATTTTGTTTGGTAATGGTGATAAATTAATTCCGCAAACCCTAATATTTTATTTTAGTTGTATGAGCTTGGTAGTTTTTGTTTTTATTAGGTTACTTTAGTAGGTACTAGAATTTTTTTTTTTTTTGTGGGAGTTTCCCAACGAAATTTAAGAAACTGACTTGTCTTTGTCGGACCACGCACAAAAGGGTTCCGTAGTTGGGATGAACATATACGCATGCACATTGCACAGCATTAATTTTTCGACTGCAAAAATAAGTTTGTATTTCTAGAAAAAACTACGAAAAACAAAGTTAACTCTGCAGTTGTAACCGAAAATAACCCATAATTCATTGTTGAAATACGGGTTATTTTCGGTTACAATGGGTTATTCACTTTAAAAAGCAGTCACTTATAAGCATCTTATCATTTTTATTATAAGATCCAACAATGCTACATGCTTATGTGAATAGATCTTTTTTTCGTCCCTCGATTGCATGTTGAGGAATGACACCCCTAATTATCGTAATTTTACTAAACGATTTTTGGTGGTGTAAAGAATAAACCTTCTTCCAAATTTTTAACGATATAGTATAAATAGGTGTCCGAGTAAAATGCCTGTATGATATCTGAACCCATGGACGAACGGACGTGACGAAATAATTAAGAGGTCCTTTTTTACGGATTTTGGCTATCGAGTTTACAATCGATAGCGACTGATGTCTATGGTAATTTATTTAAAATACAATTATAATTTCATCTTATTGGGTATCAACACTATCACCCGAAAACCACACGACACACATGACAAAAACTTTTCGCAGCCGCCATCTTGGATTTACATTTTGACCTAACTATTGACTTTATCACCATCGCAAACTATGAAAACGACAGATATTAGGAAAAAAAAAAAATTGCAGCCACCATCTTGGATTTTCATTTTGACTAAATTCACACTTTCCCTTTCTTTCTCTTTTGCTGTCAAATTAGAAGAAGACCGTCGCAAGTATGAACGCTTTTCCGAAAACTTTTTTTTTTAATTTTCTGGTTTGGCCCCCCAAAAGTGACTATTTGCAAAATCCATTTATTTACATTACACTTCCGTGTTTGGGTCACTAAAATGTATATGTGTACCAAATTTCAACCTAATCGGTCCAGTAGATTCGAAGCAAATTGGCTGTGACAGACAGACACAAGACTCGTGACATGAGTGATCCTATATGAGTTTCGTTTTTTCATTCGGTCGTACGGAACCCTAAAACGTTACACCACTTTCCACAGTGTACGTGTATGTACTTATTACTAAAATTAATTTAAAAAATAAAATAATTAATGAAAAATATACCAAAGAGTTTTTATTCAGTTTCTACAATTTTTAATCAAGTTTGATTATAACGAATATCGATTAGGCTGAGTGCAACATTTGAATCGAAATAGAAAAATTGGGTGAACGGTAAGCACTAAGAAGTGTCACGTCGCACCACAATTTTTGTTAATTTTTGTTCATATTTGATCGTGTTTTTTATCTAGTATAAGTATGAATAATGGTAAAAGTAAGAATGCAGAAAGAATGATAATATCTTTATTTGGTCCTTTTGCATATTTTCAGCAAGAGAGAAGATTGTTTATGTACATATTTTCAGGGAATCTGAGTTGCCTACTTTTTGAATAGGGGTATTTATACCTATTTTATACAACTTTCGCAGTCGACTGACGCGGTTTGACCGACCTCAACATATAATTTATGATATTTACCACAAATTTATTGTATAAAATAGATGCGGTAACATACTTTTTTTAATAAATTCGAATGCTGAAAGTTCATGTAAATTCCTGATTTTCATGACGGAATTCGCAACACCCCGTCGAGTTAGCTGATGTGTCACGTGTCAAAATCTTGTCGAGCAGAGAGGTTAAATATGACTGAAAATGAAATTGAAAATGAAATTTTTCTTTAAAGCAGAAATCTGTAATTGAGAAGGAGAAATTGATTCTGCTTTTAAATGATCGTCGTTGCCTCCTTGTTTGTATTCGTTCTAAGTACTTTCATCGAGCAGTGATGTCCTCATCACTACTATCACTGCTCGATGAAAGTACCATTTTTTGTAATAAACCTTTTAAAAACACTTTCTTACCCCTTCAAAATTTAAAATATGATTTCGCGACAAAGGGTAACGCTCCTGTCAGAATTGTCGGACAATTCTACAAATATGTCAATATATCATATTTTTTTGTTTAATAAAGCAGATTCGTCAAGTTTTTCACGACAAATTGTCACCTGTCATCTGTCGCTCGAAAAGTTTTATTAAATAGAAAAATGTCGGAGGGTGCGACAATCCGACATAATTATTTGTAAATTTTCCGCCATGACAATTTTTTCGCTTGTACCTAAGTTTTATTAAACGCGTTTTTAAATGACAAATATGTAAAAATTTCACTTGTTGATTTTTGACATATTTGTCACTTTTATTAAACAGCCTAAGCGCGACAATTTTTCAATTTGTTCATTTTTTGACATACATGTCGAATTGTCAGCTTTATTAAACAGGGCCCGGAGAAGGACATAGGATAATTTTTATCCCGATATTCCCACGGGATCGAGACTTCTGCGGGTGAAACCGCAGGGCGCAGCTAGTAAAAATATAAACCTATCTGCTATGTTTATACATAGTTATATACATTTTTGTCACCATCTCCAAGGTGGACGGTATCCTAAACCGCCTGCACGTGGCGGTACCAACGGCCCGCGACGGCCGCGCGCGCCCGCCCGTCATCCCGCCCTCCGTCGCGCTCAAGAAGCAGCAGCAAGCGGACAGGCAGGCGCGCAAGAGGAAGCTGGAGAGAGACATCGAGGTGGAGGAGGGAGACGACTATGTGCTCGGTGAGTGAGACATAACACTCAACAGGGGTAAACAGGAACAGGGTGTAAAGTTCACTCGTCCACCATAGAAAAGGGAGGAACCTCCGACCAAACGGGTGTTGTGTCTGGCGGGCAACTGCCCAACGATTGATATTGGATTCTTGTATATTATTATGTCCACTGCACGGTAAACTTTAATTGCGCGATGCAGGATTTATGTGACGTCAGGATTTTTGTGTGACGTCAGGTCTTTGATGCGTAGTTCGCATGTGGCGATGTAGATACCGCCACAAACTCAATCAAAGCATTTATTTCAATTAAACCATTTACAGGCAGTTTCAGGCAATTGTCAAGGAGTCGGTCGGTTAGGAATATGAAGCTAGTTGCCCATTCCAAAGCGTAGTAGGTATCTATGGAGAAGAACGGGCAAGAAAATGCATGGACAGTCTTTTAAATAAAAAAAAATATACAAGAAATTGGTTATCAAGAAATTGGACATCATTCATGTTGCAATTGTACATGTGAGAACAATCTAGAAAGCACTTTAACAGCGTCCGCAATTATAACATAAAAACAAAAAACTATTCAAAAAGTAAAATAAGCTATGGCCGTACATACAAATATCCCAAGTAAAGTATGAGCTTCGGTTATCTTCGTTTATCTTTGGCCATACGAACAAGCGATGATAAGATGTAATATGGAGCTGTTACAATCATAGAAGTACCTACATTTAGCCTATTTTGTATTACCAAAATTACAAAATTATAGATTAAAAAATGTATGATGCAAACTTTTTTAAACTTTTGAGTGAAAAATGACGATCTGAGACCGGAGTAGGTAAATACACACAATGATAGGTATGACAAAAAGCAGTTGTACAAAACGTAGAAGCTTTGTGTCAGTGGGAGGTTACTCTATGGTGCGACATTCGTGCTTATTCAAAAACACGAAGATTATCGAAGCGCTTACCTTTTTTGGTTTAACTGTACATCATAATCAGCGTATAACTTTCTGACTGCTGGGACACAGGCCTCCTCTCTATGAGAGGCAGTGGGCAGTAATCTACCACGCGGGCCCAGTGCGGGTTGGTAGATGTCACATGTCTTCGAATTTTTAGTTCTAGGACATGCCGGTTTCCTCACGATGTTTTTGTTTTCCTTCACCGTTTTGATGGCGGTGATGAAATAATGTTAAAGTGAAGCCAGGGGTCGGAGGTGCCAGGGGGAGGGTTCCAGTCTAACCGGCTGCAGCTGAATACCAGTATTTAACATGGATCGACTGACTATTTGACCATTTTTTTTAAATTGACAGATCTTCAAAAGAACTACGCGGAGATACCGGAGGATGAGCGACACGACCCCATCCCTGAGTTCTGGGAGGGACATAACATCGCTGATTACATTGATCCTGAGATATTTGATGTGAGTACCAATTGTAGTAGTATGGTATCAATATCTAAATACTCGTACATAATAATAAAAAAAAAATATTCGTAACATATATTTTAAAAAAATACTTCGAAACTTAAAAAATATGTTCGATTTTAAAACGTTTTCAATCTGATTGCTATAGTTATTTTATTTTCGCCCGTTCGAAGCTGAGTACAATACTATACTGTTCGTCAGTCAAAGCGCGGCCTACATTAATTGTTTGTCATAAGGTCGCGCGCAGAGTCCGTGCTCTGACGCGCATTACCCATGGCAAATACATGTATTCCTACTAAAAACAACTCTGCCACCCCTTTGTGGTATAAAAGCGTGATGTTATGAAATCATACTGTAGTAATAGTAAATTAATGCACCCGTGTTGATTTAGCACACAACATAACACTCGTGCATTAATAACTCACTTTGCGCTCGTTGTAACAATCTACTATTATTCTTACAGGACCCAATACAATTATTCCTTCAGATTTTTACATTATATGATAACATAAATTAATATAATTAATTTCCAGAAACTGGCTGACTTGGAGAAGGAAGAAGACCTGCGCATGGAGGGCGGCATGTACGCCGTGCCCAAGATAGAGCTCGACGAGACCATGAAGGAGATCAGAGAACTGGCGCGACAGATACGGTATGTTGTATTTATTGTTATAGCTTCTAAATGTCGCTAGGGAATTGACGTTTTTTTTTAATCTAAAACGATCCTTAGGCTCAATTCGCACTGAACTGCAATGTATCAAGCTTATCTATATTTTTTTATATTGCACCTAAAGTTTATAATGCTTTGTCATTAAAACTGGTCGCCGCGTCGCTGCCGGCCGCTGGGATCTCAGTGTAAATTGAGATTTAAGGTCTAAAAAGGTTGGTTTACCAATCTATAATAATCACAGGTCGATTGGAACTGTGGAAAGATACTGTGTTGAAGGCAATAAGGTATATATCTGTTCGTTGGTGAAAAGTACAAAATTAAAAACACCGAACACGTATTAACCTCTTGAAGATTTATTCTGCACTAAAAAATCGGTACATTTAAATAAGTTAGATGAGTGGACTGTATATGATTTGAATGTGTGTGTGCAGTGTAACTGAGTGCGTGAACTATGACGACTAATGTACCTTATAGGTATCTATTTAGACATACTGAAAGCAGTTTTTTGCTCAGTTTTACTTCTAAAAAGCAAACTTATTGTTATTTGAAATGCCTTTCTTATCATTTTAGGATAATCACCGTAGACTCCAAAATAGCGTTAGGTTGCAAAAAAAATACGCGTCGGCTTGAGAAGCTCCTCCTTTTTTTCGTCGGTTAAAAATTACACTGGTACAATTACATTGTCTGTTACTTTGTTTTGGATGTTGTTAGGATAGATACCAATAGTGTCCAAAGACCAAGTTTGCAGCGTCGAAACTGCATGGTGCTCAAAAACCTCGAGAAGTTAAAATATCGGTCCCAGTCCTTTGAACAAAAATGATTACACCATAGTTTTATTTTCTTATGATAATTTAGGCCCGTTCGAAGCTGAGCACAATACTCAATATTGTTCATCAGTCAAAGCGCGGCCTACAGTAATGTTTTGTCAAATGGTCGCGCGCAGAGTCACTATACTCTAGCGTGCATTACCCATGACAAATACAGTTGATTACCCTAAATAATACACTAAGCGTGGCTTCTCAGTTGCGTTTATTTAAGTTACTTGTCGCATTAGATTATAATTATCTGTAATGGCAAAGGAAACATGTTAAATAAATAAATATTTAAAGGAATGAATTCATACAAATCAGTTATATGTATAACTCACAAACCCTGAACCCATACACTGCAGAGTTTGTCCGACTAATTTTGATATTAGATAGTAAGTAAGTAAGTAATCGTTTATTTGCTAAGAAAGTAGGTTCATAAAATAAAGGTGTTCACAATTTTTTTAGATCCCTGTACAATCTACCTTAAATTAGGCATGCAAACATTGAAATAAAATGTATTTAACTACAAAAAAATAAAAAAAAAACCACGTCAGTAAAATACAAATGTCAAAAAAATAAAAAAATATAGAATTTAAAATGGAATGTCAATAATTAAATCTAAAGAGTCAATAATTTTTGCTGAACTGGGCCTTTTTGGCGCAGCCGTGAGGCACACTCCCCTGATAATGTCCTACATCGCACTTTAAACTCTTTATTTGTTTTTATTTTATTTTGTATCTGCTGTATATTATGTATATTGTGTGCCTTTTAGTCTGTGCTGAATAAATGTATTTTCTTTCTTTCAAAATCTTAGTCATGAGCTCAAACTAAAATAAATAAGAAAAACCGTAAACATTTCAAAATATGATAGACTAGCTGCGACCAGCGGTTTCACCCGCGTAACTATCGATCACTTATTTGTAATACGGTCGCAACATCACAAAAATCATCAAATTAATGTATATTTTTTTGTTTTATGTGTCGCCAGCTTATTTAATTTTATCCTGTATATCTTTGTTATTCCAGCAACAAGAAGGCTGTTCTCAAGGACGAGTCCCGTTTGGTGAAGCAGTCCACCAAGCCGGTGATGCCGCGCACGAGCCGCGCGCGCGCCAAGGACAGGTCTACCGGCAAACTGAGAGAAGAGATGGAGAAACTTGGTAAGATCATCTGTCTTTCTTATTTGTACAGTACTATGACTACAGTTATGCGCTTCGGAAATCTTCGTGTTCTCGAATTAAGCCATACCATAAGTTGAAGGAACAATAAAAGTTGTGACGTTAGTGACGATTCAGGACTTAGACTTTCGATTTTAGGCTCTAAACAGTGTTCAAACGATGCAAGTCGTTTGTTGCGTGTAAATGGGGTTTTAGTATGTGTGCATTTAATTGTGCCCTTAAAAAACTACGCTACTCAATATAAAAATATCTATTTATTTAATTTTCCGATCCAATAACAAAAAAAATCCGACCCATTCATGTAAAACACAATACCATATTGGATATTATCATCTCCGAAACTAGGCGATGATTTCCGAGGTGCATCACTTTAATAGTAGTACCTACTGTGTTATTTTGGTAAAATCAGCGTGATCAATTCCCTACAAAATGCGTGTATATTTTGGCCCGTTCGAAGCTGAGTACAATACTATATTGTTTGTCAGTCAAAGCGCGGCCTACATTAATTTGTTTGTCATAAGGTCGCGCGCAGAACTAATGTGTTTTGACGCGCATTACCCATGGCAAATACAAAACACATTGACAAAATAATATTTTTTAACATAACTCATAACTTCATAGTTTTCAATTTTTTTTTTAAAGCCATCTGTGGCTTATTTTAATTGTTGTTTTTTTTTACCTAATTTATATTTTTTATTTATATATTTTTTTTCCTTTTTTTAAAGACGAAATCTTTAATAAATGTAGAGTAAAGCGTCGATGCAAAATACTATTCGATCTATTAATATTCCTGGTAAAATAGTGGTATTATTTCTCTTCTTTAATGATTGAACCATCTTTTTCGAATCAACTCGCATGGTTTACCTAACTCTCTGTAGCAAATACCGTTATGTATTTTTCAACCTACCCCCATGAACAATAAAAAGTGTATTTATGTAGTTTTTCCAATAATTCAACAATTGATTTGATCTCGTCAGGTGTCGACATGTCGGAAACGAAGGAGGCTCACTTCACGCGCTCCCGCTCGCGCTCCCGCTCCATGTCGGCGCCGGCCGCGAAGCGCGCGCGCGCGGACGAGCGCGGGCGCTCCGTGAGCCGCCCCGCGAGGGACACCACCGGCGTCGGGAATGCTCTTGTAAGTACTCTAACGTCTTTTATGACTATACTAACCTAGCCGCCGTTTTTGGCCCGTTCGAAGCTGAGTACAATACTATACTGTTCGTCAGTCAAAGCGCGGCCTACATTAATTGTTTGTCATAAGGTCGCGCGCAGAGTCCGTGCTCTGACGCGCATTACCCATGGCACATACAAACTTTTCCAAATAAAAATAAATATAAATGTGTCTTGATTTAATTATAACCTAAACTCACAAAGAAATGATTACCAATAAAATAGTACTGTTATTTGCTTACCTTTTGAAATGCCTATGGCATTAAGTCCGCCTCTGTGCATTTGTGTGCATAAAGAATTAAATAAATAAATAAACCTAAACTTAATATGGGTGTACCTTTGCCTGCCCTTCCGAGCAATTCAGGCGTTAAATTTTCAAAATTCAATTTTTTATGGAATCCAATTTTCCTTTCACAGATGCAACAAAAAGCAAAGAGAATGGCGCACGTCGCCATCGCGAAGAAGACCAAGCGTATGGGGCTCAAGGGAGAGGCCGACAGGTTCATCGGCACAAAGATGCCCAAACATCTGTTCTCGGGCAAGCGAGGAGTGGGCAAGACGGACAGGAGATAAGTGGGCAAGCGAAGAATGGGCAGATGATAGGCTTAGCAACTGTGACTTGTGTTGGACGATATGTGGATATGTTCAGGTCGTGTGTCGCGCATTTAAAAGTATATTTGAAGTTTTGTGTGAGTTTTTAGTATTGTTTAGCTGTAAAATGTCAGAAAAACCCTAAGTATGTTGATGATGTATTGTTTTGCAATCGTCAAGTCTTTTAATCAAGTATTTTTTTTTTTTTTGTATCAGACTGTATATATCGTTTTCGTCATAATATCGTGGACTGCACCAACAAGAAGTTATTGTAAAAAAAGTGACTTTGTGATACCGCACACGGCCTCACAACTAAAACGTATTCTATGTAAATACATAAGTACTTATGTATATTGATTTTGTAAATGGAACAAATATGACGTTTGTAGAACCATTTGCCCAGCTGTGAGACAATTATATATTAATAACATCAAGTTTGAAACCAGTATGGAGTTGACTGTGAGCAAAAGATACACATGGGTATCTATTTTACGTTATTCTCGTGTATTTCAGTGTGGCTATTGTAAATAATGCCATTAATTTGATCACTGTACTTGCTCAAATAACTTGTAACAGAGCTGAATTTAAATAAATACACTTATTTTTGTGATGGCTTTTGTTTTTATTTTTATGTTATCCATTTTGGGAGGAAAACTTTTTGAGTTTTTCGCAAATATCTCAAAAACTAGACGGCGAAGGCTAAAAATAATCAAATTTTCATCCCCCCCTTGTATGTAACGCCCTAGAATATTGGTCAATGGATCACTTACAACACACTAATTGGCCTTGACCAGGACTTTTGTCAAAACTCCGCGACAATATGGGAATCCCAGCAGTGTTATTTGTCCCCCATCTGCGTTATTGTGTAGATTTCCATACGTTTCATCGTCGTGGACAAATAGTCCATAGTCAGCTCTAGCCCCTAGGGGCCAGTTCACACCGAGACGCGAAGCGACGCGCACTTTTTTGTGATCCGATACAATATCGAATTTATTTACTACACAATAAGGTACAGTACGACACAACTTAGATGTAGCATCGGCAAAATTCGAAAAACCGATCGCCATCAGAAATGTGTGCTGTCGGTGAAAATAATCTTTAAGTAAACGCAATAATTTGTAAAGTCATATAACCATCCACCACCAACCACCAGCAAATTTTCAAATCTATGCTACATCTAAGTTGTGTCATAACTATACACGCGCTGCGCATCTCAGCGTACTTTGACACGTGTCAACCCTCGCACTGAAATTATAACTTTTCGTGAAGTAAATAAGTTCGATAATTGTTAAAAAGTTTGTGCAGTGTCATGTCGCGTCACGTCTCGGTCTGACCCTAAACCTTAGATAGAATAACAATTTGATTTTGATACCGCCTTATATTTTGTTTGAAGGGCGATTTTTGTACTTCAAGAGTTTCCTACTAACGTTCTGTTGCTAAGATATTGATTGAAAGAGACGATCTTTTAAGTTGTTTTTTTTTGTATTGGCGTAAAAGTAGTTTTAACATGTATACATGAAAGATTTACACAGGTAAAAATAAAACACAAAATTAGCAAAATGAATGGCACATTTATATTTAATTAATATTATTCATTTTTATAATTAGACCTTTCTTGTAGTTATATTTTAATCTATGCATTTGAACAGGAAAAGAAAAATACAAATGCTCTATGTTACATAGGCTGCTGGGGTTGCCATTGACAAAAACAAAAAAATAATAACAAAAAAGCCTCTTTTTGTACACAATCTCCAGGACAGTATAACCGGTGTTTTACCATTCATAGGGTACTGAGCATCAGTTGCGAATAAATTACAGGGCGAATGCGTACATATAAAAAAAATCTTAAAATAGACCTACATAGTACGCATAGACAACAAATTATAGATAATTATTAATAATAAAAAACTTAATTATCGCTAAATGGAAGAGGAATCAACTAAACTAAACTAAAAGGGCGATAGTAAGTCTTACAACTAAATGTAAAATACTAATAAAAGATATTTTGAAATTTGTAAGATCATTTGCGTCAATTTTCTGTTACAAGTCAATTTAGATTTCATGAAAATTAATTTGGATCACTCTTGACAACATATCATTATAGTGAGGAACTAGAGAATATAATTATATAAAAATAGAGTGTAGTGTGTAGCTAGTTAATTATTTATAGAGGACCGAAAAATTGTGTTTAATTTAATAATATAAAATAAGAAATATTGTTAGAAAAATGATGTGTTGTCAATAACGGCCCATTATTTTACTGGGAGAGTAATATTAACATATTTTTGCCGTCAAATATGTATGTTAGTATGACCAGCATTAAAAAAACTTTCGAGACATTACACAATCAGTGATTGATTTCATAATATTCAAGCATAATTGTGTTTGGAATAATCAATTATTTAAAAAGCTATATTCATTATAATTTCTTAAAAATAAATATTTAATAAAAATCAAAAACCTTTTTCTCAATATCAGAGAAAATCATTAATCAAATACTTTAAAAAGTACTTCTGTATAATTTCACGAAGTTTTTTTTTAGAAAATTATAATAAATACAGCTTTCTCAAAATATACACGATTCATAATCTTCAATGTTTCAAGGGGAAATCAACCTTAACACTATATAATACAGAGTACCATTTAGACTATCAACTAAAATGGATAGATTTAAGTCGGGTACTTCGACAATAATATTGCACCTGAATACAGTGTTAACTCCCGAATTTTAACATTGAATCAAATGCAATATTTTTGTTGAAATATGTTATTTTAGAAGGTTACAGAATGGATGACCTGTATTTATACGATCATACTGTCGTTCATAAAACCAATAACGGTTAATAGGAAAAACAGACACATGTTTCAAATTAATGATATATACGGCACAGAAAAAAAGTTCTCTCATTCTCGTTCTCATCGAATAATCGATTTTCTTACCCGTATTACCAAAAAACTGGCCAATTAAAAAAAAAAAAAAACAAATCATAGCAAATTTTCTTAATATTTTTATTTTAGTAATTTTTAGAGTGTTGCCCAGTTTAGTATGGGCGAAAAATACGTTGTCATCAAAAAGATTACCTTCAAAAATCTCGTAAGCCCGACTCGGATAGTCGAAACAACTAAAGATACTATACTCAACTCATTACCGCAGTAACTGTGACAGTACGTATCATAGTGGTTTCGAAAAAATAATAATGTCATGAAAAAATAATAACAATAATAATTTAGTTTCATAATATTTGTCAGAAATCGAATTGTTATCTAAATCATTGAGCGGAATTGGTAAATATATTTTTAATTAAATATATACAGGATGTAATCAATTATGTGATTATTATTTTTAGACTTGCGACTGTGACGTGTTTTTATATTGTGCGCGTTATGTAAAAAGAATATACTGTAAAATTAGATTTTTCTATATTTTAAGGTAAATACAGATTCTGATTTTTGATGTCGCTATTTTGGTTATTATCCTAAAGATATATCAATTTCATACAAATCGGCGATCAAAATGCGACTTTTATAATGGCAAGACAAAGTCGCGACAGTCGCAAGTCTGAAAATGTTTAAAACATCTTTTTAACGGAATTAAACCAATGTCATTTGCTATATTTTCACTTCGTAATATGCAATCATTCACTTCTTTCTCTGTCCAAGAAAAAATAGCAAACGACAAATATTTAAAAAACAAAAAAATATAATAAAAGACTTACACAAATATGTATAAGTACTTTACGATCTCATGGCGAATAGCTACCGAATATATTCTAAAAAAGAAAATTATTATTTATAATAAAAAAATAATACTACGTATAAGTAGCTCGTAGATCTCCCGGACCGCGAAAAGTGTCAAATAGTGTCAAAAAAACAGAAATAGTGTCAACGATACAATTCACTGGAGTTTTGGTACAAAAGTGTCACTTAAGTACTTTTCTTAAGTTAGCAGCCATTTCTTTTACATTTTGTTTTGTAAACTTGTAGATATTTTCTCTTAAAAAAACATATTTATATTACAATAAGTACTATTTTCATAAGTATTTAATTATTTCAAGCACAATCATTACCTTCATTTTAAACTCATTGTTCTACAAATTTACAAAAAAAAAAGTACAATACACACCACTTGTCTATGAGAAAGGATCACAAAACAACATACTGTTTTATTGTCTAGCTTCTGAAACTCAGCATAAAGCGGTGAAGTGGTGTCTATGGCAGCGACATAGAGAAAAAAAAAAAAAAAAATCGTAATTAAAAATATCTTCATTTTTTTCTCATTTCTTACCTATCATATACCTATACATATACTAAGTTAATATTTTACATGGATTATGTCTTTGGATCTAAGACATAAAGAGAACTCCCCACTCGTCTGATGTTACGTTTGTTTATAAAACTATTTCTATATTCTAGTAATATACACACTTATATACTACAGAGTCCGAAATATAAGTCACTACGCACTGCTGGTTACCATTTTTTAGTATATTTTTTTAGTTTATTTAAATAATTCTTTGGAACTCTCGTCCGATGTGGAGTTTTTAGTTGAGCTTGGAGTGTAAATTACCAATGATGACGTGATTGTGATGACGTCACGCGGCAGTATTTAGTACCCATAGTTTAAGGCGGACTCGAGCGTTGCTGGAGTATACGATGGGTAGGTAAAGATACAAAATTTTTAGTGATGTCACTGCCGACAGAAGTCATTAATTGAAAGTTTTTAATTAAATAATTAAAAACTTTAAAAATTGTCATGATTATTAAATTCGTTACGTTGTTAGAAATTCGTGATAAATAAAGTATTAAAATGTTCTAGTGAAAAAGGCTAAAGATAAATCTATATATTTTATTAAAAAGGCAAGATTTTATTTCAATACAAATAGATCAAGAGTCACCCGAAATAGAAGAAAAGACAAAAGATCCATTTGTAAATTGTAAAAAAAAGTGTTTTTAGAAATAAAGTTGTTAAAATATTTTGGAAATAGAGAGCCTAAAAAATAGTCAAAAATTGGTAATTTTCCGCACCAAACCCAACAGTCACTGGGCACTTAAAAAACGTTGATTTTCGTTAAAAATCTGCTAGTAAAGTGTGTACTTATAATAAAATAAACTTACGATTAAGTAAAATGTAAATTTTTACTTATGGCATTCTTCCATTGGGAAGACAGTGTCCCACTCCCGTTCAACGGGATTTTATTAAAAATAATAAGAGAAATAAAAATAAAATGCAACGATTTCTGGTTTACGTGTGCATGCGAGTTTTGTTGACGAAAAAAAAACTTAATCTCATATCTTTTTTTCAATACTGAGAATTTTTTTATAGAAAAAGTGAGTAACAAATGTTAATGAAGAAAAATAAAATTTTAAAGTGATATGAAAAATATACAGGTTGATATTTATAGAGTTACTATTATTTAATAAATATGTTGATTGTCATGCATAATTCGATTTCATGCAAGATTCAGATCTTTTTTACAGTAATTAAAATTCATTGGTATTGAGCAACATTACCATACATTGGTAAAAAATATCAACCTCTACATATTTTTCTTCACAGGCAGAGAAATCATCAAATTTCATAGATATTAAATTTTTAACACAATAAATAAAAATTATAACTCCATATTTCTGCCTAGAAAATTCTGTCTCGTTCATTCAAGACACAAATTATCTAAATTTCTAAAAACAAAATATATCATAAACATTTGTTACTCACAAATCCCTCAACAAACTCTCACACACACACACACGCAACCATTAACAAAAAATTATAACCTTGCACACGTTAGTCGCAACTCTCAGTGGCGGGCGACAGTGGCGCGACAGTGGCGCAACTATTCCGTCGCTTGTGATGTCGCAGTGCGTAGCGAGGGCGCGGCGCGTCGCTATTGTGGCGGGCCCGTGGGCGGCTGGCCGGGTAACTGGCCCATGCCCTGCGGAAAAATAATAAAAAGGTGAAAAAATTGTCTTCTATGACGCCATTGTGTAAATAATAAAACTTTGCCGTATTGAAAATGACATGACATAATGTTAAAAGAAGTAAAAATGTCAGTCAAACGAATAAGGTATAGCAAAGCCGTTGGAAATAAGTTGGTTTTTAACAGATTTTGAAATTATCATAATTACGTTATTTGTAAATGAGGTTTTTGATATTTTGACTCCCAAAAATGTTATTTTTCACTTTGTAGTGTTTTTTTTGGAAATTGTTTTATTTTTTTTGTAAAAATAGTTTTTTGACTTCGTCATTTGCATTACATAATGGTTCTAGCTATGGTTTGTTTGACCATTGATCTATAGCGACTTCCTAAAGTAATTTTTCACTTTGTAGTGTATTTTTTGGAAGTTTTTTTTTTCTTAAAAATGTTTTTTTGTTGTCGCTATTTCAAATCAAATCAAATCAAATCCATTTATTCGCATGAATGTAGGTTTACAATTTGTATGGTCTTATAACTATAATTTAGGCCCTTTACATTCTACCATTACTTATGGTGCGCAAATATTATATTTTACACAATGTTAATTAAATGTTTAATAAATTAATAAGTCACCATCAACAAATAGTATCTCATGCATTAGGATTATAAGGAACCAATTAATTAATTGATGTCAGATATTTGCATTGCATAATGTTCTAATTAAGGTTATGAATATTCGTAGATGTAATGTACTTACCGGCATGGGTTGATAGTGCTGTAAGGGCGCGGGCAGCAGTTTGGGCGCCTCTTCCGCCTTCTCCTCCTCGCGGCGTTTCAGACACGCTGCTTTAGGGTTTAGGTTGCGCTCTGCAAATAAATAATAACGTTTTTATCTTTTAAATTGAATTGAAATCGTTTTTTTGTCTCACTAAGGTGACAGCGATTGGCCCACGGATGGGTGACCATCCACTTCATATCCAGACCCCCTCGTGTGTCGGAAAGCACGTTAAGTCGTTGGTCCCAGCTGTCATTCGTAGATCTTTGACAGTCGTTACGGGTCGTCAGAAACCTGAAAGTCTGACAACCAGTCTTCCAGCGTGGTATCGTGTTACCCAGTAATTGGGTTATGGAGGTCAGATAGGCTGTCGCTACATGTACAATACTGGTGTTCAGCTGCATCTGGTTAAACTGGAAGCCGACCGTAATAAAATTGTGAAAAGGCTAGGCCGATAACGGTGTCTTACCTCTGACTTGCTGCTCTAGGGTCATTATGACCTCGACGGCCATATTGAGTATGCCGAGCTTGGTCTGTGGCTTATCACTCTTGAGGTGGGTCATACACATCCTGCCCAGTTCTTTTAGAGCTTCGTTTATATCTCGTATTCTTATCCTGTGGATGGAAGCAGATTTTGGTCAGATATAGTAGACACATAATATTTTTAAATGTTGTTTTAGAACAGTGTATTTGCTATGCAATAAGATACGTTAAATGAGACAAACAATTTAATTTAGGAACTAATTTATATAGGGTGTTTTCTAATATATACAAGGTGTAAGGGTAAACACCGTTGTCACTCAAACCAGGTATTTGACTTAAATATAAAAATAAATGACCGAGTAACAACAAATTCAAATCATTTAATTCGAGTATCATTAGACTCATAGAATTGGCATATAAAAAAAAGAAAACTAACAAAACAAACAAAGATACAAAGAAAACGTTTTTTTGATTAAAAGATTTCTTAAAGTTTCTATACGACACCATGCTCGCTGGCGAAACAGCTGACTGACTGAGGGAGGGGGCCGGTTAGGTCACGTCCCGCACCCCCCGCCCGTGTTGAGACGCAAGTTCGTTGCTTTAACGCATAGGGTGAAAGCCTGAAATACTCTTGAGGTAAAATGGAGATTAAAAAAAAAAAAATGTTCAATATATGACACCAAACCACTGGTTACAAGGACAACGGTGTTTACCCTAACAACCTGTATATTTAGAGTTTCTGATAAGTCAGGATTCGTTTGAAATAATCAAATTTATTTTACAAACTGGTAATATTTATTATAGGTAAAAGCACACTGTTCTAAAATCATTTTCACTACTGCGTGTATACTGCTACGCGTGCAACTCAAGTAGGCATTCCTTTTAATTCTTTATCCAATCATTTTTTACAGACAGCATGTCAGAAAACTGAAAATGTTCTTTACTGTACAATATGTGTGATAGCCAATTCGATTTGCACGCGAAGTCTTTAAATGTCACAGAGAAGCAGATGAACTTGTGTTAAGATGCAAAATCTATTAGAACACAGTAATTAAAAAGCATGATAACATTGGGTCACAGTGTGTAAAATTCCTGAAATTAAATTGGTTAATTTACTACAAAAAAAAAAACTCCAGATTCAACATTTTAAGTTTTGCACTCATTTTCTAAATCATATTTAGAGACTCAATAAATCAGTGAATCTCGAAAAAGTCAATATCAGATTAATGTAAATACAGTTAATATCAGGTTAGTAAAATGTTCATACTTTGATTCACCTATTTTTTGTTTTGTGCTCAAGTGTCGTAAAAACAAACAAACGCACATACAATATTTAGAAGGAGTTTACAATAGGTTACACTCATTCAGATGTAGTCTGCGACAAAACTACCAACTATTCAAATCACAACGCATTCTGTGACAGTTGTACGAAATGCACGACACGGCAATAACACGGCAAATTGGCGTCGGGTGTTATTACCTAAAAAATAATTCCCTGACTGTACAAAATTCCTTTTTGAGTCCTAGTTCCACTCGCTAGCGTCTAGAAGCCGCTGAATGTCTCTTGTCTCCCTCTTTATGGCTTATATTGTATCTCCTACATCTATCTGCATCTCTATCTTACCTCTCCCTCGCGTTGTTGGCCTGCCGCCTCTCTTTCTCGCGCATTGCCTTCGCCTGTGGGTCGGCCTCGTCGTCTCCTTCGTCCGCTGACGAACAACTGGTGCCCAAATGTATGGGTTAGATCGTATGGTATTGTATGTTATAAAGTTTGGTTGGAGCCATTGAATATGAGTGGGGATTTTTAATTGAAAAGTTAGACACAATAGAATTTTAATTGTTATTGGCCTTTAAAAGGCCAATCAACAATGAAGATTTGAGGTGTATATGGAAAATCTAAAAGTGTTGTGTTAGATTCAGAAAAGTAAATGGTTTTAGATATTTCTGACTTACGAGATTGGAATTTATAATTTTTTATGAAATGTTAACTTTATCTTAAAACATATTATATTCAACCAAACTAGACCATTTACAGAAACTTTTGCTTTGTCAAAAAGTCTGTCAAGAAATAAGCAAGATTTTTAGTTGCTTGTGAAAAGAACGAGTAAAAGAGAGGATAGAATAGAAAAGGAAAACTTATTCTCAGGAAATAAGAATGAAAATGCAACAGAGATAGCTGTAAAAAGCTAAGGGAGAAAGATTTGCCCAGTCGATAGCCTGTTAAAATAATTGGAACATAAGGTATCTCTGAATTTTCAACCTCTCCAACCAACATGCCAAAAACAGACCTCATCTCTATTTAACCAATCTATATTTATAAAAATGAATCCCTATTTCCCTTGGTCACGCCATCACGCGTGAACGGCTGAACGGATTTGGATGAAATTTGGCACTGACCATGAACTGGAGAAGGACATAGGATACCTTTTATCCCGATATTCCCACGGGATCGAGACCTATGCGAGTGAAACCGCGGGGCACAGCTAGTAATTAATAAAAGAAACATAACCTGCCATTGTTCCCCTCGACGAAGGCGGCGCGCGAGAGAGATCTGCCGACCCTGTTCTTACAGTTATCGTATATACTACTGTGACGAATGCACTTGAGCTTTTGGTTTGTGGAGCTTTGAGGTGTGATGTCATTAATTGCGTTTCTGCATCATAATGTGGTCATATTGACTCATTTTGATTGGATAGAAAAAGTTAGCAAGCTTTAAGGCGAAAGCTACAGGGCAGACCGCGAAATTCCAATTTTCTTAAGTTTTTTTGCAATTTGCAGGTCGGTATCAGGTTGTATGTTGATTAAAATCCTGAATAACACAATGAATGTTGTTGAACTGTCAAAATGAAACAAATTATTCGTAATCGTGTAAGAAAATTAGTTACGCTATTAGATAGCAGAACGTGAAGCATCGATTTAAATCCATATTTTCAAAGCCATATAGCATTATTTTATTTTAAGACTTATGTTGTGTTTCTTCGTTCAGCTAGCTAGAAAGTCAGTTAATCGAAATACACAATATGTATGCGATGCGCATGCGCTCATTAGATATATTAAGTAGTATATGTATAAAATCGTGCTCCACACAATTTAAGCTCAAATGCCTTCGTAGCGCATACAAGCTGATGAGTCCCTACAGCCGATTATTAATAAGCGGATGATTTCAATGATTTGTTAATATGACTCCAAGTTCCGTGATGATAGAAGTGATGATGATGAATCGATGATCTATGGTTTTGGTGCTTGAGTTTTCCTATATATTATAATTCAGAACGTCTCTCTGTCTGTATATTCGTTAGTGCGACAGAACCAGTTATCCGTTTTTTAGGGTTCCGTATTTGAAAAACCGTGTTCTCCCATACATTTCGTAATCGTATGGGAGAACTTGTTCTTCAACTATAATGTTAAGTTTGTTCTTCAACTATAATGTTAAGTTTGTTCTTGGCATTAATTCTTCGCAAGTACGAAACCCTACATTGTGTGTGGTCCGACACGCACTTCGCCGTTGTTTTTTTTATTGATAAGTTTTTTTTAGTAGCTTAGGAGCAATGTTCAAGCTACTGATAGAGGCTCATTATCACGTAGATATATTTAGTAACCTATTCCGCTTAACTATTCTTCAAGAGTCATAAAAACGATGTAAGAAATCGACACGTGTTTCATCTCTCAACGAGGCATCCTCAGGATGACGATTGACCAATTGCAAACCAGAACACGACGTGTTACCACACCGAGCGCGGAACGTAAAGAACTTGTGAAGAGTGCGTCCAGCGCTCGGTGTGGTAATGGATATAAATAAATAATTTATAACGGATTTGCGCAAAGTCACGCCTAAATCAAATAATTATCTCATTATCATAATTATTAATTATTTAATTTTTTTTTCTGGTAAATCTTGGAACAAACAGCCAATATTTTCCTTAGACAACCAACTATTTACTTCATGCTACTATAAATCTATAACACACTGTAACTAGATATTACAGTATTCTGGAAAAACCTTCAATTTTACTAACGCCAATTTATAAAAGTTTGTTCTACGACTTACCCCCTCCGCCTACCTAGGAGTACCACACAGAAATGAGCTTTAGTTGTAACACAATAAGGCATAAAATAGAGGACATTGTACACACTGTGACCCTGTTAGAATGGCGTGCGCTGAAACTATAACACAATGTTAGTACAGATTATATATTACATAAAATAAAATTATGGTGACTTGTAGTATTTTGATTAACTTTCGTGCAATATGTTGGAAAAGTCCAGATATTTCCGATGAAGTAACCACGGTAGACAGTGGACAGAAGGCCGATTCTCGTACACTCCTACCAACTTATCTGTGAAATGGCGAAAATTGTAACTACGGCCGTCATGTTTAAAGTCATTCGATTGTCAGTGTCTTACTACATTCAGTGCACAATAAAATTATTACCATTATTAGAATATAGATGAATTCATTCATTCTGATGTTAGAATAATTTTGTATAATCAATCAATTAGCAACACTGAATAGACGGTGCCGTCCTCTTTCACTTCACAGATAAGAAGGTAGGACTGTTTTAAAAAAAATGTTCACATTCAAGTCGCAATCTGTCAAAAAATAAAAATTGGTAAATTGATTGTATTTTTGACATATTGCGAATGAGATGCGAATTTTCTAAAAAATAACGGAAATTGCCTCTCTGATGTTGGTAAAGTCACCAGATAAACAGTGCTGAAGAATAGTGATTATGATCTATAGATTATGGTGGAATTGTGATTGAAGTCTGTTACTTAGCTGAATTAAATAAATATGTAAACAGTGTTGCCGACCCTACTGTTTTAAAAGTAAATCTACTGTTTTTTATACTTTAGGGGCTACCCGAAGCAAAAAAACAAAATGCTTGCTTTCTTGGTTTTCGTCTATTGATTCTGGTTTTCAGCCCAAAATTTATAAAAAAGTAAATGCTGAAAGTAGACATTAAGGCATTTTCGGATTTTCAAACTTTTTTTATTCTTTGTCTTACACTAGACAGTAGAATTACTGATCTGAAATTACTATTTACTGTTAATTTTTATGGTTGTTTTTTAAGTTTGTTAGGGTTGGCAACACTGATTGTAAGCTTAGTACAATTGTAACTGAATTATAGAGAAAATAAAAAGACAAAGTCAATGGCAATTTGTGAGAACATTACTTGATATTATTTTTTTGGCAATAAATTGCAATTTCTTTTTGCTAAAACTTATGTAAACGCCACTGTATCTGTCTTTCGATAATAAGTATAGTCTCAGTTCGAAAATGACGTGAAAAATACATTTTATTGTTTTTTCAGCTAAATAATATAACTAACCAAGTACTATTATAATTAAAAGAGAGATGTGTTGTCAATTTACACAGGAGATTCATCAAATCATTACAATATATCCCAAGAAGAAGAAAGCTACAATTTAAGGAAAAGCGCCACCAGTAAAAAATTGCACGCCATTTTCCGCAAATATGTCGAACATTCTTCGAGTTCGACCCCTCAACCCTCCTGTATGAACTGACAAGCATCTCCCGTCTCCCTCCGGCCCGTGTATCCGCACCTCTCTCTAACATTGTTGGCCTGCCGCCTCTCTCTCTCGCGCGCCGCCTTGGTGTCGGGGTCGAGGTCGTCCTCGTCCGCCGACGAGCAGCTCGGCATGGCGGGGTTGCTGGAGCTTTGAGGGGCATCACTTATTATGACATTCAAACTGAGATATCGGGTATGGGTTGATAGACGAATTTGAATACCGAATTCTCAAATTACAGTTTCAGAGGTTAGTCGATTAAATTGATAAAATAAAATTAAATACCTAGTATATTACTAAATGTGGCTTAACTATAGTTTTGATTTCAATTTAACTGAACAGACTATATTATGGTCTAAGTATATATATCAACTAGCTGATGTCCGCGGCTTCGGCCACGCGGACCCTAATTCTTTTTCTGCAGGTCCCGTCAAAATCGGCAAGCCGTTTCGGAGATTCATGCAGAAAAATAATTTAAAGATCGTTTTTCTAGAAAGTACCGTAACTATATACTTTCATATGCATTTAGTAAAAAGCTGTTATTTTGACGTTACAAACACTTCAATTTTATTTATTTGTATGTATGTATTGTATACATGAAATGTTACATAAAAATGCGTCTCGATTTATTTAAACGTTTTTAAATCAAATCGTTTTCGTATTAAAGTCGACAAAAGTTAAGCCACTTTCGTCCGTATCTCCTCAAAAGTACAGAGAAATAAAGCACTTAATAACATAATAATAAGACTCACTATCGCCTGGATCGCTTGGAGTTGGGCGGCTTGTTGGCGAGCGCGTCGGCCGAGCCTGACGAGGACGGCTTTGATTCCACGCCTGAGTCCGGCGGCTCTTTGCGTTTCTCTGGAAGTAAGTAAAATAGTCGTGAAATGATAATTTGTGATATAGAATTGACAGTCTTTCAAGTCTATTCAGTTATATAGCAAAGGATAATAATCAATCAGCCTCGCCATTTCCCAACTATGTTAATAGTGGGTAATTATTGCATTAAGTATGTATTTGGGCATTGAGAGCTTTTAACTTAAATATAGGTCGAAAGGGATATGTTACTTATTATGGGGGTACGTTTTGGAGCTAAACTATCTCTTGCAATAGGATGATAGCAGTGGTGGCAGTGGTAGCCTAGTGATGTGACCGTCCGATTGCCAAGTCATAGGTCTCGAGTTCAAACCCAAGACACGCACCTCTGACTTTTCGGATTCATGTGCGTATTGTATAATACCAATAAAATCAATTCAATCTGCCTA
Organism: Lithophane socia; assembly: GCA_947522985.1. Lineage (NCBI taxonomy): Eukaryota > Metazoa > Arthropoda > Insecta > Lepidoptera > Noctuidae > Lithophane > Lithophane socia. The sequence goes on from OX383278.1 coordinate 9,287,672, forward strand.
GCCTTTTCCCAACTATGTTGGGGTCGGCTTCCAGTCTAACCGGATGCAGCTGAATACCAGTATTTTACATGGAGCGACTGCCTATCTGACCTCCACAACCCAGTAACTGGGTAATACGATACCCCTTGGTAAGATTTCGAAAGTTTAGAAAAACCTAAACCATACATTACGAATGTTTTTAATAATTTAATTGAAATATTTTAAGACTATATTGAAACGGTTCTCACTACTACGAAGTAAATATTAAATGAAATAGAGCGTGTTAGATACTGACTGGTGTTGGGCAGCACGTGTCGCTCCATCTTGATGGGCGGCTCCGCGTGCAGCGCCGACAGTGCGCCGGCGCCGCTCAGCCGAGGGACTGGAATTAATATTCAATCATGAACACAAAAATCATTTTAGAACACATAAAGTCTCTTTCAAAGTTACTCAAAGTGTCTTTTGTCACTTTTAGCGTCCAAAAGTGACTTTAACACGAATATACACGCTTAACATGACCACAATAGAAACGGGTTTTATCGACGGAAGAATAGACAAAATGACAGATTTTGATTGTTTATCTGTTATTCTGTCAGACATCCGTTCAGAAGTTTAACCCTTGTGGCGACATCTACACCGCCTCATGCGTACAAAACAAATGAATGTTCTTTTTTTTTTTCGTGTGTCTGAAATCATCAAATGACTTCTCCCGCTCTGGGCGGAGCGGGAGGGCATGGCAGACGTTTACTGACTAAAACCCACCCGTGTTCCTTCAGTTGCCTGTTGCCAAGGACCCCGGTATCCCTTTCGGACTTTCCCGCAACCCTGGCAGAACAGTTTACCCCTTGTGACGGCACGCCTCATGCGTGAATAGTGTTCCCTTAACTCAGTAATTTCGTGCTAAACAAGAAGATATAATAACGCTCACCGGGCGGCGCTTGGTGCGGGTGGTGCATGTCCTGCGGGTACAGGTCGGGCGCCTCCGCGTGGTTGCGCAGAACATTGATGGCGTCGTCCAGACGCTCCTCCATGCGCGCACCCTGTAATACACGTTATATTAATAAATTATTGTTAAAACACATATTTAAGACACTAGTTTATAAAGCTCTTAAAGGGGGGTACTCACTACGAGTATTTGCTTCGCTTTGTTTTTACAAACATTCGTTGCACTAACGTTTGTTGCACAACGAGCATTCACTCACGAAACAAACGTTCGTTCGCGAGCACAGCGAGCTCAATTTATTTTTCACGAAACTGTTCGTTTCACATAAGAGTGTTCAATTCGTAACAAAAGCTCGTACAACGAATGTTTGAAAACAAATTAGCGAAGCGAATGCTCGCGATGAATGATTTCTTTAAGATGAGCTTTGTTAATTATGACGTCCCGGCAAAACCGGGCAATTTGCAACAATACTAAGATTACATAGAAATTGCCAAGAATCGCGAAATTTTAGTTGCCTATATGGAGCGCACCATTAGATACCAAATACTTGTAACCACTGGAGCAAAGAATTAAAATATCATAAACCCAATCCATTCAAGATTAATAATGGTGGTGGATTTCAGACGTTTAGCAGAAATATTTGTTAGAATTTTTACAAAAAATATCGCAAATATATTATGAATAAGTAAGACATTATAAATATATAATTAAAAATAAAAGGATCACAAACAAACGCAAATAAGGGATCATACAGCATAAAACCATGCCACATAACTTCTATAAACTATAATACACACATATTTACAATATAACATCTAGTGTTATTGTCCAATGAGGGTTTTTTGAAGTATCGGTCACTAGGCGGCAGCACTGAGCCGTCAGGTCCGGACAACTGTCAAAAGTGTCAAAGCACCTATGCTTTCATTAGTCGTGACTGAATGATGAACGAATGACGAACGATATCATATTTTTATACAGCGTGTAAAAAAAAATCCTGTACGATCCGTGAGGGTGTTGTTAAGAATCATACTGAGAGTCTAGATATGTGAGTTTATTTTCGAAAAAAAAAGAATAATAATGGTAATTTTATTGTAGTACACACGGCTACACATCAAGCTATATATTTCCAGTTTATACTGATCTCGCATTGTATAGAATTTCCTTACATGCGAGGTCAGCTTATGCTGGAAATGTATAGCTTGATGTGTAGCCGTGTGTACCTATGTGCCCCTTTTGAAACGGACCGGGTTTTTGTTACATATTGTATATTCATTGACGAAATGGAAGACCTCTTGTCAAAGTGGTGCCACCTGGTGGCGTGAATTTTTATGAAAACCCTCATTTCCTTGTATGAAAGAGATATGATTAAGTATAAAAGCATTCAAGTGACTGGCTAGCGATTCTCCTTGCTGCCTGTCTTGTTTCTGTATTAGCTCACGCCCGATACAAGAACAGAAATACTAAGTCCATGTTTTAAATTTTCTATTTCCATTAGAATACAAGTGTTTTTTTTTTATAATTGGTTACATTTCTATCAAAAAGACTATAACACTAAATATCATTGATATACAAGAATAACTGGAGTTTATATGCTGTAGGTATTCATTCAATAAGCAAAATTCGGCATCATTGTTTGGTTTCAGAATACTTTTTTTTGATGAATGAATACATAATGCCAGTTTAAAAGCATAACCCATGGGTCTCAACAAAAATGGGTTATTAACTCATCTGAAATTAAATGATGCTTATTTCTGCAAGTAGTCTTAAAAAAAAAATTAGACGTCAATTATACAATAGTTTCAAACTATACCTTGTACTCGCGTTATAAACTGAGTCGTCAGACATTAATGATACCAATAAAAATGTGCAACGCCTTCAGTCTTATCGATAGTTTGCTGCATGCTCCATAAGTGCGAGCGAGACAGACTAATAACAATGATTTATGGCCCATGGCAGATGATGATGGCCCGACGACTCAGTTCTTAACGCGATGTCCATAGATACTATTTGCTAAAAGCTAGCTAATATTAATTTAACTATTTCTCATCATACCCACAGCATATAGGTACCCATACAAAGTGTCATCATACTCACACAGTCGGAGTGATCCCTCAGGAACACCATGGCCTCGTCGAGCTGACGCTGCTCGGCCGGCGCGCCCTAACCAAGCGCACGTTACAGCGAGCAGCGGGGACACGCATAGACGTAGGGGTGGAAAGACGCGGTTATGGGGTGGAAAGACGCGGTTATGGGGTGGAAAGACGCGGTTATTGGGTGGAAAAACGCGATCACGAGGTGGAAATTTGTTGTGTATGGTACGTAACGAAGACGTTAACAATAAATATAATATAGTTGTTTATAATATGGAAAGACGCGTTTTACGGTACGGCTATGGAGGACGCGGTTCACGGTACGGAAAGTCATAGTTTATGTTGGGGGAACAATTTATGAAATGAAAAGATACTGTTTACAGTGCGATTACTTGGTTAACGTGACGGAAAAGCTTGTCACAAAGATAGAGCTATCTGATGGCAAGTGTTTGTTAAAAAGTTAAATAATAGAAAAAAATCTCTCAATATTAGCAAAATTCGTAAAATTCTCTGTCGTGAAATGTTGATTATATTTACAAACCGTATTGCATTGATGTCTCCAAAAGTTAAAAAAATATTCATTCATTCATCAGCCAATGGACAAAAATCTACCAATGCAACTATTTTTTTATAAAAATCTACCAAACTACACATCACTAGTACTAAAAACATAAAGAAAAGTCTATGGCACGAGTCCTCACTTCTCGCTGACAATTAAACACAACATAAAACACAAAAAAATGTACACAGAAAATGTTATACGAACTTATTTCATGTCATTATTTTAATTTATTCGGCTGGCAACAGATTTCGCTTTTTTTAGCTGGCAACCCAAATTATTGTCACTTTACTGAATTTTATTGAAAAGTAGCCTCATTTAAGTGCTTTAAATATTTAATTTGTCAAAAAGCTCTATTTAATGTAATAATAATATCCATAAAGTTCGTATTACATTTCGAAAAAAAATATTAATTCAGAAAACAAAAAGAAAAGAAAATCCAAAGCATCAAATAATCATTGAAAAAAAAAAAAAACAATTCAAATATCAACATTATTGGGAAAATCGTAAAATTAGTTACATCCATGCGAAAAGGGCGACATGCGTAGAAAATATTCTCATAATAATATGTACTATCTCCCAATTAAACAGATTACTAATTTTCAACATTTGCTTTGAGAGCTTACAGACATTCCAATTGATCCCATCTGCAATATCGATCTAGCTCTCAATATAATAATAGAAATAAAGATATTTACAACTTTGATTGTATGATCTGTTCCAAAACTATCAGATAAAAGTGTAAACAAACCCTGTTTGGGTTAATTCTTACGCAATCACTCAATAACACACACAACTGACACATTCATCTGTATTTAGAAGGTTTCAAATTTTTAACTCATAACTTTTTTCAATAATTAATGTTTGAATAACATTATTGAAAAATAAAATTACCCTCAACTGTCAAATGAAAAAGATCTTTAATGTGTTTTAAAATTAGAACTTCGGGTATTCAAATAGTCAAAACAAAACACTCAATTTGTAAGTAACGCTACAAATTGGCATCCAAAGGTACATTTAGGGATCTTGCGCTCTAGACGGCGACTCCGGCCAGTCGTGACCGTCTAGTGGTATTGTATGGTTTGCGGCTAGTTGGCCGTTGCGACCAAGTGCGCGATTCGTATCGGTTTCTATAGTTTACCTGGTCGTTGCGAGCACTGGTCGTGGTCGAGGCCGTCTAGTGCGCGAGATCCCTAACTGATTCATTTGTTTACATTTTTATCAGATACTTTTTGAACAGACATTAAGGGTACTAATGCTTTCCCAATGATTAAACAAATAAGGTCCACATTGCAATGTCTATAAGCTTTATAACTAAGATTATAATACTTGTCGTACTTCCTTCAACTCCATCGTTTTCGCGGGGCTAGTGTAAAATGCTGGCTAAACATCGTGGCAAGCAAATGTATCAAATTAGTTAGGACATAAGGACGTTGTATTTACACGTGGGGTGAATATTGTGGTGGTGATATGAACTTTCAATAACAACTACATTTTTTAATGTTATTTTCTATAATAACAGAGAGTATGTTTTATTATAGACTACTGGGAATCTACACTAATTGGCGACTGATTGTTTAGAATGATCCATTTTCATTTTCTACTGAAAAGTTTATCAATTCTACTGATTCAGCAGTGATAGCCTAGTGATGTTACCGTCGGACTGCCAAGTCACAGGTCTCGAATTTAAACCTAAGTCACTCACTTCTAATCGGATTCATGTGCGTATTGTATAATTATCACTTGCTTCAAAACGGTGAAGGAAAACATCGTGAGGAAACCGGCATGCCTATGAGAGATATTTCGCGACGGCATGTGAAGCCAAGTCAGAGGCCCATGAGCGGCATAAAAACTCTGACACCAGGTTAGTCACTAACCACACGAAAAAAAAAAGTATTACTGACTCAGAGCCCTCAATGTTTATATTTTTTGAGACTCTGAAAGTGTGATATAAATTAATTATACTACACGCGAAATTGGTATATGGGGTGTACCAGCAGTAGCTAACACAGAGAGATTTCACTCTCACCTGCCATATTGAAAATTTTCTGCTACAGACTTACAAGAACAAGTATAAAACCGTCACAAAACAAACTACAGTGCGTTCATAATAACTTAACCTGTGGCGCGATTGGTAGCACTGAATTTTGGAGTCTAAAGGTGTGTTCAAACATAAAGCAGCAAACGTGCGCGGGTGCCGCGCGCGAACTCTTCTGTCTACCTGCCGCGCACAAACATTTTTACCTAACTACAGCGCGGCAGAAATATCGCCTGCAAACGCCGCGTGTAGCCGCGCTCTTGCCACTCAATGTTCGGACACATCTTTAGTTCAAAATGGCGACTGACAAAAAAGTACTACCAATCACATGACTACAAAATTACCTAGAGTACCTAGAGTAGTCTCACAACATTTTCACACATGTCTTCAAAATTTACCAGTTATTTTAGACTATATAATTTATACTAGTTTCTACATAATTGTCACATCCCCACCACGACCCACCCCTGACTTCCAACTAGTATTACAACAGTCTATCTCCTTGCACTCACCATGTTGTTCCCCTGGAACACGGGCATGGGCGCGTGGTGCCCGTTGGGCAGCACGGGCGCCGGCGCCAGCGCGTGCGGCGTGGACGCCGAGGGCGGCGACGACACGCCGGACGACACCCAGTTTGATTGCTGGAACAGTACGAGAACTTGGGATTGGTTATTGTACTTAGCTCTAAACTCTAGTCATAATTTGGGCCGAAATAAGTAAAACTGCGGAACTAGAATTGCCAAGGGAGATGGTTTATGTGTCACAACCTCTGACTCGATCCTCGGCTACTCTCATCAAGCTGCTACCAGCTACTTTTGGAGCTCCATTGCCTCTTACTTGCCTACCAGGGCCACTTCAGTGTAGGAAAGAGATGAAGCTCTATAGGACGTGTAGCTCCATCTCGTTCCCCCACTGAGTAAGATTAAAATAATACTGCTGTAAGCGGTGGTGGTAGGCCCCCTGGCCCCTGACCATAGCGCACAAAGGCTGAGGTACCTGTGTGTGCACTTTGCACATACACTTGTGCAATGTGCACTATAACAATTCCTGTGTAGTTAATATTCATCACCATCTCCATCATCTATCTCCTTCCTACTCCTACCCTTGTCTTACATCTTACGCCCCGTCCAAGATCTCGGACGACGCGACTTGCGTCGAGCGACACGCGACTTGCGCCAAGCGACACGCGAATTGCGCCAAGCGAAACGCGACTTGCGCCAAGCGACACGCGACTTGCGCCAAGCGACACGCGCCCGAGTCACTTGTTTCCTTCACATGAGTCTTGTCCCGGTGACTTGCGTTACGCTCTAAACAACTTCTTTCATTTGTCGTCTCCGCCGACGCTGTCGCAAGACGCCTATCGCTTGAGTGATTAGCTCGTGGCCCAAGAGGTTAGTGCCATCATCTATCTCCGTCCCGCTCCTACTCTTGTATGTTAGAACTACCACCTATCTCCGTCCTGCTCCTACCTGCGCGTTGTGATGGTGGTGCTTGAGCGGCGGGTAGAGGCGCGCGTGCAGCGGCGGCGGCGAGTGCACCGGCGTGGAGGGCGACGAGCCGTACGACGACAGGCTGCCGGCTTCTGCGGCCACCACGCCGGGCGTGCTGGCTGAGCCGCCGTACATCTGTTGGGGGAGAGGAATTTGAAGGGAGGAACCAGTTTCCAGCTCTGTTGAGGGATTTTGATACGAGACACAAGCAAGATGAATTACTCAAGTCCTTTTCAATGTTGCTTAGCTGGTGCTCGTGTTAAGTTCGAAAGAAGTATCGCAGATTTACAGCTGAATTTCTTAAACGCAACTCAGTTTCAAGTTGTTTAACATGAATCTTTTCTGGCACTGCCAAGACGTATTGGAATATAAATATTTATAAGACCTCCTTTAAGTTATCTTTGGGAATTCCGATTTAATTCAGCTGTTTCAGATTTAATGGCTAGTCAGACGGAGTCAGACTAGCCATTTTAGACTAATACTTAATTTGAACTGAAGACATCAACTCTTCAACTAGTTTATCGAACTAAGCAGTGATCTAGAATTTATTTTTTTATCTAAAACGCTAACTTTGGGTCCCAAAGATTGCCACACTTCTTCATACGAAATATAAGCTTCTAGAAGTATTGACTTCAAGAAGAGCACTTACAGGTTGTAACGGCGGCTTGGCGACGAGCATGGGGTCTGTGGGTGAGTGGTGCGGCGCCGCGGCCCTGAACGAGGACATCGGCGGCAAGGGGAGCTCCGCCCCGCCGCCCCCCGCCTCGCCCACCGGAGCGCCCGCTATACCTGGAACATTGGGGAAGAAGAGTTACATGTGGTCCAACAGATTAAGGCCAGGTAGACCAAGCAATGTAGGCATTTAACGCTACCACTTTTACGCGACGCGAGCCGTGCGCTTACGTCGCCTGCGTGAACTTACATGAACCCAACGCCGAGTGGAGAAGTGTCACAGTACAGGTAAGCATGTCGTATAGGCAGTAGGTCAACTTATTTTATTATTAATTTGTTTTAATAAATAATAAAATACGCGACTTGATCCATTATTCTTGTTTACCGATATACGTAGTAATCGCAAAGGCCGAAAATTAATTTCATGGGTTGTAAATACATTTTATTCAATTATTCGGCATTTTGGTTTCATAAAGTGTATCTCACGAAGCAACACGCGCTTCAGTTGTGGTGGTGGCTAGGTGTGGTGTGTTGTGGTAACTTTAATAAAAAAAAAACAACCGGCATAAAAATATAAGTGCAAAATAAGTTTCGAAAGTCGATTTTTCCTTTTTAGACACCGAAACTATTATTTTGCACTTCGTAGTGTTTATATTTTTATGTCGGTTAGTTTTTTTTGTTCTAAAGTGATTTTCACTCAACCGAATTGAGAACCTCCTCCGTTTTTTAAAGTGGGTAAGAAAACAACATGAAATTACTTTTAAATGATTTAAATACGAAATAAAATTAAATTATAAACACAAAATGACTGTATGGTGTTTTCCATAAATTTTACAATGTTTTCAAATTACCGAGAAAAACTCTTTATATTTGTGTTTTTTTTGGACGCATACATTCCTTTGCATCGTGGATTTGATGCACTGCAACAATAAAAAAATGTTCAAGTAAAACATTATCAAGTTATTCTACTGTTATGATTCTACTATGTAATATGTAGGTTTTGGTAAAATAAAATGTGTAATATATTGCATTCATAGATATTGTTTGTAAACATAGATTACATAAATCGATTAGAATTAGACAATACTTTGAATATACGTTGTATACTTACCGGCACCGATATTGAAGTCTCAAGGACGAAGTGGGGATTGCTTTGCGTATGGTATGAATGCTGATAGACATAGGGTCTATTTTACTTCTGCACGTATGTGCGCCCAATGCATCCTTGAGACTTCAATGTCCGTGCCGGCGATTATACTCGGAAATCGATAGGTAGGTACCTATATCCGTAGAATAGAACAGAGATATTATTGGTTCATATTTCCTTTCTTCCGGTTTCATTCTCAACAATGAATCAAACAACTGGATACGATGGCCACTACCACGATAGTTTTTTGTGCATAAGCCAAAGTTCACAACCCTAGCGCGACCGCCGAGCGTAGATATGAAAAGTGAAGTAGGTACCTACATACATGTGATTTCCTTCTGTACTCTCTGTATTTTGTGTCCCTACTAATAATACTATAAATGCGAAAGTGTGTATGATTGTATTTGTCAAAATTTTACATTCGTCAATTTGCACTATCGATAATCCCTAATAACGTCTAAACAGATTACCCTATTTGCACAATTTATTTTGTCGTATCCATTTTAGACCTAAACCTATCAAATGACACTAAAAACAACAAAATATCTACACAAACAAAAAACCATGTTTTCAACTTACGTAATATTTGGTGGCGTGAATTTACCTTACAAAAAAGTTACTTCGTTTATACTGATTCAAAATAGGAAACTTAGGAAACTATTAGGTATATAAATCGAGCTTAGGTGACCGTAGGGCGGATTGAAAAATCAAAAGACATAATAGGTTGATAATATGTACACACTTTACACCTGGCCACTTTCTTGTATTTATTTTTATTCCCCATAGGTACCCACTTCTGTTCACTAACAAAAACAAATACCTAAGTGATTTCTTTTAGTTACACTGTACGTGATAGCCGCGCGCTGGAAAAAGGGACATAGGTCGTACCTCGACAAGGCCTGGCGGGCGACTGAAGTGACGAACGCGAGCCGCTGTGTTATAAATAATTTATTATTAAAAGAATTAAGCTATTTTTCAAAATGTAACCACTAATTATTTTTCTTTATGTTATTATCTTTTTTTAAGATGTGGTTTTTAGTAGTAAAACTTTTATAAGCTTCGAGAAAAACCAGAAAAACATTTAAAAAATATCGAATTTGGCTGTTCTTCGGATTTTTTTTTGATCGAGTGAAGTTTTCGATATCGTGTTTCGAACCACAAATTGTCAAAGTACATGAAGTAAACTTCATTAAGTTTTTTTTTTTGCTTTAAAAAATCACGATTTCTTTGTTTATTATTAAATCAAAGTGATGTAAAATTGGGAATACCTGCCCTTAAGAACGTGTATTATTAAGATGTCAGCACCACAATTCCGTACAACGCTTTCAATCAAAATCCGTAAGATTTTGAAGGAAATTCCTAATCCATTACTTCATAATGTCGTCTAGAATTATGCGGCTCAAAAGATGGTGAAACATGACATGTTTTTGTAACAGGTTGGCGACTCAGCGGTTCCCTAATGTGGCAGCTATGGACAACTGTTAAATCAGACCGAGATAGGTATCTCGAAAAACTAGGCTGATAGTCAGCACTTTTCGAACGTCAAAATTACATAATACAGTTCCCCAAAACGCCCACCCTTCACCACTTCCTAGTGCTTTAGCTGGGAAGAAGAAGTGGCGCAACAAACTCCCCAGCAGCACAGTTGTCTGTTCAGTTAGAAAAAAATGATAGCACAGTACCCTCGCACCAATACCCTTCCAACCGGAGCATATCAATTCTTTGCGATAAAAAGATAGTAGGTATTTCTTCAGCAGATTCTGATGACGATTCTTGATTTCCGCTCATGTCCTAGCAAGAGCTTCGTGGTAGCCAATTTGGGGGTCTTACCTGGCGACGTAGCATAGGGGTCGTGCTGGTAGGCCGGCGGCGGCTGGTAGTAGGGTGCGCCCCACTCCCCGCCGGCGTAGTACGCCTCCTGGTAGGGGGCGCCGGCGCCTGCGCCCTTGGGGGACGCGTATCGCGATGGGGAATCGTGCCCGAATTCATCGCTGCCGTACTGTGAAAGAGAGAGGTTGAATATTAATTTTTGATAGTCAGATAAGCTATTCACGAGGATGGACCTGAACCTGGTGTTAGGAGAACGGATATGGTGTGAACAAGTTATACAAAAATATATAATTTTCCAATCCCTGACTAAACTCTCAAGCCAGATGGCCCGGAAACCAGGAGGTCCTGACCCTGATACCTATTGATTGAGCTTAGACGGGAAAATGACCTATAACTAATTAATTTAGCTGTAAAACGCGTAAACAAACTTTTTTTTCTGATGTTTTTTTCTGGCGTACAATCAATTATATTTAAATGAATAATATATTATTATTTTTAAGCGCATTCGCGACTTGCGATAGTTAATCAGTATAAAACATTAGACGCCAGGAATCACCTGGGATTTATTAATAAATTTCATCTTGGACGTATTTCCTTATGAAACATGTAACAATCAACACGTCATTCGCAATTCAACCTGTGATTTTAAACATGTATGTGATGCAGTTTAAATATTTATTTATTTTTACCAGTTGACAGCTTGAGAGGTAGACATCAATCAGAATTTCAAACTAAATCTACTGCAACATTTATGAGTAGCTGTGTCTCTTGACATACAAAACCTCTGATTCAAGTAACATACAGTTTTATTGGAACTTTTAAAACGCATTATGATGGATAGCTCTCACAGTTTCCAATGGCAGAAACTTAGTTGTCCAACTTGCTGGATCTGGAGTGTCCTAAGTGTCCGTTCACTTGCACTTAAGAAGACCGAATGAACGCCTCTGATGACGAAATCAATGTGGCCACCTACTGGGCTTAAACAATATAAAAACGAACCACGAAAAGACTCGAAAAGAAGAAGTAGCTGTGTATAACAATTCTGACACAGTTCCCCGACATTCGTTTCTCCGATGAACGGTTCGCCGACAGAACGATTCACTTTTCAGTGTTTCGCCGATAGAACTGTCATTTCTGCAGTCAGGTCGCACTTGCAGGTCCTGTAACCTTTCCTATGTAAAAATTTCATACCTACACAAATTCTTGACGCTTCCTTGTCAATAAGACGCTTCTTAAATTCATTTGTTCACATGATCAGCATGTGGATAAGTAGATAACACTGCAAAATTTGATTCCTTAGAAGCTTGTTTTTATTAGGGTTCCGTACCCAAAGGGTAAAATGGGACCCTATTACTAAGACTCCGCTGTCTGCCCGTCTGTCACCAGGCTCTATCTCAGGAACCGTGATAGTTAGTTAGTTGAAATTTTCACAGATGGTGTATTTCTGTTGCCGCTATATCAACAAATGCTAAAAAATAAATATTTAAGGGGGCTCCCATACCCCAAACGTGATTTTCTTGCCGTTTTTATATATAGTCCTCCAGACCGTATTTTCGGCCACGGCGGCCAATCTCAACGGAGACTAGCCATCGGCGCGGGAGATATTATAGTGCACAAGTGTTTGCGCAGACACAAGTGCACTCTCTCTTCCCTCACTCTCATAGTCCGATGGGACGGTAATCCGACACGACCGGAGAGAGATCAGGCGTAGGACCAACGGCTAACGGCGGCGGGCAACGGCCGTTTTTATAGATAATGGTACGAACGGAACCCTTCGTGCGCGAGTCGACTCGCACTTGGCCGGTTTTAATAAAATACATAGCATAGTACCAAGTAATTATGTCGCTATACCTTTTTTTTTTTTTTTTGAGGGTGGGAAATCATCCAATGACTTCTCCCGCTCTGGGTGGAGCGGAAGGGCGTGTCAGACTCTTACTGACTAAAACCCACCCGTGTTCCTTCAGTTGCCTGTTGCCAAGGTCCCGGTATCCCTTTCGGACTAACCCGCAACCCTGGCAGGCATGTCGCTATACCTGAGTTTATTTCTAATTAGTCCGGTACAAGAGACCTTGTTCACTAACATCCACGTCTACACATGGACCATTTTCCTTCTCAAATAGACCAGTTCTATTGCTAAATATCTACCAGTGCATATTAGGCCCGTGCCCCCGAGGCCGACTGACTATTGTTCACTTTACTTTTAGTACAACATTAGCAGTTAGTCACCGACCGCAACTCGAAATAATTCACTGATTATCCTGACTAATAACACTTATTGGAACTGATCTATATTCGGAATGTTGTGTTTGTTATAAAGAAATATTTAGAGATTTCATTCTTCACTTCGGTTTCTAAAATTAGAGTATTTCATTGAAATAATCGTCGTGTAGGCCCAGTGGCTAAGGCCTCGCTTCTCATGATGTTCTGTGGGAACGAGTCTGATAAAAATTAAGTCCGAAAACAGTTTTAAAAATGTTTGTCCGTTTGCTAGATGTAAAGAAGAAAGAAAGAACGAGTGCGAGTCGGACTCGCGTACGATGGGTTCCGTACCATTTATAAAAACCGCAAAAAAAAAAACACGTTTGTTGTATGGGAGCCCCCTTTAAATATTTATTTAATTCTGTTTTTTAGTATTTGTTGCTATGCAACAGAAATATATCATCTAACTGTCTAACTATCACGGTTCATGAGATACAGCCTGGTGACAGACGGAGAGACAGACAGACAGCGGGGTTTTAGTAATAGGGTCCCGTTTTACCCTTTGGGTACGGAACCCTAAAAATTGTTTAATCTGCACAAACAAAACGCATCCGATGATATATGTTAAGGATTGCCGAAAAACGGCGAATGATTTGGTTACAGATAGTTTATAACCTGGACCTGGACGGTATTAGTACATTCCCGTGGGATATTTTCCGACATCAACACGGGCGAAGCCGCGGGAAAAAGCTAGTCTACAATAAAACTACCTAATTAACCACATACTTTTCAACCACCTGGCCTGAGACCGGTCGACCTAAGTGTAGACTCACACCATATCAGTCAGCGCAACAATAAGTCGCAAGTGTGCGCCATATCTGTGAGTTGCGACAGATGAGAAAGCTTTGCGATTGCGATTATTGTTAAATCGTTTGTGAGAAGTGGACATCTCATTTGTAGTTAGAGAATTTGTGGTTACACTTAAGAATGAAGATCAAAATTGAGGAGCGAGGTAAAGGTACCTACAACTTGACATATCGTTCTGACTGACCCCTAGGAACTAAATCTCATATCAGTAAATCTGTAAGGAGGTATCTCTTGACCGAAAGGTCAAGAAATACCAGACTCCAAAAGCAACGGTTCCTTAGAAAGACGGTACCGTCAAATTATAACGGCCGTCATGAAAACCTGACATTTTCACCAGTATTTGACATTAAGGTGTCAAAAAACGCTCTGTATTTGGGCAGCCGTTACTGTGTGACCATTCGTCGCTTTCTTAACAAACCAAAGGAGATGACAGTAGAGGGATACTTCTCGTATGTTTTAGGACGTCCTCATTCAAATCTCAGGCCTCAATCTGTCAGTAATACCTCAAATTTTTCAAAAGTGTAGGTTAACAATTTTTTTAACTAAGAATGAGATGAGATTGCGACTAGATATTGAATTGGCCTTCAGAAGGCCAATTCTCTTACTTAAAAAAACGTTCACATTCAAGTCAATCTGTCAAACTTGTCAATAATGTTGGTGAATTGCTTGTATTTTTGACAAATTGCGAACATTCTTAAAAATACGGGATTTGTCCCTCTGATCACAAACAATAACATCTTTTGTCAAGTCTAGAATAGGAAAGGACTAGCAGAAACCGAGGATCCGTTAAGCAATACTTACTGTACTAATACTGTACTGTACTGTACTGTAATAAACGTACACATTCATAGTCCTAAATTCAACACTTAATGCACAACTTGTGTCCACATTTACCATAACCAAACCACCTGGTTTCACCTCTTTGTTGCCTATCGACCACTACTTCTCCATAACAGTCTGCATGGACCATAATCGTCACATTAACAATAGACGCAAGTGTGCGCTGGACCATATTTGTCACATTGCGAGATGTCGAAAGTTTATCGTGTGTAATTGCGATTATTGTGTCGTGTGTGTGCGGCTGAGTTAACAACTGTGTAAAAGTTTTATTTTAACTTTTTTGCATTATTTAAATATTGGTTTCTTTTGCAGGGTAATTCCGTAACACAAATAAAATGGCGAATGATCGCCAATACCTTTTTCGACAGTTCAGCCACGTTCATTCCAATCTTTACGTGGTTGAGTAGACGAATTTTTACGAATTTTTCGAACCCATAAAGGGATGAGGGGATTACGGATTTCCTTCAAATCCCTCGAATTGTGATTGAAAGTGTGTCACGTAATCAGCGTGCAGGAATTCAGGAAGTATCCTATCAGAAAAGAGAGCTCTACTTGGCTATCAAGCATACTTCGTTCTACAAGGATGTTGCATACTGCTCGCAGATTTTAAGTTGTTGTTACAAGATGTTTTCATAATATGTCATTATCACCTGCAAGCGTAGCATGACCACCGTAGAAACGGGTTTTGTCGACGGAAGAATAGACAAAATGAAAGATTGTGACTGTTCAACTGTCATTTTGTCTATTCTTCCGTCGACAAAACCCGTTTCTACGGTGGTCATGCTACGCGTGCTGAACATTTCTGAAGAGTGTCATCTCATCTGCCTAGTCTTTTCCCAACCAAGTTGGGGTCGGCTTCCATTCTAACCAGATGCAGCTGAATACCAGTATTTTACATGGAGCGACTGCCTATCTGAGCTCCACAACCCAGTAACTGGGTAATACGATACCCCTTGGCAAGACTGGTTGTCAGACTTTCGGACTTCTGACGACCCGTAATGACTGTCAAAGATCCACAAATGACAGCCGGGACCAACGGCTTAGCGTGCTTTCCGAGGCACGGAGGAGTCTCGATATGTAAAGATGGTCACGCAGCCACGGACCATCTCCGGCAAGCGTAGCTTAACCTGATGGATCGACCTGTGCGGCTGTTATTACTTGGCTACGAGCTCCTCCATTCATCTTCATTTCTGAAGAGTGTGTTTGTTTTAATTAAGTACATAATCTCACGCAAGCATTAAGAAAAATGTTACGATGTGTCAACGCTTTTCTACGTCCTTAAAGAAAATCTACTAAACTCCACCCTGTTAGGGAATGTGAAAGCACTAGCCGCGTCCCAAGTCCTAATGAACGTGGCCACGCTCCAACATTCTTATTAAACCGATGCATTATTAATTACCCGAGAACAGTTAACAACGGGTCTAAGGACCATTGTGTTGAGAAACGGTACACTTACTTCGCCAAGGATCTTTTTCTGTGTCAAGATACCTTTGCTAATATGAATTGCTTGTAGGCTGATTTTCAAAAGTATTTAATCATACCGAAAATTATTCAAAACCACTGGACGAATTAGGAATGTCATCAGGGGGCTGACTATGAAGTATTAATGCCATCATTATTCCACTGCGAAAAAAGGATGGTGCTAGCGGCCTTGTATAGCTCCGTCTCTCACTAACACTGGAAAAATGGTGGCATTAATACGTCGTAGTATTGGTACAGACTTGGCCAACTACGCCTGGCATACTAAGTCTTCTAAACATAGTAAGAAAAAGGTGAAGATCATGATTCAGTTAGGTGCTGTGTAAACTACCAACCCGTACTGTGCCCGCGTGGTGGATTACAACTCACTCCCACGCACAAAGAGGAGGCTTGTGTCCCAACAGATTATAGGCTGATTATGCAACGCAAAAGGAACAAAATCATTTATTCAAACTAGGCGTAGAATCAGCACTTTTTGAGCGTCAAAATCACATGAGACAGTCCTCCAAAACGCCCGCCCTTCACCACTTTAGCTGGGAAGAAGTGGCGCAACAATTCCGATCTTGTTACACAAAACTGCACGTACTGCGACCATTCAATAAACTACTCAACAAGTCTCAATGCACTCACCACAAAGCCCAGTCGATCCTTAACATCCGCATTACTGAGATAACTTGTAAAAATAAACTAATTAATTAACAGTTCAGACGATGAGTCAATGCTAAATCATTGTTCCCACATCGTCGCGAGCTTCCTGCTTATGTACTGGAGTTGTGTGGGGTAAAATATGAGCTGCGCGGTTAATTTATTGGTAGCGATTACTGCTAAATCTGACAACCAGTCTTACCAAGGGATACTATCGTATTAGCCAGTTACTGGGTTGTGGAGGTCAAATAGTCCCTCGCTCCATGTAAAATACTGGTATTCAGCTGCATCCGGTTAGACTGAAAGGCAGATTGATTGGTAGCGTTTATTGCAACAAGTATGTTGCCTCCAGTCAAGATAAATGAAAGAGGATGACACAAAAGAGTTGATCGTAACTAAAAATTGGCAGTTCAATAAAAGAAAGGTTTATTACGTCAGGATGGCTGCACTGTTCATGATGTACTTGTAATACTCTTTCTGCCCACATCATAAAAGGTGGGTGTTTCTGTATGCAAATATGTCTAGGTGCTAAAATTTCAGATATATCAGGAAACGGGACTTGTTCCTGATAAATATTATTATATTCATGACAAAAATATTCCATTAATGATCAACAGAATAAAATCTAGTAGGGAACGGTAAATTACTTTGCAAGAGTATAACTTTTTCAGTGAAATCGCGACCGCTTCCAAAATCGCGACCGCTCATAAATTACATCTTGATATCACTACGTAATTCATATGAAATCATTTTTCATTATAAGAACGGGAACAGATTTAGAGTAGACTTTATACTCGTAGAGATGTTTTTAATGAGTCATCATTTCATTCGGATAATCCACTCTGGATGTCTGGCTAAGTGCATTGTAATGGGTGGGAATTAATACAGTATTGTACGTATATCGTGTACTAACATCGAGTTTTAATTGATTAATCCTTACTTATGTTATAAATGCGAAAGTAACTCTGTCTGTCTGTCTGTCGCGCTTTCACGCCAAAACTACTGAACCGATTTAAATGAAATTTGGTACACATAGTCTAGAGCCTGAGAAAGGACATAGGCAAGTTTTTCTCGATATACCACGTGGGCGAAGCCGCGGGCGGAAGCTAGTGTATGTATAACAGGACTAACAAAAGTGTTTCGTTCATTAGGACCAATTATTTTTGGTCCTTGTTTTTGCATCCTACGACGAAGAAGTTTCTTCTTAATAGTTACATTACTCTTTTAATTCTGGTTAAATTTTCTGGACATCTATACAATATATCATCTAGTCCTCCAGACCGTATTTCGGCCATGGCGGTCAATCTCAACGGAGACTAGTCTTCGGCGCGGGAGATAAATAGTGCAGGCGTATGTGTGCAGACACAGGTGCACTCTCTCTTCTCTCACTCTCATAGTCCGATGGGACGGCAATCCGACACGACCGGAGAGAGATCAGGCAAATCTATACAATATGGTAGGTATTAGATCATAGTCGATAGATACTTTTTACTGAAATTAATATTTCTCCCTACCCTCATGGGAAATGAGGCATAAGTTTATGCATGTATGTAATGTTTTGACTTGGACGCTCAAATTTTTTAACATACGGCAGATGCCAATTTTTTTATTAAATTATTATGGACCTTTTTGAACAGACTTTTTGTACATTGACTTTCTAAAATCATTTACCGCCCTAAGGGGCGTACACAATATATTGACAATTCAAGATGGCTGTCGCGTATCACATAACAGAAATCCATTAAGGAATGTCAAAAGTGGCGTCTAAAGGATATAGAATTACTGAATGGCGTTGAACAAAAAATATAGGCTTCCATTTTGTATAATAGAAGTTATTTAAGTATGTTTGTGTCTTCTAGTAATTTGTGTTACAATCAGCCCTGTTACCACCTTGCTGATTGGCTAGTTTTACCTCGGTATGAGCTATCCTCATATAGTTCGTGCCAAAACGACAGAAGAGGAAGAGATAATTATTGCGCATCACTCTCGATACGAAACTACCTTTTGGAAGTAAAAGGTACAGCTAGAATCAATTCTATTTTTAAACGACTTCTTCAAAAAGGAGAAGATACTGAATTCGTCTGTATGTTTGTCCAAAAAAAACACAAATTACTTTAATTTCGGAAGTCGGTAGCAAAAACGAAAATTGAAAAGCAAAGCCGACTACCAAAATTAAAGTTATTTTGCACTTTGGTGTGTTTTTTTGGAAGTCGGTTGTTTTTTTTGTTGTAAAAAGTTTTTCTTGTTAATTTGTTGATGTTCAAAAGTGCCTTTTAGGTGCCTATTTGAAATAAACGATTTGACTTTAATTTAAGTAGACAGTCTTTATACAAATAGAAGTTCATCGGCTGAAAGATAGGTATCCCAAGGTCTGTAATTTTCTAAAACCTAATCCAAGGGCTTTTCATATTAACATACGTGCTAGTGTAACTTCCAGCTTTTAGATCTGTGATCTTCAATACGCAGTAAGCAAGCGCGCTGATTTATGTTCATTCCTTATGGAAAAACAAAGAAGCCTTTTCCCTACAGTATGACAGTACCAAGCTGGTTATAAAACTCATATACACTACACTTCTCTAGGCAGCATTAATCGCTGAAATCTATCACCAACACTATGTAACTAGTTAGCAGGAGAGATGATCTATGCTCGAACATCATCACTCTTGCTTACTAAGGTTGTTATAATAAGTTTATGATTGCATTACTTAAAATCACGAAGCAGAATAAGCAGTCTCGACCGTCATTCGTACATCTTTGACAGTCGTTACGGGTAGTTGTGGCGGTATCTACATCGCCACATGCGAACTACGCATCGAAGACCTGACGTCACACAAAAATCCTGCATCGCGCAATTAGAGTTAACCGTGCAGTGGACATATATACAAAAAACCCAATATCAATCATTGGGCAGTTGCCCGCCAGACGCAACACCCGTCTGGTAGGAGGATCCTCCCTTTTCTACGGAGTATGAGTGAACTTTACACCCTGTTAAATAGTCATACCTATTAACACTGTAATTTGAAAATATTGTAAAAGCCATTATGTTATAAAAGAGTACCCGTGGAGTTTCTTGCCGGCTCTTCTTCGGCCATAGGAAACGAGCAATTGGAACCGTACACCTAGCTTCTGACGTTTCATAAGTGCCCATGTAGGTTTATGTGAAATAAAAGACTTTGATTTTGCTCAAAATTCTGACAACTAGTCTTGCCAAGAGATATTACAAGAGGTGTTACACATTAACTGGATTGCGGAGGTCAGAGAGGTAGTCGCTCCATGTAAAATACTGGTTAGACTGGAAGCCGACCCCAACATATTTGGGAAAAGGCTAGGCAGATGCTAGTAGTGATTGCATTACTACTTCCTCTTTACGTCACATATCCTATTCAGCATCAATCGCTCAAATCTATCGATCTTGAACATTATTTCATTTATATTTACAGGACTGTTTGTGTGTTTGTGACCAGTATAATTGACTGCTCCTAATTTTAGCCGGCGTGGGCCGCAGCACGATTATCTAATAGTACTAGAGATAGTACGCGCTTGCGCATGTATGATGATGGATACTGAAATATGTACGACACGGTGAGTAATTACTGTTGAAATGATGTTCTTTTGTCATTGCCAAGAAGCAAGAAGTGCTTATTCTTTTTTTTCATAGAATTGGCAGTTATTTTTCAAGCATTTGCTAAAGGAACTATTTTATCTTTAAATCTTTTAGCGGCACCAGTTCATCACCACACGCGGTACATCTACAATGTCATAGTAATCATTTTAGTCTGCAGCATAATATTGTACGAACCACCGCACAATATTATGCTACAGAGTAAAATTAAGGAGCTAAATTGGATCATGTTTATAATTTAAGATCTAAATTGGTTATGCACTTCTTGGCATCCGATGTAAATATATGTTGAAACAGATAGCTCTTCCCAAAATTCATAACGATCAGGAGGGGGTAATGCAGTTGCAGACGGAAATGTCCAAGGTATTGTTGGATACTATAATAACAGAACATCACGCCTGCTTGCCCCGTAGGGTATGGCTTCTGCCAGGGTTGCGGGTTAGTCCGAAAGGGATACCGGGACCTTGGCAACAGGCAACTGAAGGAACACGGGTGGGTTTTAGTCAGTAAAAGTCTGACACGCCCTTCCGCTCCACCCAGAGCGGGAGAAGTCATTGGATGATTTCCCACCCTCAAAAAAAAAAAAAAAAAGGGTATGGCAGTGGTGTGTGCAGTACACCCACGTTTCGCCAATTATGTTTATTAAATCCCACGTATTAGGGGGTGATCCTATTGCCATCAACAGGGTACTATAATACATTGTACTAATTTGAGACCTCGTTGCATTCCAATCTAAATCACCAAGATAATTTCTGGGCAAGAAGACTAGAAATGGGTTGTAAGAGGTGAAACACGATATCGGTTATCACTGTGACAGTGACAAAAAAATAACAGATCCAAATATCTGTTATTAAATCACAGCCTGTTATTTTTGTACGGATGATAAGTTAGTATTTAAATCTCAATCGAATATCTTCTTTATTCCTTTTGGTTCAAGTCGAAAATCGTATCCGAAGTTTTAACAGTAACAGCCGCGGTAACAGCCTTGGGGATCTGTGATTTTAAGAAACAGATATTTTTTATCGTTAGGAGCAACTGCTATCTGCTATTTTTCAATATCTGTTATTTCTATCTGTGACGATAAATACGCCTCACTCCTAAAGAAGGCCCTGCTGAAAAGTGTTAATAATTTAAATTATATGCTATAATATGC
Source organism: Lithophane socia (assembly GCA_947522985.1). Classification (NCBI taxonomy): domain Eukaryota; kingdom Metazoa; phylum Arthropoda; class Insecta; order Lepidoptera; family Noctuidae; genus Lithophane; species Lithophane socia. The sequence continues at coordinate 9,309,225 of OX383278.1, forward strand.
TAGATGTGTAGTCCAGCAACTTACCCCACTCTCTTGACTAGTAGTAGGCGGAGGCTGCAGGCCATGCTCCTCATTATATCTTCTCCTCGCCCGATGCCTCAACAGAGCCGATGCATCAGGCTGTCCAAACTGGAACACGTGTTCCTCCTTCCCACTCAAGAACACTTTCTGCGCGTTCAACTCATAGTCTTTACCGTTAAAGTCTGTACTAACATATTCGGACCGAACACCGTCGAGGATCTCCGAGGATAACCGAAGACTGTCCGAGGTTTGCCGAAGATTGACATCGGAGTCACTTCGGTAATTTTCGCATATTTGATTGAATGTATTGAAGTATTCAGTTGCTAAGTCAGTCCGTGGTTCGTAGATGATTTCGGCTATTGGAGGCGGTTCAGCGGGGAGTGAGAATGTGGACTCCATGTTAGTGACGTCATGCCTGAGAGCCATTGTCGTCATGGAATCATTTGAATTTGACTTTTTTACATTTGTTTGGACGCATCACTTTGTTTTGTTTTGGTCACTGTTCTGTTTTTGTTGTCACTTGTTTTAGGTTAGTTTTTCACTTTGTTTTGTTTAATTGTTTTTGGGTTACTTGGTTTATAATATCGGTGTGTTTGTGACGTTGTTTTGTGAAACTATGGAGTAAAATTCAAGTTAAAATGTTTGTTGTGCACTAGGTAATAACTCAGGAGTTCACGTCTTGTCGTGCGGATCATGTTAACACCTATAAAGAGAGTTCGGAACTATTGAAACTTGTCTAAATTCTTTCCTTCCACTAAAAACATACCATCAAACTTCATTTACAGCAGCCAATCATTCTAAAATATCATAATCTTCACACTTCCTAACCAAAACCGACACCAAAATCATTTCCTTTCATAATTGCCAAAAAACTGTAGAACCGCAAAAAAAAAAATACTCAATTTTCAACATCACTAAATTTTCGCTAATTTGCAACACTTGAAAACGACCACCCTAAAGAATCAATCTAACCGCAAAACCGCCGTAGACAATAAGGACGAAATACGAAAAAAAAAATCAAATTACACACGGTCTGTGATCCCATAGAAATGTATTTGGCACCTTGCTTTAAATCCCCTGGGAACGTACCGAAAGACGGACCGGTCGGTGAAAGGACCAGGTAAGATTCGGTTGTGTTTGCGTTGTGAAAGGGTTGCCAATTGTCATATTTTTTGACAAGTGCATTGAATATTTCGGTATATCAAAGTGGCAAGGTGTGGTCATTGTTATTCATTGTTGATTGTCACTTCATCAATCACCGATTGATGGCAAAGCGTGGTGATTTTGCCACTATTTTGTTTCTGCTGCCCGCAGCTTCGCCCGTGTGACCCTAATTATTTTTCTATAATAAAATAAAAGGCCTAAGAAACTCTATATAATATTAGCTATCTGCCAGTGAAAGTCCAGTCAAAATAGGTTCAACCGTTTCTGAGATTAGCCGGAATAAACAATATTATAACTTAGGCCACGATGCTTGGCATATGTCCAACTGTCCAGCGGTGGACCTTTTTTTCGACTGGAATGATGAAGTGATAAAAAAATTCTGCGATGCAAAAAGGCGCGTATGTGTGTAGCAGATCCCAACTGCACATTTTACCAAAATCAACTCAAAAAGTTCATCTCTCAGGTCGGAAACCTCAAAAGTGAAACTCGTATACACATTTTTTGCTCCCAATTTCAGAGAACAATCTCCATAATTGCTGGCCATACTGTTTTTGTACACAATAACAGCTGATTTGATACAATCTAAGGTTTCAACACATTTGTCATAATACAGTGAACTCTCAAGCTCACCAGATGACAGTTTTTTAGTTATTTCATGATACTATGGCTTCTAAATGTTCATGGTATTTAAAGGCCATAATATCTCCGCTAACGCAGTTTGATAAGTAGGTCTTGGAATCTGAGATCACAGTTGGTAACAGCAAGACTGATTGAGACGTTTTGTTCAGACTTCTGCTACTCAAACTGTCCTCCCATACCTATTAACACTGTTATTTGAAAATATTGTAAAAGCCAATTGTTTAGAGTTTCTTGCCGGCTCTTCTCGCGTGCAACCAGCTTCTGATGTTTCATAAGTGCCGTAGGTTGATCCATACTAATATTATAAATTCAAAAGTGACTCTGTCTGTCTTTATGTTACCTTTTCATGCTTAAACCACTGAACGGATTTCGACAAAATTTGGCAAGGAGATCATCTATCTCCTTGCCAAATTTTGTCAAAATCCTGGGGCAAGGACATAGGCTACTTTTTGTTTCAAAAATAATCCTATAGGGGGTGATATAGGGGATGGAAGTTTGTATAGGAAACCCAGCATTTCTTAAGTATTCCCGTAGGACGATAAGTAACATCCACGCGGGCGAAGCCGCGGACAAAAGCTAGTGTGAAATAAAAATGATTTTGATGTTCTAAAGATATTGGTCCTAGGGTACAAGTGGATCGTTGAACAATGTTTTAGCAGCGATGAAATGACCGTGCGCATATTTGTTTAACTAGATTCAAATGAACAGCAATCACAGCGCATTTAGTCGCCCACACATTTTATTCAATGAATTGTGCTCTAAATACTAATCAAATCGAGTGATCTTCATTACTATAGCAATAAATTGCATCGAAATATTAGTGAAACATGCGTGGTCAAGTTTTGTGGTTACTTTCCGAACATCTCTAAGAGATTTCGCGCACTAGACGGCTACGACTTCGGCCAGTCATGGTTTGTGGCTAGTTGGCCGTTGCGAACAAGCGCGCAATTCGTGTCGGTTTCTATAATTTACCTGGTCGCTGCGACCTCTGGTCGTGTTAGTGGCCGTCTAGTGCGCGAGATCCCTAACACTATATTATTGAATACAATTTTATTTTATGTGCTCTTCGTATTCATAGACATAGAAAGGCTGTAATTTTGTGATGTTCAAAACACTGAAATTAATTCTTACCAACAATATTGACTAACCCCTATATACCCTACCACATGCACAAGGATCTCGCCACCTAACCAGCTGCCTGCTACACAATTATGCACGTAACCCTTCGCTTGCAGTCGCGGGTGGTCGCCACCGTGCTTGGCAACTCGACACCGAGCCGATCAGCTGATTCCCACGTACTCATGCACTGTGTACGTCCTATTGTGTGCAAAGGTGTCATGTTGTCGCGAAATACGGGCTGATTATTGAGAGGGTGGCTATTGTTTTAAGGTTTTTGGGCTTTCGGTATGAGGTTTTACAAATTTACGACTGGTAGATATCATGTGCAGTTTTATAATTGAACAGCTCAGCTGAAACTGAACGCATTCAACTGTCTCTTGGACTATTTGAGGCTTTCGAGTCTCTAATAGTCACCACTGTCTCTTGGACTATTTGAGGCTTTCGAGTCTCAATTAGTCACCACTGTCTCTTGGACTATTTGAGGCTTTCGAGTCTCAAATAGTCACAACTGTCTCTTGGACTATTTGAGGCTTTCGAGTCTCAAATAGTCACAACTGTCTCTCAGACTATTTGAGGCTTTCGAGTCTCAAATAGTCACAACTGTCTCTTGGACTATTTGAGGCTTTCGAGTTTCAAATAGTCACAACTGTCTCTTGGACTATTTGAGACCTCTCTCAAATAATCTAAAATGTAGAATAAAAAGTCCATTGAAAGACCTATTCAGAAGACCAAATTCTAATGTTTCTTGCTACTTAGGAAATTCATCTTCGATTGAAAGTCATCCATCGCAAAGAAAGATTAAACTAGTCAAAGATTATGACTAAAAGTTTTTATAGAACAGACTGGCGGCATCAACATCGCCACATGCTCATCTCACTGACTTCACGGCAACCCTGCATCACGCAAGCATAGTTTACCGCGCGACTAGCCCACCAGGCACAACACACGTCTGGTCGGAGGATTCTCCCTTTTCTATAGAGGATGAGTGAACTTTACACCCTGTTCCCGATAATCTATAAGATCAATACCAGAGGGCCTAGATAAGTGGCAATCGCTTCGAAAGCGTTTCGTATTTCTACAACGACTTTCAACAGGTTTGACATAAAGCTTTTCGATAGCTTATGTCAGTCCTATATATTTTTGCCTTTTCCATCATCGTTATCGCTGATAGAATGTCACTTTCTCTAGGGCCCTCAGATCATCATTCAGTTTAGTAACATAATACATAACTATAAAATTAAAACGCTCAAGTAAACTCGACTGCTCCTTAGCTTAGAGACCTAATAAAATACAACAAGAAATTAAGTCTATTTCTTCATCAGTTTCCTCCCCCGTTACGTCTGCCACCCCGAGCGTAAGTATTACGTCACAAAACACAACCCCTTCAAGATGACAATGACGTAAGAAAAGTATTTATAAATACTTCTAGAGTTTCCAGGAATGAATGAATGTACGATGTGGGATTGTTGGTTGACTGGGTTGAAAAGATGCCTGGGCCTGCAGTTTCGAACTCTCGACATAGATAGTCATCGCTATACGACCGAATACGATCGCAAAGTTCTAATGGCGTCTCTAGAAGGTCAAAATTGCTTGGCAGAGCATGAAAAAAATCATATATGCTTGTAAGTACGTCACACGCGTCTTAGGACTCCATTAGGACTTTGCGACCGAATTTGGTTATGTCGAGACCCCTAAAAAGTGTTATCTAAGAGAAAGATTGTAGTGAGGGCTGTTTTTTCTAAGTATATCGTTTTCGACAATGGTCTATTAAAAGCTAGCAGTCCTTGCGAGTCCTTGCACACAAAATAAATGAAAAAATAACAGTAATACAGACACATACAGACATTAGTATTTCAAAAAAATGCAATAAAAACGTATCGGCTCGGGCACCGAACCTGCGACCTTGACCTCGCACATCTGCCGACCCGACACCTGTCATATGGTGTCGATGTGCTATGCGGCTATGCCACACACATACCAGTCTTGGAAAACACACTCCATGTTTACTATAAATACTATGGTTGGTTCCCATATTGAGTAAATGTGTGAACATTTGGTGGCCAACATTGGAAACAGCTGGTTTAGGTTAAAGGAAAATGTTTTTTTCTGTATCCAAGTAAGTACTTAAACATAACATCACACCTGGTTTTCGCCAGTTAAGGGCGCACCCAATCACAAATTGCTTAGTATGATCCTCTGTTATGCCGAAAATACTGCAGCATTCATTTTGAAATGAATATAATGTTAAAGTTGAGGATTGATGCTAGGTCTTATGTAAGGCGAAAACACGATTACATAAAATTTTCTCGATAGAAAAAAAATCCAAAGTTACCTCTGCACAGAATTATAAACCGCGGGTATTAAAAAAAATACTTCAAATTAGATCATGAAACTTTGCATGATAACTGAACTAACTATAAAGCAGGTCTTATGTGTGTCACTTTTTTTTAATTACCATTATTTTCTACGTAAAAAGCAATTACCTAAACTTTTCGACGCTCTAAAGGCTCTTACATACTGGCGCGAATCGTCGCGAGACGCGAATTTTAACAAAACAATTTCTGAGAAAACTTCACGGCGAACAATGCGGCGGCGTCAGTATGTAAGAGCCTTTAGAGCCGCTAGCGCCCCACTCCGTCTCGTTCTCACTCAGGTCGCGAGTAGTATGGTGCGAGCGGGATAACATCTGAGGTAGGGCGCGCCCTTAAGTTTAAATCCCACGGAATAGGGGGAATGCACAAATTCAGACTCCGGGCTGCTACTGAGAACTTCCTGGCAGAAAAACCTAATAACACTTTTCCCAACCTGGGAATCGAACCCAGCTGCAAATACTTATACCTAGTTTTTAAAAACACTTTTGAAACATGTTTTTCGCCATATAAGTAAGAAACAATGATGAGAGCGTAAATCTGAAAGATTTTACTTAGTGGGATTTATTGCAGAAATCAGTCCTATTTTAATTGGACCGATCATCATAACTATCAAACAAATTGCAATTCCAATCACATACAATTTCATGACTTTGTAGAAAACTAAAATATCAATATTCTCAAAGTCACGCCCAACTTAAAATAGATTAAATATTAATAAAAAAAAACCACCCACAACATTAAAGAAAAAAGTCTACAAAATCTAAAATGCAAAGAATGTATAAAAAATACATGTTCACAACACCCATAATTTAATTATTCTACTAGCAACAGGGTGTGTACAAAACCTACATAGCAATCATGTCCTAAACACAGGGTGGTTGTATGACGTGGTGCTTCGTCGATGGCTACGTTAACACTGACGTGGCTTGTCAATATTGAGGGGATTGAATTATTAAAAAATAAAAATACTATTCACCCCTTTATTTCTCAAATACGTGAACTATTTGACACCCACATTTCACTGGTTCCGCCCCATTGAAACTGGTGTGGAGTTTGTTACGCCACTTCTTTCCAGCACTAGGAAGTGGTGAAGGGTGGGCGTTTTTGGGAGGAACCGTCTTATGTAATTTTGACGTACACACGGCTACACATCAAGCTATGCATTTCCAGTTTATGCTGATCTCACATTGTTTTCCGTACAATGCGAGGTCAGCTTATACTGGAACTGTATAGCTTGATGTGTAGCCGTGTGTACAAAAAGCGCTGATTCTCAGTGTAATTTGAATGAATGACAGCGTGATTTTGATTGAATAGGGCTATTGGTCTTGTAAGAACAGTTTGGTGTAGGATACTTCTGAACCGACATCCCATGAATGCAGATGAATCTGGAAAGCTAAATGCAGAAGCTTGCAAAAGCTCTTTGTCTTACAATGGACCGTGACAAGTTGGAACGCCAGTTCTAAGGTATGAATAACAGCAAGTTTTAAAAATTCATCTACGGACCAAAATACAATTGACGCAGAACCTCCAGTTTTATATTGTGGGGTAAAACCGTTCCGTTCTACCCTATCACCCCCTTGTTCTTTTCGTGAGGTTAGTGACTAACCTAGTGTCGCCAGTTTTAAAGCCGCCCAAGGGCATCTAATTTTGCTTCACATACCGTCGATAAAATATCTTTCAGGCATTTCCTCACGATGTTTTCCTTCACCGTTTTTGAAGCAAGTGATAATTATACAATACGCACATGAATCCAAAAAGGCAGAGGTGCGTGTCTTGGGTTTGAACTCGAGACCTATGACTTGGCAGTCCGACGGTCACACCACTAGGCTACCACTGCCACCACTGCTATCATCCTATTGCAAGAGATAGTTTAGCTCCAAAACGTACCCCCATAATAAGTAACATATCCCTTTCGACCTATATTTAAGTTAAAAGCTCTCAATGCCCAAATACATACTTAATGCAATAATTACCCACTATTAGCATACATTGAGAACACACCTGTTGCGTGCGCACAAAAGGACCGATTTCTTAGAGCTGACCGGCCTGGTGCTTTTCGTACTAATTGTAGAGAGAACGTAAATTTTGAAAGAAGTTACTGCCCTCATTTTGAAATTGGAAGTTCAGTTTTGAAAGGGAGAAAGGAATTGCTTGAAAATCTATTCATTTGACTTACTAGAGCCAGCAGAAGTTACGAAGGTTTTGGAATTCCGAACAAGTTTTTTTTAGCTTAGGAGTTCAACCAATAATTTAAGAACCTTACATTCCAAATTCTACTCTATCTCTAAACGTGAAGACTTGTTTTTGGCTTTCCGTTGATTATGTTGTTATATTTTCAGTTTTTTTTTCCTGTAAGTCTTCCATGCTCTAATAAATAAAGTAAGTTAGCCTAAGGCCCTAGACAAAGTGACATTCTATCAGCGATAACGATGATGGAAAAGGCAAAAATGGATAGGACTGACATAAGCTATCGAAAAGCTTATGTCAACCCTGTTGAAAGTCGCTATAGAAATACGAAACGCGTTCGAAGCGATTGTCACTTGTCTAGGCCCTCTCTTCACAACACTCTTGGAATTGGGCTACGAATGATCGCAACAGTAGTTGAATTAGCTGTGGATTCCCGCAGAAACAGTCCCCATTCTTTCCTTCTTCAGCTAAAGATGTCTTTAACTGTTCACATACCAGGTTTTGATTCAGCAACCTAGTTCTAAAGAAACTTGCGACATATTTTATGATTCCTTTCTTTAACAAAGTTCTCCTAAAGCAACACTACCACCGTTACATGTGAGCGAGCTTACGAACGAGCGACACCTGCCGGTGTCGAGACCGGTCGGCGCGGGCGCACCTAACTTTACGATTATTTTGACCCGCTTACCGAATATTTTTGGTAGCTTTTCTAAAATCGGACGTACTTTGGTGGCCATGCATTGTGCAGGCTTGAAAAAACCTTTAGGTACTTTTTTTTGACTTACTTGCCAAAGAGTATTTCAGTTTCGTCTTTTAGGCGTTTCTTGACAAAGAAGTGGTCAATATTTTCATAGCCGTAAAATTAATGTGACTTAAAGATTATGGAAGAAGAAACACAATGCATCAAAAATCCATTTGCCAAACTTGTTAAAAAAGGACCATTTCCTATGTTTCATTGTCACAGATTACAAAGAGCCACAAGCTTTGTTAAGTATCAAATCAATGCTGAGAGCGTATTTCGTATGAAGAGTAATCAAGAAATTATAACTACAGAAAATCTTAATTACTATTACTCATCCGAAGACCCCTTTCAACCTAAGATTAGATACTAATGAAGCATAAACCATCGATATCATTTCAACTTTAAGGGTTTATTCCACTAGGCTTAGTGCGGATTTCACTAATGGAACTCAACGCGATCAGAAATTCTAAACCGCGTTTGACAGCTGTCAGTGTCAATATTCCGTATCAATTTTGACACTGACAGCTATTGGACGTGGTATAAATGTGCTGAAAGCGTTCAGTTTCATTGGTGAAATTCGCCCGTAGTTGTCTAAACGGTTTCGTTATAGAAATCAGACAAGTGTATCGCTTTTAGCAAATTAGTCTCTTAAAAAGTAACCTAGTTAGAAAGAAGAAAGGTCGTGATACGTCTGTCTCTGTCACACTTTCATCTGCAGACGGATTCAGTAGCTAATTCAGTTTAGTGTGCACTGAAGCTTTCCTATATCCCAAACTTCCTAAATATGACTAACAGAGTTTGAAAAGTTCACATCTTCAAATTCTCAATTCAGAAACCGGGTATACATTCAGGCGACTGAATTCAGCCAAGTGGAACAGCCCCTTTACTACAAACTACGCATCACAAATCACTTGACATAATTACTATCTACATACGTTTTCCCTATCAAAGTACTGCGCATAAAATCACGCGTTAGACCGGTATGCGCGGGCGCAGACCGCGCGCCGCCGGCTGACGTAGCACGGATGTGCCAGTAATGTATGCTGATAGATTTGTGATAGCACCTTCGTTTGTAGATAGGATTTGTAATTTTCTATCATGTTTTAGATGATGCACTGGAAATACTGGTAGTGTTTAGATCTAACTGAAGGGTCTCTCAATAGTTCCAAGTCTGATTTACGACTGAACTTTCAGAGATGAAACTTTTAGTTGGGGCAACAACAATAAAGTTGGGGGTTCAAGTCTAAACAGATGCAACTAAATATCAAATCTCAAAAAGTTTTCAACCTTTTCGCCTGTAAAAGTGCACTACTGACCAATACTGGCAGAAAATAGACCATTAAGCCTGGCGTGGACATGTGATGAGGAGGGAGGAAAGGCATGTGACTAAAAGAGGGATGACTATATAAATGTTGATGGATGGAGCGGGAGAGGAAGGCCAAATAAAAGATGGAGGTATGATATGCAAGAGAAGAGAGTGAATGATAGATAGCGTGAAGGTTGACAGGGGAGAGTGGAAAAAGAAAAAGTGTTGTGCCGACCACAAGTAACATGGCACAAGGGCAGGAAGATTGACTGGCTAAACATAGACAAACTCAGTTAGACCAGTTGACCTCCTCAGTTACTGACAAATGCTTGCACTGACTGGACAGGTCCACTCAAATCTGTGTGGTTCTTTCCTTAAAAGACCATTTCAGACATTAATCTACGAGTACATGGTTCTCATATGGCCTGACCAAGACTACGACCTCTGACTTTGTTTCGGCCTTTCTTCTCAGAGTAGTCAGATAGGAAACGCCGACCTCATCTATCTTATTTTTATTTTATTTTAATATGACTTCTAAAAGTGATTCCGATATCCTATTTACAGAATAAACAATTTCATTTTATTTCACCAAGGAACCAAAAATTCGAAGACGTGTGACATCTACCAACCCGCACTGGGCCCGCGTGGTGGATTACGGCCCACTGCCTCTCACAAAGAGGAGGCCTGTGTCCCAGCAATGGGAACATTATAGGCTGATTATGCACCAAGCATTACAATCCACGGTCATGGGACAACTTTATAGTGTTCACAAACACAGGTCTCAGAAGAATGAAGGTACAGGAAGATTACTGTTAAGCTCCCCATAAGAACCAAGACGAGATACAAACTTACATTCACCACCGCCATTTATTTGCTCAAACACCATCAGTAATAGCGTCAGTTAGCACTCTCGAAAGTGTCAGGTTCGACTCCCGGACCCGGTAACCTGACACTTGCCGGGAACTACTTCCGTTAGCTTTCACATCCGGTTGAACTTTATAGATATTGTAGCGATATTCCGATATTTTTTGTGGAGATATTGTTAAAGCGTGTGACAATGTTGAGATTATAAAGTTACTTTGTCATGCAAATGTCTTTTGACGGATGTCAATTCAGGGTCAAAATAAGGTGAACTCAATCCCACGCTGATTTATAGGGTTCCGTACCCAAAGGGTAAAACGGGACCGTATTACTAAAACTCCGCTGTCTGTCTGTCTGTCCGTCTGTCACCAGGCTGTATCTCATGAACCATGATAGTTAGAAAGTTGAAATTTTCACAGATGATGTATTTCTGTTGCCGCTAAAAAACAGAATAAAATAAACATTTAAGGGGGCTCCCATACAACAAACGTGATTTTTTTACCATTTTATAGATAACGGTACGGAACCCTTCGTGCGCGAGTCCGACTCCCATTTGGCCGGTTTTTTTACTTTATTTAATTATGTGATAGGACGGGTTGACTGCCTGATCAACTCTATATATTTTAAAGGGGTCCTATAACCAATGGTTTTCCTTGTAGAACGTGATCTAATTTACAGAAAAGTCTGTCAAAATGGCATTAAATAACTAACAAAGTATGGCTAAATATGACCCTGGATTCATTGAAATATCTCAACAAAACCTGGGTAAACCTTGTGTACACTCAATAAACTCTCAGAAGAAGCCACGGAGCGTACTATCAATATTTTTATGATGTCCGTTGGTATGATCGACTTAGCACTACAGACGTTAGAACGTGTGCTAAATATTTATGATTCGATTGTGTTTGGTGTCTGCCTAGATACAAGGAGGCCCTGTGGGTACTTGAGGAAGTATTTTTAATCTTATATTTTGAATTGTTTTTGATTATTTTTCGTTTGACATTGTTCTCACATATAGAAGCACCAATAATACTGTACCCATGGTTTTGTAATATTTATATCCATTTTTAAAAGAGTGTCCTTGGAGTTTCTTGCCCGTTCTTCTCCATAGAGATCTACGATTTGGAATGGACAACTAGCTTCAACTTTTTGACTAACTGACCGACTCTTTGACAATCCAAAAGTGCCTGTAAATGGTTTAATTGAAATAAATGCTTTGAGTTTGAGTTTATGATCGCGATCGCAGTTTTTGCCGATGCTTGTGAAGATGAAAAAAAATCCTATCGTAAAAAGCTTAAAAGGGATTTAGAATTTGGTCCTTAAAGTCGAAAACTACGTAGAGAAAATTGAGGGAGTAAAAGGAAACTTTCAGGAGAAAATTGCTGTAAGCTTGCTATTGGGGAGCAAACATAATGGTTTAGTGACTGGTGATAAGAAATCAAAACCCCGCCATGCTTTAAACAGCACGTTACGCTGTTTGGTTTTGATACGAATACATATTTTTGACAGTTGTTATAAAAGGTGACTGGTAATTATTAGTGACCGATATTTAAACAAGTGATGAACTCATCATTATGAAAAACTTTTATTAAGGGACCAAACACGAAATTGCGAAAAAAAAATCAAATGTTGTTCATAATGATGAGACACGTGTTTTTAGTCTCGGTCACTAACTACTAGTCACCTTATATCTAACAGGCAGTTACAATAACCTATAGTTAAAAAATCAGACGGACTTTAAAACACTCTCATTGTTTAGTTAATTATGTCAGTAGAAGATAGCAGTCAGAAGTCAGAAGTGAATTTCTCAAGATGCAATTCATCTTGAACAATAGGAACCTGGTTGCAAGTCATCTTGAGAAATTCAGATATTTAGCTGCATGAGGTTATTCTGAAAGCCGTCCCAACTTAGGAAAGGAGTAGACTTGCGGTTTTCGTTAAAAAAATTGCCAGACAGCGTTAGTTGTCAGAAAAGCGGACTAATCTGAGTGCGACGGAAGTATCGATACTCGTGGAGGCATTAAATTATATAGTAATAATATAATAACAGCCTCTATTATTTCACCTACGACCTCATTTCTCCCCCACCTACACTTATTCCATAAAAAATGCATGCCAGACGACACTATCCTCTAATTATGCCATAACTGTATCAAGCAATCGATTTCATTTGCGACAACGCATCAAATATTCAGTTGCAAAGATGACGTGGTACTATCATGAGTGCCACAGCCCTGGAACTTTTCACTGGCTAGTAATTTGCTAGCTTTATAGGCGAGTAATTAGGGCTGTGAAGAATGGAAGGTTTTGCTGCAATAATAGTAGTTAGGGGCTGTAATGGTGGTAGAGGTTGTAATTTGTAACTGTGGCAAATAGTACTGAAGAAAGTAGAGGTATTTACAATAGTTGAGGGTGTAATTTGTAATTGTTGCAAATAGTACTGAAAAAAGTAGAGGTATTTAAAATAGTTGAGGGTGTAATTTGTAACTGTTGCAAATAGTACTGAATAAAGTAGAGGTATTGACAATAGTTGAGGGTGTAATTTGTAACTGTTGCAAATGGTTCTGAAGAAAGCAGAGGTATTGACAATAGTTGAGGGTGTAACTTGTAACTGTTGCAAATAGTACTGAAGAAAGTAGAGGTATTTGTGAAAGAATTTTGAAAATTATCGAGATAGGATTTCTATCGATGCCACTCCTAAATATACTATATTGACAGTAAACCACATTTTTGAATTGGAAATTATAGTTATTACTTTTGACCAAACCAGTGGTGTCTTAGAACCAGACGAAAGTGAATGGTCACATTGGTCCTAGTCAGATTTTGAACCATTTTCCGTAAACTATGAGCCATAACCACATGAGTTGTAATTAAATTAGAGCAGTGGGGATCCAGCGGCGATGCACGAATTGTCGTGGGTTCGAACCCAAGCAGGCTCTTTACTTTGTGTAAATTATTTCATCACCACTGCTCTCAAAACAGTGAAGGAAAACATCGTGAGGAAACCGGCATGTCCTAGAACCAAAAATTCGGAGACACGTGACATCCACCAACCCGCACTTAGCCTGCGTGGTGGATTATGACTCACGCAGTGGGAACATTATAGACTGATTATGCTTATGCTAAGCATTAAAACAAAGATGCACTCAATACAGACGCAAGACGTCCATCTTTAGAATAACTAGAGTAAGGTAAAAAGGCATATGTTACACAAAATGACATAATTGTTATTGTTTTAAACGTTAGTCATACGGATGGAAGGTCACGCGTGCATCGCCAGGGTTAAGCAATGGCGTGCAAGGTTTGGATGAAGATGGATAACCTAATTTTCTATGTCTTTATTTATTTTCTAATGTTTGCTGTCGAGCACTCGAGAAGTTTAGTCTACACAATGGCTGCTGAACATGGACTCCCTTAGAATGAAAAAAATAAAATTGTCCTACCTCGGAACAAAGGACCGCATGGTCTAAGAATAAAAATAAAAAGTTTTTTTTTCACTGTTCCAAGATGAATTGGTACGAAGAATTAGTTTTACCTGCACTATAGGCATTTCATGCAGCCCTGGTATTTTTAATAGTTTTAAAATAACAACGACCTGCGCTACGCCAAAAATGAGGACCACCGTCAGATATAATCTTTATTTTTTATAATATTATTTTCCCCCAATTGGCCATAGAAGAGATCCTTAAACTCCATTATAATTAAGCTTAGGTTGTAGGCAGCCACCCTGTGGCTTTACTCAGTAGAAATCCGTCATAAGACCTATACGAAGAGGTTTCATACGAAGATTTTATTAACAACCGAAAAAAGAGGCAGAGAGTTTTCAGAGATCATTTCAATAAAATAATCTAGGTACATATTTCGCTTAATAATAGATAAGATTTGAATTTTCAAGTGTCTGCCTCAGATATAATTAGCAAGACTCGTTGAACAACACAATAACTTAAAACTTTAGTATTCTAAACTTAGATTGGCTTTTAAACTATTTAAATTGTTAAGGAAAGTTTTCTGAAAACACTGAAATTATTATCATATTGTCTAAGAAACTCACGAATGATTAGAATTTATAAACTTTACCGACTTCGAAACTCCGTTTGCAATTCATCATTCAAACAAATCCATTCAGAAACACTTTTAAACATCGGCATTCGAAACGTCTCACAGAAGAAAATAACAAAAAGCACCATCCTCTTTTCAAAAATCGAACAAAAAAAAACTCCTTTGTCACCGGTCAATTCCAAATTCGCAACACCCAAACCATACAGCACTATTTAAAAAAAAACATCATCACAATTCAATTTTCGAATCTAAGATCCGCGCGACACGACGAAAATCTCGAAGGAAATTGTAGAAGAAGAAAAAATAGCACTATCGCGCTCTTACCGAGGGCAGAACAATCATATGAAAACGTAAACACACGAGACAATGCTAGCACTAACGTCAACACTAGATAACACAGCCACTTTGTTACATCACACAAACTTTGTACGTGTTTCGTCGCACGGCGCCGTACGTCCGAGCGGCGAGGCGGCGGGGCTACTACTGAATAGCCATGGCCGCTTGCCGCTCACTTAGCTGGCGATGTTGCCATCGACGGGGAGTGAATTTCCCTGATAGGGCAAGCGTTTCCTATGGAGTAAACTTTTAAACTAAGTTTTTGGAGTATTTTGATGATTTTGTGTCGTTTCTGTTAGATAATCAAGCGAGACTCAGCGAGAATAACAAAGCCTAACCTGAAGAAAAACCATGCTACATCACAAGAAATTTTGAGGATTTAGAATGAAAGTTTAAATAATAGCAATTTATTACTTACAATGAAATCATCAACATAAATAAAACGTTAACCTCTTGTGATATGTGCATTTGCATATATCCTCAAACAAACCCTTTACTAAATTCGTTCACATATTAAAATGTGTAGGTCCAATTTAGTTGCTTAGTTGCCAAACCATTTAAAAATCTATTTATTGCACCAAGAAAGCACATTCCATTTCTTGAAACACACCAATTTATCCAACCCAAGTCAAAACCCATATGACTAGAGGTTTAACTCAAATCTCCCTGTAAAGTACCAACGAAAGCTCCCATTGCTCTGGCAACCCGCTACAAAAAGCGACGTTGCCAATTCTCTAGGGGGGCGCGGGGCGGCGCGAACGTAACAATAAATGAGGTTAAAGTTTCCGAGCACAACTTTACAAGAGTACTTTTTTTCGAATTTTCGAACTCCTAAAACGGTTTCGTTCATTAAAAATTTGTTTTGTTTTTAATTTTTTCGTGCTGTTCGTTAGTAGTTTGAAAGTAATGGGTGAAGTTTCAGAGTCAGAAACATTTTTCTTTGAATAAGTTAATAGTATTTCGTAACTTGTAAACGAAAGTTGTTAGAACAATAAGTTTAGTTTTAAACTTGATAGGTCATAGTGCTGTATCTAGGTCTATTCAATACTGCCACCCCATGACTTTCTGTACGTCTTGGCATCGTATGAGGCGATTATAGTTACAAAGAAGTCATGTCATGAAAAATGTTCTTCCCTTCTTTATATGAGAAGAAGCAGTTGTTGAAAAAGTTTGAATCCAAGGCTGAAATAGAAGAAAGAAAATGATGAGATGAGACTAAATCCAAAGAAAAAACGAATAAAGATATCAGTATACCTGCAGTAATTGTTGGAACGACTGCCCTACAAATGTTTGTCCCAATTTAGGAAAATGGCAGGATTAACGAGCAGAAAATTTTCGTAAATGCGGGAAGATCTGCGAAATCAATAGACCAAACACATTATATCCAAAATTATTTGAATTTTCAAGAAGTTTTGCTACCAGGGCCAATATTCCTATCGAGAAGGGACAAGAGCCTCCGTCATGTTATTCCAATATTGTTGGTCACATTGTTTACATAAAAAAAACTGTAAGTATAAAGACAACGTATAATCTACGTACGTACGTGTAATCTAGGTTTGCAAGAGCGCTAGCTGTCTCCCAATGATAGTGAACCTACAGATTTTCAACCTCCAATCAGTCTTAAAACACATGTGGATTAAATAGTTATCTACGAAATTATGCTTTCAGATAACAGTTGCTAAGGCCCCTGATAAAAACAATTACATTAATAACATCATCGACAATGATAATTTACAAGATAAGAAAGACTTAAGATTTGCCTATCACCAAATATCAATGATTCAATGAAATCATTGTTAGAAGTCATGATTTTAGCACGGACGTTGTAAAACTAGGAATATTATCAGAAACCATTTTGCTAAATACATAGACGACTGTTTTTCGGCTCACATAGCTACGATATAATAATTACTTCATGAAGGATTTTAAGGATTTTGTAAACACACAGGAAAAACTGGCGTCTGATGTTAATATATGTACTTTTATGTTTACCAATGAATTAAGTTCATTCTCTAGCGACAACAAATACATCTGGGAAGTGAGCGAAAAAGTGGAGTCAGGAGTCAGCTCTTAAGAGTTCTAATCTACACTCTGATATCGAAATAACTGCAGGATTAGTGCATCACTACATCAGCCTCCACCACCACCCAGCAGCATTGCAGTTGATTTTAGCACATAAAGAGGACGCTGCTAACCATCCTATTGAAGAAATCACTTTGTCGCCTTTTGCGATACAGATACAATTCTCTTAGCATACGACTAAGAGTATTGTAACCAATAATTCGCTGGAAACCACACGAAAGACCAAAAAAAGTTTCATTTTAAAAGAAAAACTTAACAAAATTCTAAAAAAGCTTTCCTATAGAAGTGGATCTACATCACTAGGTCATCAAACATAAATAAGCTAAGTTTATAGTTGTTCCACAGACAATAAAACTGATGGAATTAGATACTCGTTTAATCTGCTCTCTGGTATCCAGACGATAAATAAACAAACGGATTTGTCTTTGGGTACTTTTCCAATATTAACTTTTGTTCGAAAGTCTTCGGTTTTCGTTATGACTAGGTTGGTTTTAGGGCTAATTATTATCAGTGTATTTATTATGCAAGAAGATTATAAAGCATAATTCTTACAATATTTGGAACTATGAGGATAAGTGAATTATAATACATGACATAGACTATTGGATTTCTAATGCCATAAACATACATCATACAATACAATCTTACCATCAGTCAGAAACTGTTCAAACTCTAAGAAAAAGGTTCTTTTCATACAAAAAACAACAAGCTTTGATCACTAATCTTGATCATTGTAGCTTTAAGTTCAATGTCTACCTTCATTGTAAGCCAGTACTTTAGTAGACCAACAGTTAATCTTACTTTCAAAGTTCATGTGGCATTGAGAGTCCACCATGATACAAAGTGCAATAAGTATTTAGATAAATTTTTCCTTATACCAGTTCTCATTACGGCTACAGCAAGATTTCTCGGTATCCAAATTCCTTGTTATTACCCCAATTATAATATATTGTTTACACGTAACGTTTGTGAGTTATGCGTAAAACGCCCAATAAAATCATAGACAGTCAGTAAGGATGAGGGAGTCATCCACTACAGTGTAACGTTGATATTTATGTGATTGAATCTGCGAATGTCAATCGCGGGACTTAACACATCACGCCAGTAATCCCCGAAGGGTTAGGGTAATTCGAGATCATTAATTATTATTAAGGACGCCACGCCAATCAAATTGGCGGTAAAGAAGCTAGAGGCATATAGCTTTAGCAAGCTAGTTAAAATATAGCACTGATTTTCTTCTTAGATGAACCAAGATGTTCCACAATAGGTGAGCTGAGTGATGATATTCAGCCTAATTCAAGAGATGATTATTAAAACAATGGTAAAAATTAAATACTTATCAAGATAACAAGATGATGAGTAAAATGACGCATAGGTGAAGCATTTTGCTTGTAACTTGGGGGCGTTTTGGGATTCCCGTATGAAAATCTTGTAAAATCTGCTAACATTAAATTGATAACAGCATTACAATTTTCGTTCAAGTTTATAAAAGTGTAATTTTTTAATTTTGAATCATATCATCTCGATTTAATTTCATATACCTTTGGAACAACCCAAAATGCGAAGGATAAGCACAGATGGCGGAACATAGTTTAACAGAAGATGACTTCACGTCGGAGAAATCACGACCCTCAGTAATGAGGAATACGACCCTTTTCCTCCTTCTCATTCTTTCCTGTACTTATAACACCTGTTATGCCAGTTACACCTCAGTGTACCGCTACCTTTCCGCTCTTCTAGAACATTACGTCACAACATGTCACATGTCACTGACAGACATGTCTTGACGAAGGGACCCTATATATGCCACTAGCATACCATAGACGGGAGCTAATGTAAATATTACTCTTTTATTTTGTTGTTGCCTAGATTTGTAAACTGTCGATTGTGTACGTAATCATTTCAAGCTTGATGGAGTATCTCAAGAATTTTTCTTATTTTAGTTGTTGTCTTTGGTTAATCCAAAAAAACCACAGACTTAAAATATGAATTGACATAAGATTTAACAACATCAAGCTTTTATAAACGTGTGTGTGCGCACAGTGGTGGCCCAGTGCTAACTGCCCCGACTTACGAGTTGTAGGTCTTACAGAGAGGTTGCTTGTGTCCCAGCAGTGGGGACATTATAGGCTGATTATGTTAAGCTCATACAAAACTGGCCTGAATTTTATCTTTGTACTCAAATCAAAATATAAAATTTCTCATAAACGTATCTGACGTTTCATAAGTGTCCATGTACGTTTGGTGGCGCAATATTCCAATTGACCTAAAGGACATAAATGAAACAAAATCCAAGTGAAACATTTACCCAAAATCCTGTTCCTCTTGATAATAATGTATAATAACAAAATTAAATAAAACACAATCGTTATCACAGCAGATTATGTCGATGACATCATCAGTACTATCATGCAGATATTTCTAATTATTCGTATTAGTCGATAGCTTATCAACTGTTCATAGTGTAGTCAACGTTGTTGAACGTTGGTCTGCGGATTTTATTTTTATTTGATAAGAATTGTTCCGTATTGCTGATTAGCTTGCATTCACAACCTTACTATTCATAGTTACTAAGACCAGTGGTGGCCCAGAGGTAATGGCCGCGATTTACTAGTGGTAGGTCGTGGGTTTGATCCTAAGGACGCACTTTACTTTGTGACACCACTGATCTCAAAACGGTGAAGGAAAACATGAGGAAACTGGTATGTCCTAGATCCAAAAATTCGAAGGCATGTGACATCCGCCATCCCGCACTGGGTCTGCGTGGTGGATTAGCGCCCACTCCCTCTCATAGAGAGAAGGCCTGTGTCCCAGCAGTGGGAACATTATAGGCTGATTATTCGCTACCTGATGATATTGTAAAGGCGACGCTGAATACATGGTCTTCACTAGATCTGACCAAAATTATGTGTAGACTTTATAAGAGACTGTGACCTCTGAGTTTGTTTCGGTATTTCTTCTCAGAGTAATCGGATACGAAACACCGACCTCATCTAGTTTTTCAAATATTATTGTCGTGTAAAATTGTTATTTAAATTTATCATCTTCAATAGTTTCTAAGTTATATACCAGCGGTCTATGATGGTCCTTATTGCGTACCAAAACCTCATTGGTCCTTCGATCCTTTACGAAGTTGTACACATACCCATCTTTAAATGCTTCTACAATGATATCAGAGAGTCCTCCTACTTTGCAATGATAGATAATAAGCTTTGTTCTAAAGATGAGACACGACAAGTTTTAATCAATATCAGAGAGTCGGTAAGATATTAACTGGGATCAGATATAAGAGATTAGTCAGGAGGCTGAGCAGCAGCGTCCTCATGTCTTCTTTAAAAACAGAGATCAGCAATATATCTGCTAAGAATACTGATTATGAATATATCTATTCATTTGAAGGCTCCTTCAGGTTGTTCAGATGCTGAATTGATCAAGTTTCAGCCCAAAACAATGCACATGTTTACATCCCAACATATTCACGCCCACCTATGAAAAAAGACTAAACAAAACCACAACTTTAGAATCTTAATTCACGATGCTTACAAAGAATCTCGTGTAACAAAATTGTTTACAATATAAAAATGTTCTAAGTGGATTATTAGCCATTACACGTCTATTGTCTATATAAAGATAACACGAACAAATTACAAAGTCTCTCAAACGTGCGTAACGTTCAACGACTGAATGACTTTTGAACTTTATCCGGTGTTATTCGCTTGAGTCACGGCGCGACGTTGCCAGACTTCTCCCCCCGCTTTGGAGACAGAGACGGGGATATTAGAGGGAGATAGTGCAAGGAGTAAGGGAGCTTTACGATTACAGAGGATAATGTAAGAAAAAGTTTTGTATGGTGGATTATTTTGATGTGTTTGTAAGTGAATGTTGTAGGATAACACAGCGTGATAATTATGAAATTAGTCTTTGATATAATATTTTGTTTACATTACTGTTTCTTAGGGATTACATTGATAAGGTATGGTGACGTAAAATTGAATAATATGTGTAAACTAATTACTATGTACGAGTCCAATCACTATCTGAAAGCGTGTTTTGAGATTTAGTAGCTCAAACACTCATACCAAATAAAAAACCAAGACAAGAGCGCTGCGAACAATACAGTGAAGCATGACAAAACTACACCTCCGCCTCTGTGCATACACGCTCACACGCACACATTTACAATCCAACTATACCTCACTAAGTGCACACATGTTTAAGAAACCGGCCTCACGTCACTGTTGACAGCGCTGTCTTGGTTGGATCTGAGCTCAAACAGCACTAAGTGGACAGGCCGAGACAGACCGGACTTAGGACAACAGTTAATTTAGGCAAAGCTAACAATAGGCTAGAACCAAGTAAGCTCTAGTCAACTATTGAAGAGGACTATTTAGAGGCTACAGACAGAAATTGCAAGACGTCCGTAGTTTCGGCTGAAGTTACGAGCTTTTCCAACGCCGTGTCTCACTTACGGACAAACGAATAGTACGGCGCCCGAACTAAGAATGAATGACGACACGAATTGACACTTGTCCCTACTCCCGACATGTATTTCACGTTCGAAAAATTTAATTTGAAACCGGATCATATACTTTCGAACGGGCCCGTATCTTCGTTAACAGACTTAGAGAGTAGACTTCCAGATACTTACCCCGGCAAGATAGGCAAGGTACTCAACAATGTTTCGCGTTGTAAGACATAATTATATCACATCATTCCTACATTTCCTGTACACATTATTATGCACATTTGTGAAGTCAATTTCTGACTCCCGGCTGATACTGAGAATTTCCTAATGGAAAACCTAATAATACTTTGTCCGGAAGATACAACGCTGACGCGTATCAATGGTCGGGTTTGCGACAGTAGACAAACGTTAAAAGTAACAGCAACTATTTTAAAACCTCATCTAATAGAAGACGAAACGTCTGATGAGACCCCTGCCCACACCGTTAGGAGGCATGTGTTCTGAATATGAGGTAATGTAATAAAAAATGCAAGAGCTATCATGTTGCATAGGGCTCACCGACTTGAAAACTTTCGCGTACGAACTTTGTAACATGCGAAGCTACCCCGTGGTATCGCATTCGGTATTGCGATGGCAAGTACTGGCTATCTGGCTATGGCTATTAGCCTTAGTTTTTTGCTGTTGAAGAACGTCTTCCTTCAGAGGGTATTGTAATTTCTTTGCCTGAGATAAACATGGAAGTTATTCATTCCTCTTCTCTTCGAATCAATGACACAACATTCTTCTAGATTACTTTGGACCAGTTGGTGACCACGATGATCGCGGTTTCAGTAGAATTTTTGCATTTAAAAAAATTTGTTATCTTCTTTAAAATTCCAATGCGATCGGAACATCATCAGATCAAGTTCAATTAAGTTCCTGATAGCAACATCAATAATGCTGTTATGTCCATTTTGACATCATCAGAAGCCACAGCATTTTGTCAGGACAGAATTCTGCAGTATATTTACAAGTTCATAAATACATTTACAGATATCTCAACGACCAACACTGTCAATGAAATACCGACCACTCAATTCTCCGTAGGCGTAGCTTGACCAACAGCTTCCTACACAAAGATGAGTATGCTCTATTTTAAGGTTTACACGTCAACGTTGGAAACAAGCAGGTTTATTAATTAAACCATGACCAAATTATAGGGAAGGGCGCTACTGGGCTTAATATTATTCAGTATTTATTTACAACAATAATACAATAATTCTATATTGGCATAGAAAATGCGTACAAACACAGTGAATCTCTGACTCCTGCACTCGGTACACACGGCTACACATCAAGCATTTTCAGTTTATGCTGATCTCGCATTGTATACGATTTCCGTACAATGCGAGGTCAGCCTATACTGGAAATGTATAGCTTGAAGTGTAGCCGTGTGTACTGTAGAGGTTTTATGCGATATGCAAACTCACGTTGGGCTGGCTGGTAGAACCGCAGCCTTGACTTGCGAACGCTCCAGCAGTCATTGTTTAAATATTGACAGATAGATAGGTTTTTATGTCCAGTCGGAGAGATCCGCCGGAACCCTTAATATGTATAAACGTGTCTTCTAGTTAATAAACCCTTGGAAAACCTACTCCTCTTTGAAGTTCCCTCCTCACACACCCCCACACATCTAGTTAACGCCCTTCAGGCGTTACAGTACATACCAACATCTGTGTTATGTTAGCCAGCAGCCAGAGGAGGAGGGTTTAATAGTAAGAAGTGGAAGTCCAGAAGTTGAGGAAAATCAAGATCTTAATGTCCTGTTTGCAACAGCAGAGTTGTTTCGATAGAAAAAAACTTGTTTTCTCTTCAAAGCTCAAGTCTCATCAATCGTTCACATCAAATCAGATAATCAGTACTGATATACATACCTAGCCTATAATATTCCCAATACTGGGACTCAGGTTTTTTCGCTGTGAGAGGGAGCGGGCCGTAGTCCCATGCGGGCTCAGTGCGGGTTGGTGGACGTCGCATATCTTGGAATTTTTGTTTTTAAGACATGTTTGTTTCGTTATGATTGTTTCCGTCACTGTTTTTATTTGATTGGCTGTTCTTATTTCCGCTGACCAATCAGAACTATGGTCATCTATCAAGATTAAATAGCAGATTTAAATACAGAGAGGCAAGAACAATATCTCTTTCACCACACGTAATGGCACCTCCTGAAACCGTAGTTGGCAACATCGATTGAACTCGCTAAGTGGTGAAACTTAGTTCCAAACTGTTTCAGCTTCGTGCTGGGACTTTTACTACTTTTCATTTACTGTGCTTTGACATGTTCTAGTCTCTGTTTTTTTTAAATTAGTCAATTATATTTGTACTTCTGATATTGGAGTACCAGCTTTTTAAATTTTGAAGTAGTTTTGTTTGTTTAAATAATTCTATTATTTGGTCTTACTTAACTTGCAAAACTGATATTCCATAATGCTGTCTTGTCAACAATGACGAAAGAAAATTAAAGGTACATTAACAGGAAGACAACCGTGTGGAAAGTTATGAGTAAGAATTTGAATGGCTATAAGAGTAGGGTAAGACCAAAGAAACGATGGATGGACTGTGTGAAAGATGATATGGTTGGAAAGGAGGTGACTACCGAGATGACGGCTGATAGAGAAGTATGGGAGAAAAAGACATGTTGCGCCGACCGCAAATAAACTGGGATAAGGGCAGGATTATGATGATGATGAACAGGAAGACAACCAAAGAACAAAATAACGCCCACAGATTTTGGATAGTATAGACAAAGATGTTTATTATTTACACTAACCAGTGCAAGGCACCGTAACAATACATGTGTTGCTTGATCTATCTATCACTGACCACTGAAATACAAAAAAATCCGGGCCGGTAATGCCACACAAAAAACAACGAATACCGCTGGACATAATTCCCTGCAAGTTGCATCACCTCCACCACCTCCTACCATTAATAAAACAAACGTTAATAATACAGGACTTCCAAAGCCAGTTCATCGATCTAGATGCCTAACCCCGTGAGCCCCGTCAGCAAGAATTAAACATTCAGCTAACAATTACGTGGCTATTCCAACTGTATTAGCGATTCCACGATATGGAGCGAAGGGTTGGTTCACACTTGGACAGTATAGAAAAGATTCTTGGGGTTAGTTACTTAATTTAACATGAACGTAACGTATTCTAAACTAAATGCAACACCGTCAAACGAAATTGAGTCGATACATGGATACAAAATTGATAAATCACGCGATTTCTAGAAGTTAGATCAAGTTCCTGTGTAGTAAAGAACGAATAAGAATTACACGCTATCCAGTCATCCAAGTGATTTCTGACAAAATAAATTGATAACGGGGCAAAAGGAGTATGTAAAGATCGTAGCAGGTGGCGTTCTGTATTTTCTGCCTACCCACATGGGAAGAAGGCTTGAGTTTATGTATGTCTGTAAATTGATAACATTTATGGTAAACCATAGACATTGAGTCTAGGTTCTAACCTACATGGTCAACCTAATGACTAATTTTGTCTACCTTTCATATATTATGGTCTGTAATGAGTATGACTTTGTGATTATACAGTTTGGCGGTTTAGCTATGAAATACAATTAATACTACTTGCAATCTATACATAGTACAAAGCAAGTCGCTTTTCGTGTCTCTATGTGACGGCATAGTTCTTCTAAACTACACAACGGATTTTGATACGGTTTTCACCATCATTTAGATTTTTGTACGACTAAACTGCACCCAGTCTGCGCGCTCCCTTTGCACTTGGAAGGTCTGGATCATTTTTGTGCATGTTCGTATGAAAACCCGTGCAAAGTGCGCGCGGCCTAAAACTACAAGTTATTGTTCGTGGTTTCTTCCTGCAGGTCTACTATCTAAACACGAAATCCAAAGATTTGACTGAAGTTACGGGCGATTCCTACTCCCTATCAAAGTTTGTGCTCGCGAGGTCTACTGTTCGCAGAACTACTAGTATTTAACTAAGATATAGCACAGAAATCTCGATATTAAAATAAAAATATTTACATGTCACTATTCGTTATTGTTTATAGGAACCGAGCATAAGTCTGCCCAAATGAAGGCTAGCCTATTTATTCTAGCAATTATTATACAAGTAGAAATAGATAGTACCTCGCCCAGTGTGAACCCGCCACAACATTAACGATGAACACTGATATTTAGTTCTTTGATTGCCTCCTTCGCCGATCGGAATTCGATTAGTGGGCTCTTGTAGAAAGAAAATCAGTTTGTCTTGTATTATTCTAGGGGTAGGTAGAGATACAGGTCTTGTTAGGTTTCGGATTAATTATTTATTTATTCATCACCTATTTGATATATTTATAGATTACGAGCTGATGCCCGCGGCTTCGCCCGCCTGGATGTCGGTTATTATAAACTAAAACCTTCCTCGAGAACTACTCTATCCATTGGTGAAAACAGCATGAAAATCAGTGCAGTGCAGTAGTTTTTGAGTTTATCGCGAACAGACAGACGCGGCAGAGGACTCTGTTTTATAATAATGTAAGGATTATAAAGGCATGAATTTCGTTTATTTATTGAGAGTATCTGAAATGGAATTGTGATCGCAATTAGCAATATTCTGATAAGAAAGGAGGCTTCAACATCACATTACCAGTGTGAACCATATTGGAGGACATAAGACATCCACCAACCCGCACTGGGCCCACGTGGTGGATTAGGGCCCACAGCCTCTCACAGAGAGGAGGCCTGTGTCCCAGCAGTGGGAACGTTATAGGCTGATTATGCCATGTCCAGCAATGGACATTCACAATAGTATGCTAATGATATTTGATCAACAACATTATCTTCAACTTACTAAGCTGTATTCCAATATTCCTAAGAACCATTTGAAGGCAAACCACCCACAAGCCACAAAATCATGACCATTCCTCAACAACTAAGTGAATCAAGGCTCACACCAATAAATCTAACGTGATATTACTTGTGCTCGTGACGTTACAACCCCCCTGTGAGGGGGCGAGGTCATTGAGGTAGGGGGTGCAGACCCCATTGTGAGCCGTGATGTACGGAGCGATTTAGATAATATAATGACTGGGGATGAAGTCAAATTGAGGAGTGTAATGTCTCTCATGTTGGGGGTAAGTGATTATGTGGATTGGTGATGTACTTTTATGGCTTTACAAAATGGTAAACGTAGTTGCTATTGAGACCAGGACTCTCCTTTTACAAAGGAGGAATAATATAATCTGTGCATGAAATCAGAATTCCAAGAAAAACTACAATTCAGTTGAAGTTAACACTCAAAATGGAACTCTTAAATTAAGAATTTAATGAATTATAGGGGAATGATTAAATACCTCTAAATCAAAAACTGACCCTGTTACGTTAAGTTACCATACCGTAGTTCTTATTGAATTGAATATTGATGAATACGAAACAGCTTTTAGATCAGTAGCGGACACGACAACCTTGTATCAAGACCAAATCTACCTGCTAGAGAAATATTTTGAGACAAGACATAATATATAGTAGCGGCAGCTAAAACTAGCAGAATAATGGCACACTTATAAAGAATGAAACGCAAATAATTATAGTTAATTGTTTCAAGGAATTCCAATAAAAAACTATAGCAATTTAATCGACCCTTATAAAAGCTTCGTGTGAAGTTAAAGTTTATAAGTGCATCAAGGTCGGGGGCTCCGTCCTGCCTATTAATTATGTTATAGCGATGCCCATCATTGAAGTGCAGTGGTGCTCAAACTATGAAACGAAAGAGTGTCTATGACTCATAACGCATTTATAAGATACCATAGTCATTATAGACAGAAACTCATTGAATCATTATAGAAAGAATCGTTGGATGGCCTGTGTTAAAGATGATATGGCTAAAAAGGAGGTAACTAACGAGATGACGACTAATAGAGAAGCATGGAAGAAAAAGACATGTTGCGCAGACTCCAAATAAATTGGGATAAGGGTAGGAGAATGATATACAGAGAAACGATAGGCATTCAGTGCAACGTCCTCAATTGTTAAGTCATTAATTTTGTGATTTAAAATAAAAGGTTGGCTTTCGACAATAAATGCGCCAGATAGCTAAGCAGTTAAAGCTAACCTATCCGATCCTATTGGTTCATATCATAGACATCCATCCACATCTCTGGCGCAAACGCAGTCTTAAGGCTGCTGGGAAAGTTACTAGGCATGAGATGAGACGCATCTTCGATAGAATGATGAGTGACTAGAAGGCGGTAAGGAGAGACTGACTGAGGAAGTGGAGAACTGAATGTGTTCAGACGAATTTGAAGACTCTGATATCCAGCACAGGATTATAAAGAAAAGAAAGAGAGAAAATATGTTAAATCATCATCTGCCTAGCCTTTTGCCAACCTTGGGTTGATGGTGGGGTCGGCTTCCAGTCTAACCGCATGCAGCTGAATACCAGTATTTTACATGGAGCGACTGCCTATCTGACCTCCACAACCCAGTAACTGGGTAATACGATACCCCTTGGCAAGACTGATTGTCATTGTCAGACTTTCGGGCTTCTGACGACCCGTCACGACTGCCAAAGGTCCACAAATGACAGCTGGAACCAACGGCTTAACGTGCTTTCCGAGGCACGGTATATGTAGTCTTGATATGTAAAGATTGTCACCCATCCACGGACCAACCCCGGTAAGCGTAGCTTAACCTGATGGATCGACCCGTGCGGCTATCATTACGTAGCCACGAGCTCCTCAGAGAATAGGCAACGTTAATGACATTTGTTTGAAATAGATATTGGAATTATTGACATAAACAATACAGAAGCCTCCAAAGACGTGCTATGAATGATGAAGGCGGAAAATTAAAATTGAAGACAACAACGCAAGAATGTTAACTGGGCGCTTTACTGGCCCTTGAAAACACGGATTGAAAAGCTTATCTACAAATGTTACTATTGATTGCACTTGCAACAAATAAAAACAGCAAAATCTTTGAGTACCATATCAATTCAGGGCATTTCAGGCTTACAAGTCAAGCCTATAGTTTATCAATTTGTCGCTAGCCTGCAATCAGACAATTTCAAAGGAAACGCTGGAACATGCACGACTTTAACTAAGTTTTATGTCTATCAATAGGCTGTAGACAGTTATGGCTTCTATTTCAGCCAATGTGGGCTGTAAGCGAGGAGAATGATTGATTTGAAATTGTGGTATAGAATTGAAATGAATGTAGAGCTGTGTCTGAGAAAATTGCAATATTAACAGCATTTATTTAAAATTCTCGGAGACTGGATGTGTTGATGGCAACAGGCTCGCCCCCTATTATATGGGACGTAAACATCTTCATATACCATGTGTATATGCATATAGCTATCTGACCTCCACAACCCAGTAACTGGGCAATACGATACACCTTGGTAAGACTGGTTGTCAATTTTTCGACGACGTAACGACTGTCAAAGGTTTACGAATGACAGCCGGGGCCAATGGCTTAACGTGTTATCTGAGGCGTTGAGGGGTCTGGTCACCCATCCACAGAATAACCGCGGCAAGCGTAGCTGAATGTGATCGAGCGACCCGTGCGGCTGTTATTACTTAGCCACGAGCTCCTTTTAGCGCTCTCCTTTATTTATTTGACGTGTTACAGAATGTTAATATCTCCGTTTAATATACAAGGCGGAAGATCTTTAACCAAACGGTTTTCCCGGTACCCGACCACGTGGTTTTGATTTGGCATAAACCGAGTTCGTATAAAACCAGCTTCACACTCATGTATATGACCTGAATCAAGGTGATATCCTAAGGTTAACCACCTCAACACAACCCTTAAACAAACTTCAAGAGAAACTTCATGATAGCTCTATAATCAAACAAAGTACCATTGATTCGTTAAAAAAAAATCTTATCAAAAATGTCCCCACAGTTTCATAAGGTCATCGACACATAAAAACATATATATATTCTTTCATACATATTCCCCCACTTTTCTACCCTACGCACCACCTGTACAAATCTTCGGACATACAGGTTCGGATCGACGCACGCGCCGCGACAGATGTTCGCGTTCGGGCTTCTTCGGAGCGCTTCGGGTGCCTTCGGGTTTACGATTAAAGGAATTTTAAGGGTGTTTTTGTTCGAAAGTTGAGGTTTTTAAGTGGGGCAGTTATTTTACTTTGTATTTGACAGATTAATTGCAATTCTGGTTGTATTTATGGAGGAAGTTTTGCAAGGGAGCTATGACAAGGGTGATTTGTTAAGAGTAACGATTAACATTGTAGGGTAAAAATGTTAGATTTTAAAATATAAAAGGCAAATTAATAGATATGCGAGGAAACAAATCTTTGGATTTACTTTTGGACAGAATTTCATTGCAAACATTCATTGTTCACGAATAGTAAAAATAAAAATAAACAACCCAACAAAGAACTTTTCGAAATCGCTGGACTAACTACAATAAAATTGAATGAACTAAATGTGTATTAACAGAAACTTGTATGGCTATAAAAGGGGTGTCTACTGAGATGACTGCTAAAAAGAGATGTATGGAACAAGACAAGCTGCGGCGACTACAAAATAAATTAGGATTTGGATGAAAGTGATGATTAAACGAACCATCTGCATGAACTATGGAACATGACATTTAAATGTGACAAATAATGTTCCCACCGCTGGGTCCAGTGCATATAAAAAAGATATGTAGTATCAAAGGCCTTGGAGCTGCAAGAGTGAAGGTTTAGCAAACTCGTCAGTGAAATGCTGCATTCCCCATAGTTTTCCTTCGACTCCCACACACCTATTAAAACAGTGATAACAGTTACCTACGTATAAATTGCATAAATAATAAATAGGTTATATTTGAGGTGTGGGAGGTAACCTAACCTGTTACTATGCAACGCTTGGCACATGAGGAAACGATACCTAATGTATTGGCAATGTAACATGCATAAGAGTTATGCATGTTACTGAAAGATGTCTTAGAGAAGAGAAAGCTCTCTGTGAAGGGGTATATTGAGGAGAGTTCTGCAACCATATCTTTTTTCTGTTGTCAAGCATTGCTGTGCACCAGGTCAAGAAATTCAGGATTCATGTGCGTATTGTATAATTACCACTTGCTTCAAAATCGGTGAAGGAAAACATCGTGAAAAAAGAAACGGCGTGGCTGAGAGATATATCTCGGCGGCATGTGAAGCCAAGTAAGCAAGATTAGGACCGAGGCATATATATTATAATACTACGACCGAGGTTACCAGACCAGTAAGAACACTCTATACGTCCTTGGTCAATGCCAAAGAAAAACTATATCTTTGTATCAAAATTTTCTGCTGCACTGCTGGGACACAGGCCTCCTCTCGATGAGAGGGAGTGGGCCGTAATTCACCACGCGGGCCCAGTGCGGTTGGTAGATGTGACGTCTTCGAATTTTTGGTTATCAGACATGCCGGTTTCCTCACAATGTTTTCCTTCACCGTTTTGAGAACAGTGGTGATGAAATAATTTACACAAAGTAAAGCGCCTGTCTGGGCTGTAACCTACGACTCGTAAGTGGCGGCCATTACCACTGGGCCGCTACTCTCGTACCTAAATTAATACGACAAAATAATGTCTACCAGCGCTCCTCCCCGATACAGCGGCGCGCGCGCAGGGGTTCTGAATACTATTCGCTATTCAAACGGACCCCTCGCGTCTTTTTGTGTCACGGTCGTTCAACTTCGCCTTTCATGAGATTACCATTCAAATGATCGAGTTGGGGACCCGTGGGGTTTACTGGTGACTAGTTTTGTGGGATCACCAACTTTGAGAACTACTGCTGATGAATCTAGTGCAAGATTCTCTTGGGTTGAATGGGCTAAAACGTGAATTAAGACCTTAGGAATGAAGTTGAGGTAAATTAATAAGAAGATGATGATTTCATAAAGAGTTTTAGCAATGATTGCGATTAATTCTTAACTGAACTGTTGCGACTCTTTAAAGGTTTTTTTACTTTTTACTTTTTTTTTGTAGTACAAAAATTAGGGCTGCTCTAACGTACGGAACCCATCAATCATTTAAATTTAAAATCATTGAATAAAGGGTTGCATTACGCTTTCAAATTAAAAAGCGAAGTTAATCCAACATCGACTTTATTTGAATAGTCATAAAGACTACTTTTACGTTTATATAATGCCGTACATTTCCTTTGTATATAATTTCAATATGAATGTGAAGTACTGAAGTACTAACTTGATTATGTGGTGTCCACGAGACGAGATATAAGCATGTATGTACTATTATATATATGGATCAGTAGTGTTTTAAGAGCAGTGGTGGCCCAGTGGTAACGGCCACGACTTACGAGTCACGAGGTCATAGGTTCGAACCCTGACAGGCTTTACTTTGTGTAAATTATTTCATCGCCCCTGCTCTCAATAGGGTGAAGGGAACATCGTGAGGAAACCGGCATGTCCTAGAACCAAAAATTCGAAGACATGTGACATCTACCAACCCGCACTGGGCCCGCGTGGTGGATTACGGCCCACTCCCTCCCAAAGAGAGGAGGCCTGTGTCCCAGCAGTGCGAACGTTATAGGCTGATTATGCTAAGTAGTGTTTTCAACGACTGATGACCAGCGCTTTTCAACAAAAAACCTCCAAGAAAGACGATACCACTGACGTACCCGATAGCTATGTAGGACTGCTTAGTCAACAAGCACCACTACCCAGAAGTAATCTTGCTGACTGTATTAATCAGCTGATAGTCTTTCCACAGTTTTTTGACCTCTTACAGCAACCTTATTGCCACTAGAATAAGGATCACTGTGATTTTGAAAGTGATGCAAAATCAGAGGTTAAAGAACTGTGCAAGGACAGTAGTGTTTTTGCACGACACAACCTATTCCACACACGTCTGTCCACTGCCACGTGTGTGGAAAAGGGAAATGGATGTCTTTGCCCAGCAGTGGGACATTACGGGCTAAACAGATAAATAGATAGACAATCTATTCACATATAACTTGTGCTGATACCAGAGTCGATGTCTAAAGGAGACAGAGCTTTATTTTGACAAATATCGTTTTTAAATCCCCCCCATCATATTCTACATTTCCACAATTTTTTAAACACGTTCACTGCCCCTAATACCGGCTAACAATAACATGTAAAACCTTGCCCGCGTCTTAATCCACTCCCGCGCAACTCGCACAGAAACAGGATTCAGTTAGCGCACCTGCCGCCCCAACCAATCACCGTGTTATGTGCCTTTTATTTAGTTTCACTTATGCTTATCACGCTTGTTGGCTTTAGGGAGACAGCAGGGAGCTTGAATGGAAGTTTCTGCATGGTAGAAAATTATTTTAAATAAAATACAATTACTCGTACTTAGCATAGACTAAAAGGCACACATACTCTGCAAAATAAAATAAAAAGTGTACTCCGTCAGGAGTGTGTTTGTGATTGATTTGGTACAAGTATGAAGTTTAGGCTTGAGAGGGCTCCTGCCAGGGTTGAGGGTTAGTCCGAAAGGGATACCGGGACCTTGGCAATAGGCAATTGAAGGAACACGGGTGGGTTTTAGTCAGTAAAAGTCTGACACGCCCTTCCGCTCCAACCAGAGCGGGAGAAGTCATCGGATGATTTCCCACCCTCAAAAAAAAAAAGGCTTGAGAGGGCTATTATGCCGCTGATATGCCTGAAATTGTATCTTTTAAGTGTCAGTTCACACCGAGACGCGACGCGATGCGCACTTTTTTATGATCCGATACAATATCGAATTTATTTACTACACATTAAGGTACACGCGCTGCGCAGCACCGCGCATCTCAGTGTACTTTGACACGTGTCAACACTCGCACTGAAATTATACCTTATCGTGAAGAAAATAAGTTCGATAATTGTTAAAAAGTGCTCGCAGCGTCGCGTCGCTTCACGTCGCGGTCTGAACTGACCCTTACCTCTCTTTTTGTATTCTCATTTAAGGACCATGTATCAATTGTAATCACTACACTTTTGCATTATGCAAATCTACAAAATTCTTGGACATCAGAAAAAAAGAAAACAAAAATTGCAAAAAAAAAAAAAAAAAACTATATATATATAATCGAAGAAAAAGACGTCAAAATGGACAGTATTAAAAAGTCTAAAACATACGGTAAACCTGTCCAACTCGACATTTCCTATCAGAGGTCGAGTCAAGAAAAACATGAAGACAAATAGCTTAAAAGTGTAAATCTGTGTTTCTGAATAAAAATTTAAATAAATGGGGCCAAAAAAATGCATTTAGATTACTTTTTTATCATCTTCTGCGCATCTGGACATGTTTTGTAGTCAATAACAGCAATTTGCAATTCTGCAGTGAAATGATTGCGGAGACATGGATTCTAAACAAAAGATTTTATTCAAACAACCAAAATGTTTTGTTGGCTACAATGAGCTACAAAGTGTCCCTTTGTAGGATAAAGAACGAAGAGGGTAAAGGCTTCTTCAATCACCAGGTCAA
This sequence comes from Lithophane socia, assembly GCA_947522985.1. Taxonomy (NCBI): domain Eukaryota; kingdom Metazoa; phylum Arthropoda; class Insecta; order Lepidoptera; family Noctuidae; genus Lithophane; species Lithophane socia. Next base: position 9,343,037 of record OX383278.1, read on the forward strand.
TAAAACCAGATGATGCTAGCACCATGCCAGTGACCTCTCCAATCCGGTTTGTGGGCAACACCAAAAAAATATACGGATTGAACAGTTGGCAGACTTTCGGACTTCTTAGCAAGATTCATCATTTAGGCCTACGCAGACTAGGACGGCATGGCAAGGGATTTAAATTTTTACCAATGGGCATTCAAACGTATCGATAAAGAAATACGACATAAATTGTTATGCTTTAAAATGATGCCATGGCATTGAAAGGGATTTCATTGCACGGCATTGAAAGACGCGCCACGGGCTCCCGCGGCGGGATGCCGTGGCGTACTGCGGTAGGCAACGGCATGCTGAGGACGCCAGCGCTGGTTGTGACATACCGCGGGGCGCCCGCGCCATGGCAAGGCGCTGGAATGCCGCGGTATCTAAGCGGCTAGTGTGCGCTGACTGACGGCAAAATCCATTGCCATCCCGTCCCGGTCTGCGTTGGCCTTTAGTTTGCTCCCCAGTAAGCTCGAGTCAATCCTCTTGCCCCTCTCCCAAGTGATTTGTGATCGGTTTAGCATGTCATCTTCTTCCATACATCTGTATCAGCCATTCTCCTAGCCATCTTTTCAGCCTAAAGACGTCCACAGCTGGACATAAGCCTCCTCCAGTGGTCACCTCCTTGTTAGCCACATCATCTTTCATATCGACCCATTGTTGCCTACCAACCACAGACCACACATCACACACGTCACATGCCTGGGTATTCTAGTCAAAACAGGGTGGGTTTATAAACAGGATGTATTGTTTTAAATCCTAGCATTACTGAGCGCGGTACATCTCAATCGAGTCGACTGTCAGGTCTTGAAACATCTGCCTGGATAGTGTAGTGATGTTTGTAGATTGATATGTATATTATGTCATTTTATTTTGTAGTAATGAAGTAGTGTGATATCGTATCAATAAATAAGTTATACTACTTTGCAGGGAAGTTATAAAGCGGCCGGGTCATACAAACTCCTATGTGTGGTTTTAGAAGATAAATTCCTTTCACTCTTCCGAGTCATATAGGGCGAAAAGTATCTAGGAAGCAGTAAAGGGCGGGCTGTTTTCATGGCTGTTCTTTCGACGTTTTAAAAGTCCCATTTATTCAGATCATAATACTGATCTATGCCGACAACTTTGGTTCTCTAACGGATCACCTCGTTCCGGATTCGATCCTTCAGAGAGACTCCAAGCAGAGCCCGTTCCATGGCTCGCTGAGCGATCTTGAATTTATGGACCAGCCGTACCGTGAGTGTCCACGTTTCGGCACCGTAAGTCATCACAGACAGGACGCACTGATTGAAGACCTTCTTCTTTAGGCTGAATCTGGAGAGTTGCCGAGAATCGAGCTGAACGGCGTGCAATTCGAGAAACCTATGTCCAGCACTGGAATGCTAAAGGCTGATAATGATGATGATGATAATACTGATACAGCACCAGCATCCTCTCGTACAGAAACTGGTAAATTTATCACAAAAAGGGAGGGTAATGTCTAAAATTGCTTTACAACATAGGCCTACTTATATACTGTTTTCAGGGGAGCTGACTGCCATGCAGGCTCTTATAGCATACATATATTCCGACTGATATTGCCACCTTGTCTTTGCCCTAGACCTCTGCCTACCTCCTGTGGAGAGAAGACGTCGCCACGTGACCGGTATAATTAGCCAGCCGTCGGGACGAGCCACCTGGCCGAAATATTTGCATACCGATACCGTTGCGCCGTGAATTTTGCGCTCTGACGTGCTACTATGTGTTTTTGGTAGGTTGAGATGAGTGAAAATTGTATGAGGTTAAGAACTTTAGAGGATATTAGGATATGATAGTGCTACCTAATCATTTACTTTTGTAAATACTTCAACCGAAGATTGAAATTCGGGACCTCAAAGGTACATATACCTCCAACTGATCTGATCTGACTATCGAGACACAATAGAATTTTAATTGTTATCGGCTTTTAAAGGTCAATTGACAGTTGAGCGGATCCCAAGGAAAAATCTAATAAAGTTTTGGACGAGTGAATAAGAGGTCAAATCTGACTTAAAGGAGACAATAGGAAGTCACTCCGTAAAATTACGGCATATAAAAGAACTTTAAGGCGACTCCCAACCCCAAAAAGAGCTAAGACTATGGAAAGTGATGAAAGAGCATTAACGAATGAATACATTCAAGAGGCAGACCCTGGGCAGTTAGGCACACTACAATTCCGTTGACTGGATAGTTAATTAAACTGTCATCATCATCTGCCTAGCCTTGTCCCAACTATGTTGGGGTCGGCTTCCAGTATAACCGGATGCAGCTGAATACCAGTATTGTACATGGAGCAACTGCCTATCTGACCTCCACAACCCAGTAACTGGGTAATACGATACCCCTTGGTAAGACTGGTTGTCAGACTTTCTAGCTTCTGACGACCCGTAACGACTGTCAAAGATCCACAAATGACAGTCGGGACCAACGGCTTAACGTGCTTTCCGAGGCACGGAGGAGTCTGGGTATGTAAAGATGGTCACCCATTCACGGAACAACCCCGGCAACCGTAGCTTAACCTCATGGATCGACCCGTGCGGCTGTTATTACTTAGCCGCGAGCTCCTCTCGAGTTAATTAAACTGTATGCAACATAATAGGTACAAAGGCGGACTTAACGCCTTCTCTTCTCATTCAGCAGTCAAACAAGATAACATAGCAGGTAACATCAAATTCCTTACAACATCTCGACACGAAGAAAAACTTGCCTAGAAATCTCTCACTCGAGAACAACAAGTACCGTCTCATGATCATTGTCAAGCAATATATTCGTCCATCTAATATAATGATCACATTTATATTCTATCGCGAGCTATCAGGATATCATGTTTCTATACGCACCGCTGTGATATCGTTATGTAACATCATTATAGATACATTGGGAACTTAAAGCTAGAAGTTCAAGGTGTCATCTTTATTTTTGAGAGTTTTCCAAAAACATAACCTTCACACAGGTGAAGGTTATGTTTTTCTTGATGATTTTTTTGCTTTGTTTAACTTTACTCTCTGTATTGCGTTTCGGGCTATCGAAGTGCACTGCTGGACTAAATACTCGGTCTGAAGTATTTCTTACTGCTTCGTTCTGAGTATTTCTTTTTATACTTCTATTATTTTTATCTTACTCTTCTTCTACTTCGAGCTTTAGTCCTACATGTTGTCAATTCCAAAACTCATTCAGTTTGTCGTCCATCCTCAGCTTTTGCAATCTAGTCGAATTAATTTAACTTAAATGTTAAATAGTCTTGTATCAGATCTACAATGCATTATCTTTTCGATACTATTTTTCATTGTTTCTTAATTAATGAACCAATTTAAATGCTAGCGTGACATTTACAAAATTTATAAATACTGTCAGTCATTACCATTTTCAAGTGTGCGTCAGTGGAGACAATGCAACATTTATTTCTACTAAATATGCTATTTTTGATCGCTTTAATAACTTCTTATGAATATTAATCATGTGCAAGAGATTGGGTTTGGTTCCAGAGTGTCAGCCGGATTGAAAAAATCTGGATCTCTGCCTTTTCGCCGAAAATTGTTTGCCAGACTTTCACTTGGCAACTAACGTTTCGCAGAATTTTATTTCGCCGAATAATCATTTGCCAACTTATCATATAATTTTGTTTTATTTCCCAACCTCACAGTTACCAACTGTATGTTTGGTCTGCTTTTCATAATGACACTTCTTTCAAGTAGAGTTCAATTAAAATGAGTGATTTATTGAAAGGTGCTCAGTGTGTGAGTTTTTTTTACTTTATCTTTAATGTGACCTAACCTAACTTTACTGTTTCCTTTTAGAAAAGCGATTCGCTTCTGGCACTTCGCGAAAACATCGGCGAAACGTTGGTTGGCAAGTGATAATCTGCTAAACAATTTTCGGCGAAAAGGCAGGATACCAAAATTCTCAACAGCACCCAAGAGTAAAATCCATGGATTTGTGCACAGTTAATAGCAAAAGTCTCGCCCCCTATTATATGGGACTTGAAACATAACTGGAGAATTCACCTCTTTCAGACCATATATTATCTTCTTTCACACTATCCATCCATCGTATCTTTGATCTTGTCTCTACTCTGAGACCAAGATAAATAAAGCATAGATATTTATGCCTAACATATAGTTAGGCATAATTATCTATGCTAAAGACCGTATATTCACGGGCCTGTGCTAAAGAGCAAAGCAGTCTAGAGAAACTTTCTGATGTCTAAACCTTTAATTTAATCTAATTGTAAAACTAGTTTATAAGATTGCTAATAAAGGCTATTTGAATTTGAATAGGTAGTGGTCGCCATCGTGTAAATTAGCCTTTAGTCATCAACATTCATTAAATCAAAATATTTTATTTCACATAAACCTACATGGGCAATTATGAAACGTCAGAAGTTAAGTGCACGGTTCCAATTGGTCGTTTCCTATGGAGAAGAGCCGACAAGAAACTCCATGGTTACTCTTTTAAAAATAATTTCTCGCCTCATGCCAGGGTCATGACAACGGATTTCTCAATAAAAATTAATTTCGCCACCACCAATACCTCGGCTCCTGGTCACCTCGCGATAGTAGGAGTACTTACATTGCTATCTTATCGACACGTGCTAAGTGAGTCAGTGCTAATATTTGACCGTCTTGTTTACTTTTGATTATAGTTACTCATGTTACCTATGGGGTTTTCGATCACAGGTTTAGGAGGGGGGGGGGAAGACGTTCTCACCTTTTATAGATTTTAGATTAGATTTCCCGGTACCTTGATATGAAGTTTTTTCCTGATCAAATAATACATTTTTAATAAAAAACTATAGAATCCTTCCAAAAGCTGTCGCATCACTTTTCTATTTAGCTTTAGTCTCTAACCAATACAGGTTTAAAAGAAATTCGCGAGAACCTAAGGCTGTTCTTTGAGAGCGGAGAGGACCCATTTTTTATATAGAAGAGTATACGTAGGAACCTACTACGCTTTCGAATTTGCAACAAGTTTCATCATTCTGACTGAACGACTCCTTGACAATTCAAAAGTACCTATTATTGTTTTAATTGAAATAAATGCTTTGGGTTTCACTTTTGTTTGAGTGTGAATTATAATCAATAATTACCCCAAAATTCTGATAATTTGATTGGTTATTGTTTTCTTAGCTATGAAGTTCTCCACTCCAATGGGTAAGCAGCCTTAAACTCAATGCACCCCGCAACTCAAGCGCAACACTAAAAACAAAGAGATCTCGCCATTCATTCGGATCGCGTGCTCCGTCTATATGTGTGTGTGTTCAAGTAAGTGTCGTATGCGCACACCGACACAGAGATGTTTCGTAAAGAAAGAAAGAAGTTACTGATAGGCTAAGCTAGTATGCTTACAGCACCTTTATAGTTTTGAGGTACTGAAAATCAGGGTCAGGTTGACTATAGAATGCTACTGAGCAGCTGATGGCCCATTTGGTATGCCTGTTGAAGATCCTCCTTCATTTACATATCGGCTTGTTATAGAATTCTTAAGTCTTCCAATACTTGCCGAATGCATGCACTCTTTAGTCAGTATCCTAGATTTGGGATTACAGTTTTCCCCACTCCAGTGCACCAAGAACAACAAAGCGCGCACACACACAAGCACACGTTGCGCACACGCATACGCGCAGAGTGAGCGAATTTTTCGCGCAGGTTCTTGACCGGGGCTATTTCCGGCACGGGGAATCGAAACGGCGTTTTATCGCCCCGAGCGCCAGTGTATCGGAATGGGGGGCAAGGTGTGAGCTATAGCGGAGAGTTTTAATGAAGATGTCAATATGTCAAAGTCAAATAATTTATTTCCACTATTTGATTTAAAAAGAAGGCACTTTTGAACGTCACAAAAAACATAGAAATAGAACTGATTCTAGTTGGCCCTTCCAAAAGGTAGTTTTCGTATGGAGAATAATGGGGAAGAAACTCCACCGTTACTGTTTTAAAAATGTTTTACAATATTTTTTATACATCAATTACATTTTATATGGTAAAAGGGATTGTTTTAATACTGATGACGTGTCTTAATTGCTTGCAATGTAAGAGCGAGTTTATTTCGTAACTCGTTTATCTGCAGGCTAAATGCATAAAGTACTCACGATCAGCCAGGATCGCTTTCAGTTTCTCAATTCAACAAGTTACATTGCGTTGTTTTCAAATGCAATAATTTAAAGTTGAAGAAAGGTATTGGTATCACGAGTGTAACTTGCTCAATACTCAATCATTTATTGCATTCCACAATATATACTTCGGTGGTAACTTAAAATTTAATGAGGTCACAATGGACCCTGTCGGGCACGGCAAAATCGTAGGAGAGGGGACCGAAGCTTTAAAAACTTAACTTATAACACTACTTTACTTTACTCAGTATTCAGGTACTTGTGTGTTTACCTGAGGCCCTAGTGCGAGTTTCTTTTAACTATCTCGCGAACGCGGTCGATGCGTAAAGTCGAGATAGTTAAAAGAAACTCACACTAGGGCCTCTGATTAAAAATTTACAAAAACTATGCAGCGCTGAAGTAAAATTGGGATTTCACAATACAATCAATCATCCAATATCGCTTCTGCTTATACCTTGGTGTGCTCCACCGGATATATTAAGCATACCCAGCGTTTTAAGTCACAGGACAGCCGTTCGCGTCTATTGGTGATCACCAATAAACACTGTCATAATAGACTTGCTAAAAGGAGACAGAGAGCGCCCTAAGGAGGTGGGAGAGGGAAGGAGTCAGTACTGAACAGTTTTTTAATGCAGTACTTTGCACATACTTGAATAAATTATTACAAAGTAGATTGCGAAGAATCCTTAGTTTTTTGTGGTAGTCAAATGAAATGTAATTTACTAGGTAATTTTGCTTTTGGTGTAGGTAAGTTGTAACTCATACTAAGACAAACGCGAGATTACGTGAAACCAAGATTACGTGATATGACATTAAGCATGTATATAATTCGATGTTAATCACAAAATCGACGCGATATAAACATATCATCTCTTTTCAAAAACTCAAAGCGGTTCTTGCTGCTTGCAAGAACCGCGCGTGAAAATTCGAATAAAATCATTTTAAATGTTTCAAATAATTGATTTTACCTTTTGGAAGATCGCGACGTCCGCGATTCAGAAAACCCGCTACCTCTTGCAACTTACACAGCACCACCGGATGTGCTAACAGTCAGTAGTATTGCAATACGTCTGCCTACATCTTTACGACTATAGCGTAATGATACCATACCTTAGGGAATTAACAATTGACGACTTACCTGAAATAACAAAAAAAAATCGATTAGTAATTTTTTCATATTTAGTCAAAAAGTTCATCGACTCACAAGAAGTTGCCATAACGTATGAGTACAGTCAACAGCACATCCATGATAACAATTTGACATTAACAGCGCCTGTATCTCAAAGCAGTAACGTTGGTTTTCGGAGTCCTAACGTGCGGCTGATTGTACTCAAGCAAAGAAAGTGCACAACTGTGAGATAAAAGCGCAAAAAAACCTGTGAAAGGATAAAGATGATAATTAAACACTATTACATACATGAGCGTTACAGTCAAAAGCTTGGTTTGAGATTAGTCCAGTCAGTGATAAAACTAGTGATCCATCAAATGAGGCTGATGACGTTAGGTTCAAATGAAGCGACACACGTTGCCAAGCTTACCGTAACATATGCAAAGTTATGCCAGCTTTAGGGCACATTTTGTATCAATACAGTGGTCTATACAAATGTGCCTCTCTAAAGCGCAAGTTGCAAAAATCAATGTTCCGACAATTATCAGAAATGCAACAAAAGAGAGGAGAGATAAAAAGAGGTGAAAGGAGAGTAGGTAATTGCCGTGCAACAGGACAAATACAGGCTTATAAAAGAAATGATTAATGTACCCTACACAGGTCCACTCAAATCTGTGTGGTTCTTTCCTCAAAAGGCTAGTGCAGACGCTAATCTACATGGTCCTCATATGGCCTGGCCAAGATTATGTTTGGACTTTAAAAGAGACCTTTGAGTTTGTTTCGGCCTTTCTACTCAGAGTAGGCAGATAGGAAACGCCGACCTCATCTAGATTATTTTTTTTACATGCGACATGTAATGCGACTTATATAATACCCGTCCTAGTGCTGTTTAAACTTAAAGCACTTTGTCAACACTTATTTCTCGTATAGCAGCTTTCTTAAAGCAGTCTTTCTCATGTGCCAGATCACTCTAGCTAGATCCTACGTACATGAATCTATGCTAGATATCTCTATAACGGCCGTATCATCATTCAGCTCCGCCCCCTTGCTGCCTCGCTAAGGGCATGGTTATACGAGCCCAGTAATGAAGTGCAGTAAGTCAGTGCAGCGTTGGCAACTGGGCTCGTGTAGAAACTAGTTTCAATCCAGTCCAGTGCTGACTTCGCGATCTCACGTCAGTCCAGTTGACTAAACTGCGTTTCAGTAGCTTCTCCTACCTGACTAACTGCCAATCTCGTCTACATGAACCCACTAACTGGGGCCGAAATTTTGAGTCACTGGGTCCAGACACTGCTTTCGTATAAACCAGACATAATATTTCAACCATGGCATGTGCTATTCTCATATATATTTCGTACCGTTACGAGAGAAGATAAAGCAATTTATATAAGTTTTTGGGTACATCCTACCTACCGCCATCTTTAGCCTTTGCGTTTCGTTAAGAATGTTAATAGCTCTCTCAGCCATTGCGTGCTAAGTTCAGATTGATACCCTAATTGTATAAAATTGCTGTTAGCTTCGATTGAATTTCTTTTGTTAGCCAACCTGTCTTGATGTTTTATGTAAAGCTTTCTACTGTTGCTAAAATATCTTTTGGTTTGTAAATACTATTATTATAAGCCTTGTGGCCATTCTCAAATCTTATAAAATGGTCTACTTAAAAGCTTTGATTGGACCAACAGACTAGTAACCAGGTAGAAGTAGTATGTGGATTCATAATTATATAAAAAAACCTAGCAAAAACAAAACAGTGCCTTTTTTCAAAAGTAATTATGACATCATTGATGAAGAACGTATCGAGAAACCAGGTCTGAAAGTTCTAAAGTCTAAACACGCAGCGTTCAATGATCGTTCAGTCGTTTCTTCTTCATATGAGAAGAGGCGTATGACGTGCGGGCGTAACATGACCACCATAGAAACGAGTTTTGTTGACGGAAGAATAAACCAAATGATAAATTGTGATTGTTTATGTCATTTTGTCTATTCTTCCGTCGATAAAACCCGTTTCTACGTTGGTCATGCTACACATACTGCAGTAGGACATAAAGGTAACACAGGCAGCGCAGAAAGTTTAGCTGATACACTTTTTTCTGTTTACTAATGAGCATAATTCAAAAGGATTGCAAAAACCTTCCTTGTAACAATTTCTACATACAACCACATAACCAAACAATCCAGTACCTACCATCTTCATAAAATCAAAAATTTGAACTCGGAAACGGAACGAGAACGGCGCGGGCGCATTTGATTTTTTTCCTCAATCCTAGGGCGCTTTGTCAGTTCACTCTTTCACTCTTCTTGCGTTCCATATACGTCTGTCTCATGTCGGGGGTGGGTAAAGAGGGTGTCGAGCGCCAGATGTTTTGAAGATTCTCTTTTTTTTTCTTTACGGTCTTAACAATGGGGGCAAGCTTAAGATTTGAGCATATGGTCTGTGAACAGGTATTGATAGGCGAAATCTTCTATTTTTTTCGTCTGGCTATATCGTATTTGAGTATTTGATTTTTGGAGTTTATATTTTTGCTGAGGTAATGAGAATTTGAGTTGTTTTTTTTATGGGGATTTCTTTGCAATTATGGTGCGTTAGTAACTCAATGCACATGGTTATGTTATGAGCTTGGTGGAGATGAAAAGAGGTTAACTAATTAAGATAAAATGGTTAGTTTTTGTCAAGAATGCCATAAATATGATGGGTTTATAAAATCTTAGTGGTATTTTTGGTCAGATGGGTTCGTCATAGTACCTACGAGTACTATGAAGCTTTTGCCAATCAGTAGGTGCAATCTGATGTGGCATGGCGTGCGTCTGATTTCCCTAATTATACAAGACTAGCTTTTGCCTGCGGCTTCGCTCGCGTTTTGGTCGGAAATGTATCCCACGGGAACATACTACCGGGATATAAAGTACCTTATGTCCTAACCCAGGTTATGGTCTACCCATGTGCCAAATTTCATCCAAATCCATTCAGCCGTTTTAGCTTGAAAGTCACTTTCGCATTTATAATATTAGTTAGGATAAGGATTTCATCGTCATTAGATAATTAGTCATTAAGGGCGCACCCTACCTAAGATTTTATCCCGCTCGCACCATTACTACTCGCGACCTGAGTGAGAACGAGACGGAGTGGGGCGCTAACGGCTCTAAAGCGTCGAAAAGTTTAGGTAATTGCTTTTTACGGTAAAAATAAAGTAAACAGTTATTATGCAAAGTTTCATGATCTAATTTGAAGTATTTTTTTAAATCCATCGGTTTATAGTTCGGTTTAGAGGTAACATTGGATTTTTTTCTATCGAGTAAAATTTATGTAATCGTGTTTTTGCCAAACATAGGACCTAGCATCATTCCTCAACTTTAACATAATTATATTTTTTTCAAAATTAATGCTGCAGTATTTTCGGCATAACGGAGGATCATGCTAAGCAATTTCAGGTAGGGTGCGCCCTTAAATTACATATCAATACTTTTACCTTTAATCAAACGACAGTTACCCAAAACTACAATGCTTCTTTATTAAATTTGAAACAAAAGACAACCTTGTCGAATCTTTAAGCTTTTTTTCTTATTTCTAGTTGTAAATGTGTAAGAGTCATAAACGGTAATAGCCATCAATATTGTTTTAGCTACACATCTGTTACCATTGTAAGGAGGTGCTAAATGTAAATAGACAATAAACGTGGAATTTGTGATTTTTTTCCCATGATGTCGAAATTAGAAGGAAAAGGAGCTCGTGGCTAAGTAATAACAACCGCACGGGTAGATCCAACAGGTTAAGCTACACTTGCCGGGGTTGGTCCGTGGATGGGTGACTATCTATACATACCGAGACTCCGCCGTGCCTCGGAAAGCACGTTAAGCCGTTGGTCCCGGCTGTCATTCGTGGATCTTTGACAGTCGTTACAGGTCGTCAGAAGTCCTAAAGTCTGATAACCAGTCTTAACAAGGGGTATCGTATTACCCAGTTACTGGGTTGTGGAGGTCAGATAGGCAGTCGCTCCATGTAAAATACTGGTATTCAGCTGCATCCGGTTAGACTGGAAGCCGACCCCAACTGTCTACCTGGTAAGGTCTTCGTCCTGGTCGTGCTCACCCATAAATAGTAATATAGCATGGTAGAATGTCACGGAGTCAAAGTGAGGAGATAGTTCCCACGAACACAGGAAGTGATGGGTAGAGAGTGTGGGCCGAGGTGCGAATGAGAGCGGGGATCTAACACTAATGGGTGATCCGATGAAAATAGATGAAGGCGTAGATTTAAGCGACTGTGCAGCAGAAGCGATGTTTGTTATTAGCTAAGGTATTTAGGCTTGGGAATGCATTGGAGTGGAAATCGAATACTACCGTCCTATTAGAGTTAGAATTAGCTGTGGAGCTCGCTCGCAACATAAATAAGATGTCAATGGAGCAAATTTTTTGGAATAACGCGTTTGACCACTATGTCGTCTCTGGTTAAAGGACGGTGTGTTGATGATAATGGACACTTTTTCAGAAGACAGCGGACACTTCACGAATATAACCACTGTCACAGCGAAGACCCGCCGGGAATGAAGAAGGTATTCTTACTTATAATAGCTATTGAGGAGACGACCAGTCTTAGTTCTCAAAAAACAAGCATTGATTGCCATTCAGCACATCTCGCTTCTCCACTGCGTCATGAGTATTAGCCATTTCAAATTTCTTACTGTCTCACGTCACAATTCAACATCCATCTCCAATCCAACAACAAAATCGCTTCCTCCACAAGCGGACACACCCGCTCCCCGCTAACATTACACCCACGCTCCAAAAAAAAACGCTCTCCCGCATACAAAGCGAATACTTTCTGAACATCTGTCAGCATGGGGGGCGTGTTCCATCCCTCTCTCACACTATATAGTGGTATATTTCTCTCTCTGTCGATAAGTTGGCAGGTAGACAACCTGAGTTTCGCGAGTCATGTTCAGGACTCAAAGATCATTGGGTTACTAGTACATGTATACCGTGATTATGATGGTTTTCAAGGGGTAATATGCATTTTATTGAACTTACAAGCTTTGTTATTAGAATGGGGTGGCATTTCTATCATTTTAGCCATCAAGTACAAGATCCAGCAAGTGTGAAGTTCTAATGATATTTTGTCTATAAATGCTGCTGCTGTTAAAATTGTGAATTGATGAGAAATAACCAACTTTTAGCTCACAAAACGGTGAAGGAAAAACATCGTGAGGAAACCGGCATGTCCTAGAACCAAAAATTCGAAGACATGTGACATCTACAAACCCGAACTGGGCCCGCGTAACGCGGCACACTCCTCCTCACAGAGAAGAGGTCTGTGTCCCAGCAGTGGGAACATTATAGGCTGATTATGCTAAGCAAGTTTGTTAAAGGTGCAGAAGGTCTTATGTCCATTAGAAGTCATACGATTTTAAGAAAACCGAAAAAATGCCAAGAAATCTCAGGAAGATACTTACGATTTCAATTTCAATTCACCAGCGTTACTTTACTGGTGCGATTCGAGAAGTGTCCAACAAACAACTACGAATAGATATGATGATATTCATACAGACTAATGCCTCTATCTACCCATGAAAGTGCATAGACAAACCCCAGTAGATACCAAGTCGGTAAGGTCACTACAATAACACCATAAAATAAAATGCACCATGCATCGCACCCCATAGCCACGGTGCATTACACGCAAAGGGTCGCGGGCGCACCCTCGCTAACATCCCTCTGTCTCTCTCACTCGTATTGTTAGAAGGGAGTTTGATACTGCCATCTCGCTCGCTCGCAGCGGTAGGTGCGGGAGTAATGTGCTTTTTTTTTTGTTCACCGTTATGGATGTTCAAGTACGGCGTTTTTGGGGGTGGGCAGGAGTTTAATGGCATAACGTTCGTGATCTTATCAGCTAGTGGTATGGTAATAGAATTAACTAATAAGATACGATTATCATTATAGGTCGATTTTTTGTCCTAGAGATGCAACTGCAATCCTGTTGATGCGCTAGGGTGGCCCGCGAAATTCAAATTTTCTTACGTTTTCATTTCATTTCAGTTCATAACAAATATGGATTTACAGAATTATAAACATTAGAATCGGCAATACGACTCTCTAAGTTCATGAAAGTGCCAAATGTCATGATTTCATGAAATAGTCATTCAATACACTTTCATGAAGTTAGAGAGTTATATTGCTGATTTTAATGTTTATAGTTCTGTAAATCCATATCTGTTACGAGCGCTAATAATATTTAGATCAACATACAACCTGATACTGACCTGAAAATTGCAAAAAACGTAAGAAAATTTGATTTTCGCGGACCACCCTAGCGCATCCCCTTAAGAGTTTTTTACTTTAGAGACAATTTAAGTTAAGGCCCTACCCTACCTCAAATTACTTAGCTTGCGACCACTTGACCAACGAGGCAGTCTTTGAGGAATGCGAGAGCATAACAATGTGATGAGCCGCCTGTCTTCATCTATTCACACCTTTAGATGGCCCAAAAAACCTAACGCAAGGCTTTCGAAAAAATGCGAAACTGCAGCAGCATAGAAA